>CM046448.1:80162972-80586815 GCA_025506515.1 Flaveria trinervia
GGGTGAACAACTCAGTGTCCAATTCCCCATACAGAGCTCCCATCCATACATTGCCAACCAAATCATCAAGAGACTCATTCCCAGGCCAGTGCTTATATGGGTCATCTTCTCAACTAATCATGAAGGAAAAGACCACCATTCTGCCAACAATATGGGAAAATAATCAATTAGAGGTTTTGGCTGCATTGGTTCAGGGGGAGTTTGTTGACCAAAAGAACCAATGAGCCAAGATCAAAAACCTCTAAGTCCCACATGATATCACAACAACTGCTGAAGGCTTCATCAGCAGTTCGACAAGTGCTGAAGACTTCAACAGCTGAAGATCAAGTACTAAGACTTCAACAGCTGAAGATAAAGTGCTGCTCACACTGAAGACACAAGTGCTAAAGCTGAAGACTAAAGTGCTGAAGTCCAACAGCTGAAAACACAAGTGCTGAAGCTGAAGACCAAGTACTAAAGGTCAACAGCTGAAGATACAAGTGTTGAAGCTGAAGACCAAAGTACTGAAGTTCAACAGCTGAAGAGTCCACAAGTGCTGAAGATCAACAACTGATGTACAAAGTCTGAAGACAAAGACTGAAGACATCAGCTGATGACATCTACTGAAGTCATCAGCTGATGAAACGTCTGAAGTTCAAGTCTGAAGACCAAGTGCTGAAGTTTCAGTAGTTTCACAACAGCTGAAGAGTACTTCTTCAGTAGTTGTGTTTATCAGTAGTTTTATGTTTTTACTGTCAGTAGTTTTTGTAAACGACTGAAGAGCTTGTTCTTCAGTCGTTGTAGTTTCAGTAGTTTCTTATCAGTAGTTTTGTATAAGTAAACACTTAGCTTCTTGTAAGAAGATGTAGCTGCTTGACATCTTCAGTAGTTTAGTGTTTCAGTAGTTTTGTTAAATAACGGTAGATGTCACTATCAAGTGACATCAGCCTACGTCATCTTTCCTTATATAAGGAAGAATGACCTAATTGTAATTTTGCGAAATCCATGCCAAAGCGTGTGATTGAATGAAATATTCCTTTTGCAAAAACTTTCTCTCTCTATAACTAATTCTGTTCATTGCTATATCTTTGGTATTCTTGCTCGAATTGTGCTAGTTGGTACTCTATTCCGCTGCTGAAATCATTCGAATCGATCAAACTAGATGCTGAGATCCTATCAGTTGTACCTAAGGAGAAAATGATTATTCCTACTCGTACGGTTTACCGGAGTTGCTAGTCTGCATAGACTATCACAAACTCATGACCCACAGGAAAGATCACTTCCCTCTTTCCTTTCATCGCCAAATGCCTTGAGCATTATCGGAAAAATTTTCTATTGTTTCCTGGATGGTTTCTCAGTATTTTTCAAATCCCTATTGCTCCTTGAAGATCAGAGAGACGACATTCACCTATCATATGGCACTTTTCTTTCGTCGAATGCCCTTTGGATTGTGTAATGCTCCTGTGACAGGATCAGTGATCACAAGTTTGATGTATTAGAATACAAAGCAGCGGAATACAAACTAGAATTAGACAAATTGTAGCAAGCAATCGATACTTGTGCATTAAGAGCGCATACGGTTATAGGGAGAGAATATATATTTCTGATTTCAGGAATGTTTTAGATAGAGAATATTTCTAATCAAATCATTCATTCATTCATTCATTCCCACAATTACAATAAGTTGTCACTCCTTATATAGAGTGCAACAATCACTGCTGTTATCACGGAAAGTGACAACTGGCAGATCTAATACAAAAATAACTAATTCTTAACAAACTACTGAAATGTTCACAACTACTGAGAACATATCAGCATGTTAAGTACAAAATATAAAACTACTGAAACTACAACGACTGAAGAACAAGCTCTTCAGTCGTTTTACAAAACTACTGAAACATAAAAATATAAAACTACTGATATCACAACTACTGAAGAAGTACTCTTCAGCAGTTGTGACAAACTACTGAGGCTTCAGTACTTGATCTTCAGACTTTGACCTTCAGGTGTTTCATCAGCTGATGACTTCAGTAGATATCATCAGCTGATGTCTTCAGTCTTTGTCTTCAGACTTGTACATCAGTTGTTGATCTTCAGCACTTGTAAACTCTTCAGCTGTTGTACTTCAGTACTTTGGTCTTTCAGCTTCAGCACTTGTGTCTTCAGCTGTTGTACTTCAGCACTTTGGTCTTTCACTTCAGCACTTGTGTTCTTCAGTTTGTACTTCAGCACTTTGGTCTTTCAGCTTCAGCACTTGTGTTCTTCAGCTGTTGTACTTCAGCACTTTGGTTCTTCAGCTGTTGAGGTCTTCAGCACTTGATCTTCAGCTGTTGAAGTCTTCAGCACTTGTCAAACTACTGATGAGGCTTTCAGCAGTTGTTGTGATACCATGTGGGACTTAGAGGTTTTCTGATCTTGGCTCATTGGTTCTTTTGGTCCACAAACTCCCCCTGAACCAATGCAGCCAAAACCTCTAACTTATTTATTCTCCCACTTATTGATGGCAAAATGTTGGTCTTTTTCCTTCTTGATCAGTAGAGAAGATGACCCATGTAAGCTCCGGCCTGGGAAGAACCTCAAATTTTGTTTGGCAGAGTATGAATGGGAACTCTGTTTTGGGGAACAGGACACAGAGTTGTTATCCCATTCATGAGATTCACTTCCCCATAATGAGTCTGTACGACTCTCTTGTGTAGGCCTCAAGGAAGGTGATTTGTTCCTCCATGGTTAGCTCTTCAGCACCTCCTTCAAACAATGATTCCGGCCCATAATACTCAGACAGGTATTTGGCCTGTTTCCCATTCTTTAGCTCCACAGTTGTTATTATTCTGTAAGCAACTCATCCGGGTGATTACCCTCTAGGAACAACTGGAGCTCATTTTTCCTGACTTCCTCAAGCCTCTTGTAAACTAACCCCTTTTTCACTATTTTGTTTTCCAGCATCTTCTGAGGGGTTAGATTAGCTTTGTAGGCTTCTTGAAGTCTTCTAGGATTTCCCAGGGTGAAACTACAAAGACCAGAGAGATCACTTCATCTACGATCTTTTTCACCTGGCCAATGTATCTCCGAGGTATATTGTTCTTATGAATTCTGTGAGAGACCCTGGGATCAGGCCAAATCCTCACTCTTTCCTTTTGATATTGAAAGGTATGCCTGAGAGTGTAAAGTCTGAGGGCTTGCTTCTTCATATTGATGATAGAAGATGTGGCTGCATAAGCTTTGTCAACTCTCTTCAGCAATTCCTCATCATGCTGTTTATGAAGCTCTTCTTCTTCTAGCTTCACTTTAACCATTTGTCTCTGGACTTCAGGAGTAATTGCTGAGGAGTGACTTGTGGCCTTAGGCAACTGAATCACAGCTGAGAGCGGCAGCCTGTCTTCATCATCTTCTTCATCTTCTTCTAGCCTCAATATCCTTCTCTTCTTCTTCAAGGGTATATCATCGGCTATGGGTTTTGAGGGTAAGGGAGTTGGTTTGGTGGGTTGTGTTTTGGGTGGTTTTGGTGTGGGAATGTTGACAGGCTGTGCTAGCATCCTTGAGGTGAGTGTGGCTTTTGATTGCTTGGCTAGCTCAGTCCTGCTCCCAGCACCCACTTCATTCAAAGCTTCAATAACACCCCTTAGTGTATGCTTCAGACGAACAGATCTTGGTGGTGATTGCCAAGATACTGTCCCTGGACCAAGCTTTGATTTCATCATTGATCTTCCAAGATATTTTGCAATAAATCTTATCATGATTTCAAGCCTTTCTCTTTCTAACACTTCATAACTTGCCCATCTATTCTGGATTTCTTCAATCTCTAGTCGTCGAATCTCAGAGTCAAGTTTGTTGGTGTCATGGCCTTGCCTGAACACACTGATCAATGATGTTGTCCATTGATCTGCTGTGTTCGGCATCAGCCTCTTTTATCAGTAGCTCCAAGGCTTTATCTTCAGCAATGTGCTCATCAGCACCTTTCTTCCGCTTGTAGGTGAGCATTGGTTGCTGTTCTTTCTCCTCCTTTTGGGCTTGCTTCGCTTCCTTCTTTTCCTCGATCTTTTCCTCTCTTCTTTTCTTTCACTGCAGTACTCTCCCCCTTTTTGGTTGCATTGGAAGGGGTTTGTACCGCAGAAAGAGTCTTTTGGACAGCAGCATCAACCAAGGGCTGTAAAGTTGAGGAAAGCCTCTCATCAATGGCTTTGATCACTATATCAGTGATTAGGGTGTGATGAGAGGGAGGGAATTTTGGAGTACAGCACCTATTTGCTCAGGAGGTTCTGTTCCTGAGAAGTAGGGCCTGAAGCAGAGGCAGTGGTTGATTTTGGAGTGGCTCGGTGTTTGGAAACCTTCAAGTGAAGGTGCCATCTGTGGGTGGATAGAGGCAGATGGTCTTTCTCCTTGTGAGAGTTGGTCAAGTAGGTTTTGCAGCCTACTGACTTTCTCTTCAAGGAGTGTGTTCTGGGCAAGAACATCATAGAAAAAGCCCAGGTCATCATCAGCCGAAGCTGAATCATCTGACCTCCTGCTTAGAGCAGGATTTACATGCACTGGGTGTAGACCAGTTGGTGCATGTGCCCCTTGTGCTTGGTACTGGGGACTTCCAGCCTCAGGACAATGTCCATCATCAGCTGTTGCCTCTAGTGAGGTCTTAGCAATGTTACCAGCCTCACTCTGGTCATGTGCTGAGTCAGAGGAGGTGGCAGCCTCACTAGATATTCTAAGCTCCTTGTCTACACCAGGAGATAGAATTGGGAAACCCCTGTGCTGTGGGTTCTCAAGTGCACTGTGTTCCTCCCCCTCAATTGTAGAGGTATTCCCAGTAGTAAGTGGTTTCTGGGGAGGGGGTGAGGAGTGCAATTGAGTCAGCACTTGTGCAACTATTAAAGTTGGGCTGTGAGGGGCGGTTGTTTGGGTGAGGGGATAGAAGCAGTGTGCACCTGGGGAGGTTGGTGCTCTTCAATGGCAATCTCCTCAAGTGAGGAAGATCCCAGATATGTAGGTACCCCTTGTGTGGTTGCTGCAGGCTCCTGTTGAGAGGAAGCCTGAGGGCTATGGCTGGAGGAGTCATTGTATCCACTAGGGGGTTTGGACTAGTGGATATATCCTGCGTTTGTGTTGCAGGGGCATCCTCAGGGGACTCAATTCCCTGAGTAGCCGTTTTGGGTTTCTTTTGGTGGGTTTGGTGGGGACTTTGGATTTGGAGGTGGTGGCTGTGGGTTCCAGCTGCGTGGGTTTTCGCAGCTTGGCAGCCATTTTGAGTGTCCGGTCAGAGTTGTGCCGGGAGTATACTTCCGGCAGAACAGCCGTAGCAGGGACTCCCAAGCCAACAAGTCCCTCAGCATTAAGCTGGTCTGTAATAATGGCCATTATGAACCGTGGATAAAGTATCCAACGGTTGGCAGTTAGTTTTTGAGCCATATCTTTGAGCTCTGAAAATATTAATTCTGAAAAGTTTAGTGGTTGTTGCTCAAGGATAGAATACATTACCTGCTGCCATTTGTGGACATTTGATCCCAAGACGACGTCTTAGGGGCCAAACATACATTTACCATGTGAAAAATCAGGCGCTCAGCGTCATTAAAGTGTTTCTTCTATGATGGTGGAGGCACTGAGATCGCCTTGATATCCATGTTGGCAAAGGATAGATCTATGGTGCCCTTCGGATATCCAGCAGGAGAAGTAGCATCATTCAGTTGAAGAATTTGGCGGATTATTGCAGGAGTATGACTACTTCTTTGTTGTTGACGACCGACCGGAGGGATGGTGTGTTGTTCTCCCCAGTGGTAACAGTAACGTTCATCCAAAATTGGTGCAAGGATTCGGCATGTAAGATGGGGTTCAGAAGAAATGCCTTGTTGTATTGGGACTGAACCATAAGATCGATAGCAGTATCGAACTTAGTCCAGATCGGCGATTTAGTGAGGTAGGCAACACAGTTGTGTCGCGGTTTAATTTGCATAGACGCCATTGAGAAGAGGGAAGTTTTGGAGAGGAACGTTAGGTTTGAAGAAGATGAAGCAATGAGAGCTAAGGTTAGGGGTATATATAGGGTACGGGTAAGGAAACGACTGAAGGATTGGTGTTAGTCATCAGTAGTTTTAAACGACCGTTGACATGGTATTATCCTTTCAGACGTTGAAACAGCTGAAGTCGTGGTGTTAGGCATCAGTAGTTTAGAAAACTACTGAAGACCGTGGTTTTGACTTCAGATGATTGAAACAACTGAGGACTTGGTGTTTGTCATCAGTAGTTATGAAACTACTGAAGACAGTGGTTTTGTCATCAGCTGTTGTAAACAACTGAAGACTTGGTATTAGTCATCAGTAGTTATAAAACTACTGAAGACGTGGTTTTGCTTCAGTTGTTTAAAATGAAACAGCAGTTGTACAAACGACTGAAGAGAAAGTTCTCTTCAGCTGTTTTCGTCAATTCTTAGCTTTTCAGCTGTTTCAATCTGTCCTCAACACATTCATCAGTCTTTTTGGCTGATTTCAGTTGTTTCATAGGACATCAGTACTTATCTGTTTTTACTGATTGCAGTAGTTGTAACTGCATCAGTAGTTGTGACTACATCAGTAGTTTAGAACAGATGAAGTACTTCAGTACTTGTGAGACATTTAGCCTTCAGTAGTTATAAAACTACTGAGGGTAAAGAGCTCATCAGTACTTATATGTGACATAGGTACTATGATCATCATATGATTACTAAGATCATCAGTAGTTGTCACTTATTCTAGTTGCAGCATACCAAGCCTTAACACCAGGTTTTGGAAAGTTGAACTATCCAAAGGCTTAGTAAAAATGTCTGCAAGCTCATCAGCACTAGGCACAAACTTAGGATCAATCAGACCTTTTTCAAACAATCCCTTATAAAATGATGTCTGATCTCTATATGTTTGGTCCTAGAGTGCTGGACTGGATTTTTGACAATACAAAGAGCTGAAGCACTATCCATTAACAATGGAGTCTTAGTCTCTGTAATGCCATAATCCAAAGTTGGTTTTGAAGCCAGAGTACCTGAGATGTACAACTTGCAGCAGCAATGTACTCTGCTTCAGCAGTGGATGTAGCAACTGAGGTCTGTTTCTTGCTCTGCCAAGAAATCAAGCAGTTGCCTAGGAATTGACATCCACCCTGCATCTTCCACTATCAGAAAAAGCAACTAATTTACCAGAATGTCCGGTAGAATACCATAAACCTAGAGATGGAGTGCCTTGCAGATATCTAAAGATCCTCTTGACTGCAATCAGATGAGACTCTTTAGGTGCAGCCTGAAATCTAGCACAAACACATGTAGCAAACATAATATCTGGTCTAGAAGCTGTTAAATACATCAAGGACCCAATCATACATCTGTAAAGTGTTTCATCAACCACTTTACCTTTCTGATCTGAGTCCAGTTGTGTGGTGCTGCTCATGGGAGTAGAACAAGGCTTACAGTTTTGTAAATCAAACTTTTGCAAAAGATCTTTTGTATATTTGGACTGATGAATAAAATTCCATCAGCCTTTTGTTTGATTTGCAACCCCAGAAAGAACTGTAATTCTCCCATGGCACTCATTTCAAACTTCTGTTGCATCAACTTTGTAAAGGCATCACACAACTTTGGATCAGAGGATGCAAAAATGATATCATCTACATAAATTTGAACAAGTAGATTATGCTGCCCAGCTTTCTTAATGAATAAAGTCTTGTCTATGGAGCCTCTAGTGAAATTGTTTTCCAGAAGAAAGTTTGATAATGTCTCATACCAGGCTCTGGAGCTTGTTTTAACCCATAAAGAGCTTTATCAAGCTTATACACCCAATTAGGATGTTTATTGTCCTCAAAGCCTGGAGGTTGACATACATAAACCTCTTCTTTAATTTTTCCATACAAAATGCACTTTTGACATCCATTTGAAAAACTTTAAGGTTTTGATAAGCAGCATAAGCTAAAACAATCGAATTGCTTCCAGTCTGGCTACAGGGGCAAAGGTTTCATCATAATCAATACCTTCTTCTTGTGCAAACCCCTGAACAACCAGTCTGGCCTTGTTCTTAACAATAAGCCCATTTTCATCAGTTTTGTTCCTAAACACCCATTTAGTGCCTATTGCACACTTACCTGGAGGTAGAGGAACCAGTTCCCACACTTGCTGTTTCTTGAACTGAAGAAGCTCAAGCTGCATGGCATCAACCCATCCATTGTCCTTTAAAGCAATGTGATAATTCTTTGGCTCTTGCTGACTGATGAAGAGAGCATAGAAGCAGAAATTTGACAATTGACTTCTTGTTGATACTCCAGCAGTGATATCACCAATGATTTGAGACATAGGGTGATTCTTCAGATCTTGATACACAATGAGATCTGTGCAAGTGTTTGTAGCCGGTTCAGCAGCAACAGATGGTGATGGTGTATCATTTCCTTGAAACCAATCAGTGGATGGTAATTCAAAGGAAGTTGAATTCGAAGAAATCTCATCAGCATTTGTTGTGGATGGTGCTACTGGAGCTACAGGAACATCAGGTCTAGCTGAGTCAGGCAGCTGATCACTAAACCTGAAGAGGTGAGTACTGCAATCATCATCATCATCAGCAGTACCACCAGGTGGTGAACTGTTGACAGGAGCAACAGCAGGAGTTTGATAAGGAACATATTGCAGTATGTCCAAATCAATAACTCCACAGGACTTTGTGGAATCTTGTCCTTTGGAGATTCATTAAACTTAACATGTATAGTTTCTTCAACCATCTTTGTTCTGCAGTTGAAGACTCTGTATGCCTTGCAAGTAGATGAATAACCAACAAAGTACCCTGCATCCACCTTAGGATCAAATTTATGGAGTTGATCCTTTGTGTTGAGAATGAAACAGGGACACCCAAATGCTTTGAAAAATGAAATCAGAGGAGCCAAATGATGGAGAACTTCATATGGAGTCTTCATCAACCTCTGATTTACTAAAACTCTATTTTGCACATAACAAGCTGTGTTGACAGCTTCAGCCCAAAGGTCAATGGCAAACCTGAGTCAGCCAGCATGGACCTTGCAGCTTCAATGAGGGTCCTGTTCTTTCTCTCCACTACTCCATTTTGTTCTGGAGTCCTTGGAATGCTGAACTGCCTTTTGATTCCCTTTGAAAGATAGAAGTCATCAAGTGTATGATTTCTGAACTCAGTTCCATTATCACTCCTAATACACTTGACTGGAAGGGAATACTGCTTCTCAATGTACAGCACAAAGTGAATAATCTTCTGAGCAGCCTCATCCTTTGAATGTAGAAAGAAAGTCCATACAAATCTGGAGTAATCATCCACAATTACCAGACAGTATTTCTTCTTTGCCATGCTCATTACTCTCACAGGACCAAATAGATCCATATGCAGTAATTGCAAGCAGGCAGTGGACTTGGACACTTCAATAGGAGGGAATGAGACTTTGTGCTGTTTTCCTTTTAAACAAGCAGTGCAGGTTTCATCACAGTGGAACTCCTTTATTGGTAAGCCTCTGACTAAACTATTGTGGCTAAGCTGATTCATGTTTTTGAGATTAACATGACCAAGCCTCCTGTGCCACAGTTTAGATTCTTGAGAAGAGGCTTTGGAAAATAGGCAAGGATTGCCTTTGAGATCTATCTTCTTAGAGAGATCTAAGGCATACACTCTTCCTGTCCTGTTGGCTTTCAGGAGAGTGTGATCATCCAACACCTTGTCAATCAAGTGCAAAACTTTGGATGACAGAATCCTACAGTTTTGACTGGTGAAAAGGGCAACATGGCCTTTATCACACATTTGACTGACACTCAAGAGGTTGTACTTGAGATTTTCCACATGATTAACATCATCAAATTTGATTTCTCCATTGGAGACAAAGCCCTTACCGATGATGTAACCCCTAGCATCATTGCCAAAAGAGACAAATCCCTTCTTTCCTTGAGAGTAGTCATGAAGAAGAGAGCTGTTCCCAGTCATGTGCATAGATCCCCCACTGTCTACATACCAGATGCTACTTTGGCATGTTGAAGAACCCTGCAATAATAAACAATCAGTTAGTTTTAGAGACCCAAACCTTTTTGGTTTTGGGCCTGGTCTCATCAATAGATGGTAAACTAACATGTTTATTTGAAACAACAGCCTGAGAGGAAGAGATGGTGTAGAAGAGGAGTCCTTTGGCTTGGACCTCCTTTTCTGTGGTTTCAACATAGGAGAATCTAGTTGGTTAACTCTACCCAACAGAGT
This sequence comes from Flaveria trinervia, assembly GCA_025506515.1. NCBI lineage: Eukaryota > Viridiplantae > Streptophyta > Magnoliopsida > Asterales > Asteraceae > Flaveria > Flaveria trinervia. The sequence goes on from CM046448.1 coordinate 80,173,148, forward strand.
TTACCATCATCACCAGCTGTGTCTGATTTTGTGATAAAGCTTTCAGCTCATCAGACACATTGCTAGTGGAGTTAGATAAGTTCCTATGTTGCACCTTCTTCTTTTGAGCACCCTCAGCTGTCACCTGTTTAACCCCTTCCTTTTTGGATTTCTTTAAGGACTTAAGGGTTACAGGATTTGATGTTGCTGATACAAATGTGGTCTCAAACTCAGTTTTCATTTTTACCATTTTCTCATTAATTTCTTCTTTTTGTTTGAGTTTGGAACCTCTTTTGTACCAACAATCATCTGTAAGATGATTGAACAAACCACATACTTCACATGGTTTCTTCTTCATCTTAGGTTGATCATCAACTAAAGATGGTGAAGCAACAGAAGACTTGTTCTTCAATGCTTTGGAAGCATTGGTTGCTTTCTTGACTACCTCTTTAGTAGTCTTCAAACTCTTTCTACTACTGCCAGTTTTCTTCTCTTCAGTACTGACAGCAGTTGAAGTTTGAACTTCAGGTGTTAAATCCTGCTCTCTAGTCCTTTCAGGACCTTCAGGATTAACTCCTGAGTTGATCAACTCATTTATCATGTGAATGTCAGCATTTGAACCATCAACATCAGCTGATAGGTTCAAAGAGGGCTTGATGCTGACTGCTACTTCTGATTGTGCTGTATCAGAAGGTAGATCACATGATGTGATGGATTGGTTATCACTCTCACCATCAGATTCTACCTCTGCTCTTGGGGTAAAATCTGTAGGTGGAGCAGTGTGATTGTAACCAATTCCAAACTTCACATTTGAAGCAGATTGCTTACTAAGAAGCATTTCAAAACCTTTGCATGATTGTACCCATCTATCACACTCGACCTGGGTAACTGCAAGGGTTTCTTTGAGATCTTTGTACTTCTCTAGAAGTACTTCTTCTCTAGCCTTATCATCAATTATTTGGCAATTCAGTTTATAAATCTCATCATTTTTATCTTTGAGCACAACTCAAACTCAGCTTTGTTTTTGGAAATTATTGTTCTAGCTCAATGTTCTTATTAATTAGAGCTACATTTGCTTCTCTAATGGAAGCAAATGCTGCTATGCATGGTTCAGAACATAATTTGGCTTTTGCCTCAGAGGATACCTGTGATACCTGAGGTGTAGAGGCATTGGAAAATGAAGTATCAGCAGACTCCAAAGCCATAAGAGCTAGATTCCCAAAGGGACTGTCACCACCATGTTGACCAGCACCTGAGAACAGTTGATCATGACCAGACAAGTCATCTGGTAAACTGCTCCAGTCAACAACTCCTGGGGTGAAGAAGCTGTGTTGTTGAGATTGAGGTTGTTGATGAGATAGGGAAGGCTGAGGTTCTGGTAGTGCATGAGGTTGTGGTGTCATAGGAACTTGAACTTGATTTGACTGTGGCATGTAATAACAAGGGTACGGATATGGCATTTGACCCTGAGGAACAAATATGCCGGAGATTGTTGTTGAGGATGATGACTAGAGGTGACAGGATGTTGCCCTCTGTGTTGTTGACTATTGCCAGGAAAAGTCACAAAGGGTGCAGTAGAGTTAGATCCAGTTGATCTACACTCTCTTGCAAAGTGTCCAAGCCTTTGGCATTTGTGACACCTCAACTTGCTCTTGTCAAAACCAACTTTGGTTTTGCCAGAGAGTCCTGGGAATTTTCTTCCAGTTCTTTTATAGAACTTCTGAGATCTGATATTTATCAAGGCCATTTGGCTCAAAATATCCATCTCTTCTAAGTCATCATCAGCAATCCCCTTGAGATCATCCATAATGAAACATAGATTGTCATTATTACACCCAGTAAACTGACCATCAACACCACAAATGCAGAATCAGAAGTGCTTGAAGAGAAATTAATATGCTCATCATACTGGCATTCAGATGAAGCATATTCTGACTCATGACCCACCAAGGCAGTGTTGCCTTGTATAAAGTCTTCAGTGAGCTTTCCAGATGAAGACAGCTTTCTCTTCTGTTCTATCTCTCTCTCAAAAGTGAGCAGTTTCCCATGGAGTTGGGTGAGAGATAGTTTGTCCAAACTTGCACTGGAGCGTAGGACAATAGTATATGTGTCCCATCTCTCAGGCAGTGATCTGAGAAATCTGTTATTCATCTGAATATTGGTGTATTCAAGTTTGACCATTTTTAGTTCAGAGATCAAACAAGAGAACCGCTCATATTGTTGAGTCAGTGTCTCACCCTTTCTATGAGAGAATGTCTCATATTGTTGGGCAAGAATTTCTCTATTATTTGCCAAGACCTCATCTGTTCCTCCAAATTGTTCTTTCAAGGCAATCCAGAGGTCATGGGCAGTTTCATGATGCATTAGCCCAGAATAGATTTCATTGGGCAATGCCATGGCCAGAATTCCATGGGCTTTTGCATCAATTCAAGCAACTTCTTATCCTCATCTGAGTATTGCTCCCTCCTCTTCGAAACCATTTGATTGGTTTCCGGTTATTCACCATAGGCTTGTGTGGACCATGTACCACTGATGTCCAACACCCTGCGCTGTTAACAGACAGGTGATGGAGCATACGTCTTTGCCATATGTTATACTCATTCCTAACCAGCATAGGTGGCTTGGTTGAGGAACCAGTATTGTGAGGATCATTGGAAGGAGTGGTCATTTTCAGTTCAAAACAATTAGTTCAAGTTTTAAAAGTTTTAGACAGACCACAACAAACTCAATGAGAACCAAGAAAAGATCTCAGGATGAATGAGCAGAAATACAGAAAATTCAATCTCTATAACCGTTTCTTGCAAAAACAAAGGCTAATTCAATCAAACTTAGATCTTGAATAGCAGTTTCAATGATCAATTGTTAGATCGATCAATGATTAACCTGCTCTGATACCATTTGACAGGATCAGTGATCACAAGTTTGATGTATTAGAATACAAAGCAGCGGAATACAAACTAGAATTAGACAAATTGTAGCAAGCAATCGATACTTGTAAGCATTAAGAGCGCATACGGTTATAGGGAGAGAATATTATTTCTGATTTAAGGAATGTTTATAGATGTAGATTTCTAATCAAATCATCATTCATTCATTCCATTCATTCCCACAATACAATAGGTTGTCACTCCTTATATAGAGTGCAACAATCACACTGCTGTTATCACGGAAAGTGACAACTGGCAGATCTAATACAAAAATAACTAATTCTTAACAAACTACTGAAATGTTCACAACTACTGAGAACATATCAGCATGTTAAGTACAAAATATAAAACTACTGAAACTACAACGACTGAAGAACAAGCTCTTCAGTCGTTTTACAAAACTACTGAAACATAAAAATATAAAACTACTGATATCACAACTACTGAAGAAGTACTCTTCAGCAGTTGTGACAAACTACTGAGGCTTCAGTACTTGATCTTCAGACTTTGACCTTCAGGTGTTTCATCAGCTGATGACTTCAGTAGATATCATCAGCTGATGTCTTCAGTCTTTGTCTTCAGACCTTGTACATCAGTTGTTGATCTTCAGCACTTGTAAACTCTTCAGCTGTTGTACTTCAGTACTTTGGTCTTTCAGCTTCAGCACTTGTGTTCTTCAGCTGTTGTACTTCAGCACTTTGGTCTTCAGCTTCAGCCTTGAGGTTCTTCTTCAGCTGTTGTCTTCAGCACTTGGTCTTTCAGCTTTGCACTTGTGTTCTTCAGCTGTTGTACTTCAGCACTTTGGTTCTTCAGCTGTTGGGTCTTCCATCATTGATCTTCACCTGTTTGAAGTCTTCACACTTGTCACTACTTGATGAGGCTTTCAGCAGTTGTTGTGATACCATGTGGGAAACTTAGATGTTTCTGATCTTGGCTCATTGGTTCTTTTTGGTCTAACATCCTGCTACATTTCAAAGATTCTGGTACAATTTTTCATGACATATTGAACCCTCCCAATGGAGTCTTCATGATGATTTCCTCCATCTTGGAAACCTCATTTGAGCAATGTTTGGAAATCTGGAAACGATGCTGATTAAGATGTGAAGATTCTACCTTGGTTTTTCAACGGGAAAAGTGCCACTTTCATGTTTACGGAAGAATACTGTTAGGACACAAAACTCTCAAGCAGGACTTGAAGTTGATCAAGCAAGTTGACACTATTTCTAAACTTCCACTCCAACAACCAGAAAAGATATCAGAAGTTGCCTAGGTCATGCAGGTTATACCGTTGTTTCATCAAAGATTTCAAAAATCACTCGACCAATGACTCAACTTCTCGAGGAAGAACGCTCAATTCTATTTTTCTGAGAATACATTGTGCATTCAAATTGCTTAAGGAGAGGCTGGTAACCACTCCATCATGGTTTCCCTATAAATTTGACGCTACCATTTGAACTCATGTGTTACGCAAGCGATTTCGCGGTAGGAGCCGTATTAGGACAAAGGAAGACAAGCAATTCACCCAATCATTATGCGAGCAAAGCCCTAAACGACACCAAGAAAACTACACAACCACCGAAAAAGAACTTCTTGCAGTAGTTTTCACATTTGACAAATTCCCACTCGTATCTCATCCTCTCAAAAACAATTGTTTACACCGATCATGCAGCCCTATTTGTTCAACAACATATGCGAAGCCAAGATTGATTCGTTAGATTCTGTTGCTTCAAGAAGTTGACATCGAAATTCATGACAAGAAAGGAGCAGAAAATCCAGCGGCTGATCATCTCTCGCGTCTTGAGGATTCAAGTCCTTCACAAACTGAGGAAGCCATATAAACGACAATTTTCCTCATGAATTCCTTATGCACATTCAATCCTCAATCAACGAACATCCTTGGTTCGCCGATTTTGCAATTACTTAGCAAGCAGAATTCTCTCAAAGGAATGACTTATCAGAAAAAGAAAAAATTCTTTACTGATATCAAACATTACTATTGGGAAGACCCGTATCTGTTTAGAATTGGTGCGGACCAACTCATTCAAAGATGCTTATACGGAAGAGCAGCAAAACAAATCTTAAGGCATTGTCATGAAGGACCCACAGGAGGACACCAAGTATTTGACTCTGGATTTTATTGGCCCACGATCTTCAAAGATGCTCACAACATAGTACGCACCTGTGATGCATGTCAAAGAGCAACCAATATCTCAACACGAGATGAGATGCCTCAGAAACCAGTTCAAGTATGCGAGATATTTGATATATGGGGTATTGATTTCATGGGGCCATTCCTGGTGTCATTTGGCAATCGTTACATCTTAGTAGCAGTTGATTACTTTTCAAAATGGGCTGAAGCTCAAGCCCTACCTACTAATAATGCCATAAACATTTTCAAATTCCTTAAGAAACTATTTTCTCGTTTTGGTGCCCCCAAAGCTCTAATTAGTGATCGAGGAACTCATTTGTAACAATTACTCGAACGAGCAATGGCACGTTATAAAGTTCACCATGACTTTACAACTGCTTACCATCCACAAGCGAATGGGCAAGCTGAAGTCACTAACCAAGGCATCAAATGAATCCTTGAGAAAATGTAGGTCAAAACCACAAGGACTGGTTTACAAAATTAGATGATGCATTATGGGCTTTTTGAACAGCCTATAAGACTCCGATCGGCACAACACCGTTCAAACTAATCTATGGGAGGTCGTGTCATCTACCAGTGGAACTAGAGCACAAGGCTTTTTGGCACTTAAAGCATTAAACCTGGACCAAGACCTTGCAGGAAAGAATTGATTCCTACAAATTCATGAATTGGAGGAATTGAGAGAACAAGCATACGAAAATGCTAGGGTTTACAAAGAAAAGACAAGGAATTTCCACGACACTCGATTAAAGAACACAAAACAATTTCATTTGGGAGAACATGTCTTACTGTACAACTCTCGTTTACGTTTGTTTCCTGGAAAACTGAAATCACGTTGGTCTGGACCTTATACAATCAAAAACATGTTTCTAAATGGTGCCATTGAAATTTATAATCACGAAGGTTTAAGTTTCAAAGTGAATAGTCATCGTTTGAAACCATATAACGAAGGACCAACTGTAAGGGCCCGTTCCCGGGCACCTCACGGTTGTCATTCATTGCACTTAAAACACTATAAACGTACTTTTATTTTGCAGCGGAATTTAAAACTTTCATTAATAATTAAAAACATGTCATTTCGTTCATTTACAACATTCGTTTTCATCCAAAATACAAAGACATGTCAAAATACGGATGCCAGCCTCAAAATGCTCCCAGTAGCTTATGCATCCATGCCTGCAACTCCTCAGCATCAACAAATACCTGCCAACTATCATGCATACAAAAAATCAGCAACACTGAGTGAGTTCTAGTTTTATAATAAAATACTTTACTTTCGTAAAACCTTTCTTTACTGTATTTCTAAAGTATACTATACTTTACAAACGCTCGCGATCATGCATCATATGTACATACAGATAACATCATTATTATCTTCGTCATTACGTTCATTAACTCTGTTCATTCAACGCATTACATTATCATTCACTTCTCTTTCTAGATCCGGTTAGACTTTACCCTCTTCGTGGCACTCAGCCACGATTACTGAGGTCGAATGACAAGGATCCCGTTCAGTACTTTATTACGATAATTCATTTACGTTTATTCATACGTTCGTTCTTTACATCACTATCTTTGCTCATTACTCTTTATTACTTGAATCTTCTCTCGTGCAATATCCCCGACTCATGCTCGAAAACTGATGTTGTGCCGAGGCTTGCTCACAAACCCCCGACTCATGTTCGAAGACTGACACAACACCGGAATACGCGACAAAGATCCCATACGAGTCAATCACAGGGATTGAACTCCATCCGAGTCTGTTGCAACACAAAGTCGCTCACCTCATTATCTTGTCTCATGCAATATCCCCAACTCATGTCCGAAGACTGATACTGTGACGGCGCCTGATAAACAAACCCCCGACTCATGTCTGAAGACTGACACAGTACCGGGATACGCGACATGGATCTCATCATCCGTCACCTTCGTCATATGCAATACTCCCGACTCATGTCCGAAGACTGATACTATGTTGGGGCCTGCTCACAAACCCCCGGCTCATGTCCGAAGACTGACACAGTACCAGAGTACACGATCTGTATCCTGTCTCATGCAATACCCCCGACTTATGTCCAAAGACTGATACTATGCTGGGGCCTGCTCACAAACCCCCGACTCATGTCCGAAAACTGACATAGTACCGGGATACGCAACAAGGACCTCTTTCGAGTCTGTTGCGACACAGAGTCGCTCACCTCATACATATGCTTGCAAGCCATTCTATACTTTCTCTTTTATTCATTTATTCATGCATGCATTCATTCATTATGTTCCTCTTTTTATTATCTTCCACTTTACGTTACATAATACTTTCATTACATTCATTATCGTTCAACGCAAGCCAAGGGAAGACATACATAATAGGGAACATAGACATAAACATAAACATATACCATCACCATACAAGCAACATCATACATGCATAACACGCATCAAACATAAGCCATCACATCATAATCAGGCCTATCTCCCCATAATACCCCTTAAAAACCACTTAGAAACCTCAAGTCCAAAGTGGACGCATGGTCCTTCCAGGTGCATGAGCATAAAATTCTAAGTATAAAACAGTCTGGGCGCATGGGCACTGTTTGGGCATTTCTGCCCTGTTCAAGCACATCACCAACACCTAGCCATTTCAAGCACTTGGGTGCATGGGCACTGTTTAGGAACATGGCCATACTTAGCCGTTTCATTCACCGGGATGCATGGGCACTGTTTAGGCGCATGGTCCACACTTATCCGTTTCATCACTCGGCCGCATGGGCACTATTTAGGCGCATGGCCACACTTGGGCGCATGGCCAATACTTAGCCGCATGGCCAACATGCTGGGCGCATGAGCCACTGTTCAGGCGCATGACCCACTCTTGGGCGCATGGCCAATACTTAGGCGTCTGGTCTCTCATGCTAGACGCATGGACAACTGTTTGGGTGCATGAACCACTGTTCATGTTCATCAAACATTCTGAAATCTTTTCTATGCTACCAATTTCACCTGATTGCCATTCTACTCATACCCAAACACAGATCTAACATACTAAGGCCATCTAAGCATGCTAAACATCATCTCTAACCCATAATCAACACTATAACATACATACATACATACAACACTCGAACATAAGGCTGTAACCCACGTTTCTTTAAAAGATGTTTACTTAGTATGCATAATAGCCCCAAATCAGTTAAAAATCAGTAAAATAGGGGTTCTAGAAACTCACCTTGAGCAGCTTTTGAGCAACACTCTTCCAGTTCAAGATCCACTTCGATTCAGCTCTTTGAATCCCGAAAATAAACACAAAAAACCAGAACTTCGGTCAAGAACTCGAAACCCAGCTAAAACCGAGCTCAAACAAGAGAAGACTTACCTTTTTCAACTTCTTCTTCCTCTTTCTCTCTCTAGAACCGGGCTCTCTCTCTCTTCTTCCTCCTCCGAGAGCAAAGCAGCTTTCTGCTTTGATATGGGCGACCATGCCCTTTAAATCTTAAAATTATAAGATTTGTACTTTGTACAATTTTTCCCCCTCCATTTGTGCACAATTTCCATTCCTTCCACTTACTTTTCTTTTCCTTTCGTTAAAAAAAAATTTCTGGTGTTACACCGACCAAGATTCCCTCGGAGGAACAGCACCTCTGCCCCGAGAAAGCTAATTGTGGGGAAGGGTCGTGCTGAAGACCCGAAACTTAAACACGACGCTTGTACATAAGTTTTCCTTGATTTATATTACAATTTTTAGGACCTCACAAGCACAAGCACGGGTCCGCGCCTCATGAAGCACACCCCCGTGTCTCTGAAAATTTTTTCCACGATCCCCACTGACAAATCTGGAACGTTGCAAGTCGAATTTAAGAGGAATTCTGACAAGCACGAGGCCATGCCTAGCCAAGCACGCCCCCGTGTTCACTTTCCACGACCTGTATATAAATACCACACTTGTTCCATTCTTTCATCACACTCATTCCTATTTAAAAACATCCAAAAAATGAAAGAATCAAGTCACGAAAGCTCCAACTGGAATCCTGTGAAGAAACCGCATTCTGAAACACGAGAGCCAACGACTCAAGAATATTTCTTCAAGCTACATGAACTTATCAAGAAACTAACTGAAAAAACCTCATTGCATCCCAACGCTTAGCTGAACTTATCCAAAAAGTTCAACAGATGGGCGAGGAACTCATTTCCATTAACCGGTAGCTTGTGGATTTAAGAAACCGCACTCTTCACTATCGCATCCCGAACCTTCCACACGAATGTGTGGAGGCTTCTTTTAGAAGCATTTCATGATATGCTAAGTGCGCTGATGCACGTTAAAGAATCTGGTTTTGTTGTTTCAGATTCTTGACTTTTAACGTATCATGTAACCGTAGGCTCTTAGGAAATGTAATTTTTAATTTGGCTTGTGTTATTCAACTCTAGGGCTATTTTCTTATCTTTTCTGATTATTTGGAAGTGATAAAACTTAACCGGCAAAATTGCGTAACGTGCGAAACTGAAAAACGGAAAAAAAACTGAAACTAAGCTTCAACACATGAGCACGTCCCCGTGCCTGAGGAGGCACGCCCCCGTGTTCGACAAAAGATGGCACAAGCTGATATGTTTCATCCTTTTGTCTTGTTCCCCATCAATTTTGCATGAGAAAAACCAAGTTCATTGCCTCATCATTCATATCTACCTCCATTTTCACCTTACTTTGCATTTTTTTCTTTCATCTTTTTAGAGTTCTTTCAAGAGTATTTGATCAAGAGGTTAGTATGCTAATTCCTATGATTATGATAGTCATTTAGATGTAGTTAGGTGATTAGGTCTCTAAACAACCAAAATCCTAGCAATTATGTGTAAAGAGTTGTTCTTAAACGTATTATGGAATGATGAATGCTTTCAACCTACTTGTTCATGTTTATTCTTGTAAGTAGATTAATGTTAATTAATATGTTTAGTTAGTTATTAGTTTGTTTAGTTATTTATTTAGTTTGTTTTCTTTTATTGTTAACAAGACTATCTTCATAATTCGTGGTGAAATCTTTGTTATCATGTTCAAGTTACAAAGTGGAATTAAACCCTATATATTTTTTTGAGTATCTTGAATTATTAACAAGTGATTAAAATGTTAAACGTATAATCTTTGGTAGAATCAATTCTAAACACACATGCTCGAGTCAAGATTTCATGCCTAACCATGTTTACCGCATCCCCACGTTTCACAAAACGCACCCCCATGTTCAACAATGTTTCCCTGGGATGATAAAATCTCAACTATTTTTTAACATGAGTTGAATCATTATGATATTATATCTTGAAAAACACATGGTTTTCACTACCATCATGAAACTATTCAAGAAATTTGTTTTGTATAGATTAACTTATTTTTGAAATTTCAGGATCATGAATCATCCCAACTTATGTTTTGAAGGGAGCCGCGAGAGATGGTGTCATGATAGACTTCAAAGACTGCTACAAAGGGTCGAAAGATCCTACTTACAAGCAAATGAAGAAACACTAGCGGCAGTCTCACAAAATAGACCTTCCGTTTATGAACTAACTCTTGAATTTTTAGCATCTTTCAAATATAGCATGAAAGACTTTGACCCTTAGGATAGTAATGTAGTTTCATTCAGACTTGCTGGACATTGGCACAAAACATCCATTGCCTTGTTCGGTGTCTATCTCGGGATCTACACGGAACATGAAATGGAGGAGGAAGCAATATCTGGAATGCCAACATACAATGCCTTCCCAGACAAGGAAAGTAAAGACGTGGAAATTGATGCAATGAGGAAAGCATTTTGGGAGCGACTTGGAACCGGAGCGTTCAACTCGAGTAAAACAAAAAGCAGTCAGATACGAGACCCGCTGCTTCGATACATTCATCGGTTACTTAGTCATTCCATAACAGCTCGTGGTCAGAGCGAGGGAATTGTTAACTTGAGGGACTTGTTTATTTTATATTGTATGGTTAATCAGTTGCCATGTAATATTGGGTATTTGTTTTGTAATCTTTTTGCCAGGAATGCGATTGCAGGTGCTCCAACACCCATGTTTGGAGGAAGCTGGATTTTGAACTTATACAAGAGCTATGGTTATAACACTGAGGGAACTGAAGGAGTGATGCTGGGACTATTAGACTTGAGCATTTGCACAAGTATGCACATGGTGACGAGCCTACCAAACAGGCAGCCAAGATTCATGGATAAGAAGGGACAAATCTAGGATCCGGCGGACCCCGAAGAGATAATTATGGATCTCGACATGCCAATGCAGCCGGAAGGAGCCGGAGCTGGATCTTCAAGTTCATGTACAAGGGAATTCCCAACCATGTTAGACCTTTATGAGTCAATCCAAACCACCAGCGACCATGCAAGGCAATCATTTGAATATGCCTAATGAGCCTTCAACCGAGTTGAAAATCTGCATTCCCAAGTCGATGACCTGAGCAACGATGTCACGTACATCAGAAACCGAATGTACCATGAGTGGGGGGATATCCCGCCACAAAGCCCTTGAAAACCGTATCATTTTCGGGGACCCGACATAGTTGTTTCATGCCAATCTATCTTTTAATTTATGTCATTTATTTATTTATTTATTTTTTGTGTTTAGAATTTTAATGCTTTCAATAAATTGGTTACATTTCAAGAACTCCCGAAGATTCTACCAAAGCATGGGCAACCAAACACAAGAGACAAATTCATCATTTTTAGGGGAGTTATTTCATTACCCATTTCTCGATCTAGATTATGTTAATCACATGAGGACAATGTGAATTTTAAGTGTGGGGATGGGAGTAATGCATTTGACTTTGTTAAAAAGGTTCAAATTTAAAAATTTTAGAAAAAGATCACTTAACAAGTAATTTTTATGACAAGAAACCAAAAACTTAATATAATTTTTGATAAACAAAATTATAAATATACGTTTTCAGGAAATAAAGAAGTAAATTCTTGATGTGCAAATAAAATTGAAAATGTTATTTTGTGATATCCTTAAAAGCAAGAATCTAATCAAGTAAATATTTAATCATGTAAAATGAAACACTTGTACCCAATTCCATCCATATGTGAGTTTATTTTTTAGCCTTAAACAGCTTTTGTAAATTGCAATTCTACTTTCATTCTGGATTTAATTGAGGGTGCCATATGATACGTGTGATTAGAACTTGCTTTGGGTATGCATTTCAAGACTTTAATTAGTATTTGTTGCATAAAAATCAGTTAGGCACTAGGTGACCTTAACCATTCTAGCCCCAACCATTCTCTTTAATTTTCCTTACCCGAACATCAACTTAGTTATCCCCGTTGAGCTTAAACATTTTTATCTTTCAATCACCCGAACCACCAAGTCACTTAACCAAAAAAGCCTTCAACAAAACCCATTTTCGTTAAAGACACGTTTTTGGCTTATTAAATAAATGGGCTTTTACCGGCAGACCTTAAAGAATTGAAATGCATTCTTTTGATTTCAATGTGCTTTGTTGCCTTCATCATGCAAAACCGGGACTTCCCCGGAAATCCACGAACACATTTTCAATCTCACGTTCGACGCAAGAAAGAAATGGCGAAAAAAGGAACAAGTTCCGTCATTTTGTGGAATTTCAAAAAGTGCTATAAAGAGACGGGCAAAAAGACATGAATGATGCCCAAACTGTGGAAATTGGTCTCATAATAGAAAATGCAAAAAGAATCAAACTAAATCTCAATACGAATACACAGAACTAATCTGATTGGGTGCTATTAGGCTACAAGCCAAACGATCCTTGAGAAGGAAAGTTTTGTGTATCTCCGGGTAAAGATGAAGTACGATTCTTGAAAGAAAAATACGGTCTTCACAATCTGACCTTAAACGAGTTCTCAAGTTAGCATATCCCTTCTAGCTTGAAGTATTGAATAGGTAACCTTTTATTGCTTTCCTTGTAGTTTATGTTAGAAAAAATAAGCCAAGACCATCGTCTTTAACAATTAGCCACTTTTCTAAATATTCCTTACCCGAGCCCGAGCCAAGTTACAACGCGTCAAAGACCTAATGATTTATGCAAGTAAATATTTAAGTAGTGGAGATTTGATCCCTTAACAAGAATATGATTTCACACGTATTCATACTAGGCAATTGAGTGTATTAGTCACACTTAATCTTTATTATAACTCCATATATTTAGCCAAGCGTGAGTGCATCTTGTGAGAAGTGTGGATTTTTACATGATAATAATCTTTACTAACCAATCTATTTCTTGCTAGGATATCATTTTACATATGCTTGGAATATTTATATTTGGATGAAAATCATATTTACTTGCCTATTTCTCGAAAGACATGTTTATAATAAGTGGAGTCTAATTAGGATGATAACTTTATTCCATGGTTTCAAATCCAAACGCTTCAAATCTTAGTTTACTTTATTTTATCATTGTTTTAAAACCTTAAAGAATCTTCCAATGCAACTTATCATTTTCTTTAACAAAAACCAATCGATAGTCAAATGGAAGTTTGTGAGTAGGCTAGGTGTGTCCACGGATTGATACTGGTTCTTACCAATACTATATTACCATAGGACATGTACACTTGCCTTTGTGTGTGTGTGGTTTAGTATTGTAATAACCATCAGTTATCAAGGTGTATTGTTACTGTTTAATGCTCAAAACCCTAGCATTTCATTGTAATCAATCACTTCAGTAATTCAAATGCATTAATGAGATTTCTTGCATTTAATGTTTATTGACTGTTTGTGTTGGACCAAAAGAAACCAATGAGCCAAGATCAGAAAATTCTAAGTCCCACATGGTATCACAACCAATGCTGAAAGCCTCATCAGCAGTTTGACAAGTGCTGAAGACTTCAACAGTTGAAGATCAAGTGCTGAAGATTCCAACAGCTGAAGAACTAAAGTGCTGAAGTACAACAGCTGAAGAACACAAGTGCTGAAGCTGAAAGAACTAAAGTGCTGAAGTACAACAGTGAAGAACACAAGTGCTGAAGCTGAAAGACCAAAGTACTGAAGTACAACAGCTGAAGAGTTTACAAGTGCTGAAGATCAACAACTGATGTACAAAGTCTGAAGACAAGACTGAAGACATCAGCTGATGATATCTACTGAAGTCATCAGCTGATGAAACATCTGAAGGTCAAAGTCTGAAGATCAAGTACTGAAGCGTCAGTAGTTTGTCACAACTGCTGAAGAGTACTTCTTCAGTAGTTGTGATATCAGTAGTTTTATATTTCTAGTTTCAGTAGTTTTGTAAAACGACTGAAGAGCTTGTTCTTCAGTCGTTGTAGTTTCAGTAGTTTTATATTTTGTACTTAACACTCTGATATGTTCTCAGTAGTTGTGAACATTTCAGTGGTTTGTTAAGAGTTAGTTATTTTGTATTAGATCTGCCAGTTGTCACTTTCGTGATAACAGCAGTGTTGTTGCACTCTATATAAGGAGTGACAACCTATTGTAATTGTGAATGAATGAATGAATGAATGATTTGATTAGAAACATTCATATCTATAAACATTCCTTGAATCAGAAATATATTCTCTCGCTATAACCGTATGTGCTCTTAATGCATACAAGCATCGATTCTTGCTACAATTTGTCTAATTCCTATTCTTATTCCGCTGCTTGAACTCTAATACATCAAACTTGTGATCGCTGATCCTGTCAAATGGTATCAGAGCAGTTAATCATTGATCGATCTAATAATTGATCATTGAAACTGCTATTCAAGATCTAAGTTTGATTGAATTAGCTTTTGTTTTTGCAAGAAACGGTTATAGAGATTGAATTTTCTGTATTTCTGGTCATTCATCCTGAGATCTTCTCTTGGTTTTCATTGAGTTTGTTGTGGTCTGTTTAAAACTTTTAAAAGCTTGAATTAAATTGTTTTTGAACTGAAAATGACCACTCCCTCCAATGATCCTCACATACTGGTTCCTCAACCAAGCCACCAATGCTGGTTAGGAATGAGTATAACATATGGCAAAGACGTATGCTCCATCACCTGTCTGTTAACAGCGCAGGTTGTTGGACATCAGTGGTACATGGTCCACACAAGCCTATGGTGAATAACCCGAAAACCAATCAAATGGTTCCGAAGAGGAGGGAGCAATACTCAGATGAGGATAAGAAGTTGCTTGAAATTGATGCAAAAGCCCATGGAATTCTGGCCATGGCACTGCCAAATGAAATCTATTCTGGGCTAATGCATCATGAAACTGCCCATGACCTCTGGAATGCCTTGAAAGAACAATTTGGAGGAACAGATGAGGTCTTGGCAAATAATAGAGAAATTCTTGCCCAACAATATGAGACATTTTCTCATAGAAAGGGTGAGACACTGACTCAACAATATGAGCGGTTCTCTTGTTTGATCTCTGAACTAAAAATGGTCAAACTTGAGTACACAAATATTCAGATGAATAACAGATTTCTCAGATCACTGCCTGAGAGATGGGACACATACTATTGTCCTACGCTCCAGTGCAAGTTTGGACAAACTATCTCTCACCCAACTCCATGGGAAACTGCTCACGTTTGAGAGAGAGATAGAACAGAAGAGAAAGCTGTCTTCATCTGGAAAGCTCACTGAAGACTTTGTACCAGGCAACACTGCCTTGGTGGGTCATGAGTCAGAATATGCTTCATCTGAATGCCAGTATGATGAGCATATTAATTTCTCTTCAAGCACTTCTGATTCTGCATTTGTGAGTGTTGATGGTCAGTTTACTGGGTGTAATAATGACAATCTATGCTTCATTATGGATGATCTCAAGGGGATTGCTGATGATGACTTAGAGGAGATGGATATTTTGAGCCAAATGGCCCTGATAAATATCAGATCTCAGAAGTTCTATAAAAGAACTGGAAGAAAATTCCCAGGACTCTCTGGCAAAACCAAAGTTGGTTTTGACAAGAGCAAGTTGAGGTGTCACAATGCCAAAGGCTTGGACACTTTGCAAGAGAGTGTAGATCAACTGGATCTAACTCCACTGCACCCTTTGTGACTTTTCTGGCAATAGTCAACAACACAGAGGGCAACATCCTGTCACTTCTAGTCATCATCCTCAACAACAATCTCCGGCATATTTTGTTCCTCAGGGTCAAATGCCATATCCGTACCCTTGTTATTACATGCACAGTCAAATCAAGTTCAAGTTCCTATGGCACCACAACCTCATGCACTACCAGAACCTCAGCCATCCCAATCTCATCAACAAACTCAACCTCAACAACACAGCTTTTTCACCCCAGGAGTGGTTGACTGGAGCAGTTTACCAGATGACATGTCTGGTCATGACCAACTGTTCTCAGGTGCTGGTCAACATGGTGGTGACAGTCCTTTTGGGAATCTAGCTCTTATGGCTTTGGAGTCTGCTGATACTTCATTTTCCAATGCCTCTACACCTCAGGTATCACAGGTATCCTCTGAGGCAAAAGCCAAATTATGTTCTGAACCATGCATAGCAGCATTTGCTTCCATTAGAGAAGCAATGTAGCTCTAATTAATAAGAACATTGAGCTAGAACAAATAATTTCCAAAAACAAAGCTGAGTTTGAGTCTGTGCTTAAAGATAAAAATGATGAGATTTATAAACTGAATTGCCAAATAATTGATGATAAGGCTAGAGAAGAGGTACTTCTAGAGAAGTACAAAGATCTCAAAGAAACCCTTGCAGTTACCCAGGTAGAGTGTGATAGATGGGTACAATCATGCAAAGGTTTTGAAATGCTTCTTAGTAAGCAATCTGCTTCCAATGTGAAGTTTGGAATTGGTACAATCACACTGCTCCACCTATAGATTTTACCCCAAGAGCAGAGGTAGAATCTGATGGTGAGAGTGATAACCAATCCATCACATCATGTGATCTACTTCTGATACAGCACAATCAGAAGTAGCAGTCAGCTTCAAGCCCTCTTTGAACTTATCAGCTGATGTTGATGGTTCAAATGCTGACACTCACATGATCAATGAGTTGATCAACTCAGGAGTTAATTCTGAAGGTCCTGAAAGGACTAGAGAGCAGGATTTAACACCTGAAGTTCAAACTTCAACTGCTGTCAGTACTGAAGAGAAGAAAACTGCCAGTAGAAAGAGTTTGAAGTCTACTAAAGAGGTAGTCAAAAAAGCAAACAATGCTTCCAAAGCATTGAAGAACAAGTCTTCAGTTGCTTCACCCTCTTTAGTTGATGATCAACCTAAGATGAAGAAGAAACCATGTGAAGTATGGGTTGTTCAATCATCTTACAGATGATTGTTGGTACAAAAGAGGTTCCAAACTCAAACAAAAAGAAGAAATCAATGAGAAAATGGTAAAAATGAAAACTGAGTTTGAGACCCATTTGTATCAGCAACATCAAATCCTGTAACCCTTAAGTCCTCAAAGAAATCCAAAAGGAAGGGGTTAAACAGGTGACAGCTGAGATGCTCAGAAGAAGAAGGGGCAACATAGGAACTTATCAAACTCCACTGGCAATGTGTCTGATGAGCTGAAAGCTTTGTCACAAAATCAGACACAGCTGGTTATGATGGTTCAACATCTGTTGGGAAGAGTTAACCAACTGATGCTCCTATGTTGAAACCACAGAAAAGGAGGTCCAAGCCAAAGGACTCCTCTTCTACACCATCTTCTTCCTCTCAGGCTGTTGTTTTAGATAAACCTGTTAGTTTAACATCTATTGATGAGACCAGGCCCAAAACCAAAAAGGTTTGGGTCTCTAAAACTAACTGATTGTTTATTATTGCAGGGTTCTTCAACATGCCAAAGTAGCATCTGGTATGTAAACAGTGGGGGATCTATGCACATGACTGGGAATAGCTCTCTTCTTCATGACTACTCTCAAGGAAAGAAGGGATTGTTTCTTTTGGCAATGATGCTAGGGTTACATCATAGGTAAGGGCTTTGTCTCCAATGGAGAAATCAAATTTGATGATGTTAATCATGTGGAAAATCTCAAGTACAATCTCTTGAGTGTCAGTCAAATGTGTGATAAAGGCCATGTTGCTTTTCACCAGTCAAAACTGTAGGATCCTGTCATCCAAGTTTTGCACTTGATTGACAAGGTGTGGATGATCACACTCTCCTGAGAGCCAACAGGACAGGAAGAGTGTATGCCTTAGATCTTTCCAAGAAAATAGATCTCAAAGGCAATCCTTGCCTATTTCCAAAGCCTCTTCTCAAAATCTAAACTGTGGCACAGAAGGCTTGGTCATGTTAATCTCAAAACATGAATCAGCTTACCCACAATAGTTTAGTCAGAGGCTTACCAATAAAGGAGTTCCACTGTGATGAAACCTGCACTGCTTGTTTAAAGGAAAACAGCACAAAGTCTCATTCCCTCCTATTGAAGTGCCTAAGTCCACTGCCTGCTTGCAATTACTGCATATGGATCTATTTGGTCCTGTGAGAGTAATGAGCATGGCAAAGAAGAAATACTGTCTGGTAATTGTGGATGATTACTCCAGATTTGTATGGACTTTCTTTCTACATTCAAAGGATGAGGCTGCTCAGAAGATCATTCACTTTGTGTTGTATATTGAGAAGCAGTATTCCCTTCCAGTCAAGTGTATTAGGAGTGACAATGGAACTGAGTTCAGAAATCATACACTTGATGACTTCTATCTTTCAAGGGGATCAAAAGGCAGTTTAGCATCTCAAGGACTCCAGAACAAAATGGAGTAGTGGAGAGAAAGAACAGGACTCTCATTGAAGCTGCAAGGTCCATGGGCCGACTCAGGTTTGCCACTGACCTTTTGGGCTGAAGCTGTCAACACAGCTTGCTATGTGCAAAATAGAGTTTTAGTAAATCAGAGGTTGATGAGACTCCATATGAAGTTCTCCATCATTTGGCTCCTCTGATTTCATTTTTCAAAGCATTTGGGTGTCCCTGTTTTATTCTCAACACAAAGGATCAACTCCATAAGTTTGATCCTAAGGTGGATGCAGGGTATTTTGTTGGTATTCATCTACTTGTAAGGCATACAGAGTCTTCAACTGCAGAACAAAGATGGTTGAAGAAACTCTACATGTTAAGTTCAATGAATCTCCAAAGGACAAGATTCCACAAAGTCCTGTGGAGTTATTTGATTTGGACATACTGCAATATGTTCCTCATCAAACCTGCTGTTGCTCCTGTCAACAGTTCACCACCCGATGGTACTGCTGATGATGATGATGATTGCAGTACTCACCTCTTCAGGTTTAGTGATCAGCTGCCTGATCAGCTAGACCTGATGTTCCTGTAGCTCCAGTAGCACCATCCACAACAAATGCTGATGAGATCTCTTCGAAAACTTCTTTTGAATTACCATCCACTGATTGGTTTCAAGGAAATGATTCACCATCACCATCTGTTACTGCTGAGCCTGCTACAAACACTTGCACAGATCTCATTATGTATCAAGATCTGAAGAATCACCCTATGTCTCAAATCATTGGTGATATCACTGCTGGTGTATCAACAAGAAGTCAATTGTCAAATTTCTGCTTCTATGCTCTCTTCATCAGTCAGCAAGAGCCAAAGAATTATCACATTGCTTAAAGGACAATGGATGGGTGATGCCATGCAGCTTGAGCTTCTTCAGTTCAAGAAACAGCAAGTGTGGGAACTGGTTCCTCTACCTCCAGGTAAGTGTGCAATAGGTACTAAATGGGTGTTTAGGAACAAAACTGATGAAAATGGGCTTATTGTTAAGAACAAGGCTAGACTGGTTGTTCAGGGGTTTGCACAAGAAGAAGGTATTGATTATTATGAAACCTTTGCCCCTGTAGCCAGACTGGAAGCAATTCGATGTTTTTTAGCCTATGCTGCTTATCAAAACCTTAAAGTTTTTCAAATGGATGTCAAAAGTGCATTTTGTATGGAAAAATTAAAGAAGAGGTTTATGTATGTCAACCTCCAGGCTTTGAGGACAATAAACATCCTAATTGGGTGTATAAGCTTGATAAGGCTTTTTATGGGTTAAAACAAGCTCCTAGAGCCTGGCATGAGACATTATCAAACTTTCTTCTGGAAAACAATTTCACTAGAGGCTCCATAGATAAGACTTTATTCATTAAGAAAGCTGGACAACATAATCTACTTGTTCAAATTTATGTAGATGATATCATTTTTGCATCCTCTGATCCAAAGTTGTGTGATGCCTTTACAAAGTTGATGCAACAGAAGTTTGAAATGAGTGCCATGGAGAATTACATTCTTTCTGGGGTTGCAAATCAAACAAAAGGCTGATGGAATTTTCATTCATCAGTCCAAATACACAAAAGATCTTTTGCAAAAGTTTGATTTACAAAACTGTAAGCCCTGTTCTACCCCCATGTGCAGCACCACACAACTGGATACAGATCAGAAAGGTAAAGTGGTTGATGAAACACTTTACAGATGTATGATTGGGTCCTTGATGTATTTAACAGCTTCTAGACCAGATATTATGTTTGCTACATGTGTTTGTGCTAGATTTCAGGCTGCACCTAAAGAGTCTCATCTGATTGCAGTCAAGAGGATCTTTAGATATCTGCAAGGCACTCCATCTCTAGGTTTATGGTATTCTACTGGACATTCTGGTAAATAGTTGCTTTTTCTAACAGTGACTATGCAGGGTGTAAGTTGACCAGGAAATCAACTTCTGGTGGATGTCAATTCCTAGGCAACTGCTTGATTTCTTGGCAGAGCAAGAAACAGACCTCAGTTGCTACATCTACTGCTGAAGCAGAGTACATTGCTGCCGCAAGTTGTACATCTCAGGTACTCTGGCTTCAAAACCAACTTTGGACTATGGCATACAGAGACTAAGACTCCATTGTTAATGGATAGTGCTTCAGCTCTTTGCATTGTCAAAAATCCAGTCCAGCACTCTAGGACCAAACATATAGAGATCAGACATCATTTTATAAGGGATTGTTTTGAAAAGGTCTGATTGATCCTAAGTTTGTGCCTAGTGCTGATGAGCTGCAGACATTTTTACTAAGCCTTTGGATAGTTCAACTTTCCAAAACCTGGTGTTAAGGCTTGGTATGCTGCAGCTAGAATAGTGACAACTACTGATGATCTTAGTAATAAGTACTGATGATCATTAGTAACTATGTCATATATAGTACTGATGAGCTCTTTTACCCTCAGCAGTTTCTATAACTACTGAAGGCTAAATGTCTCACAAGTACTGCAGTACTTCATCTGCTCTAAACTACTGACGTAGTTACAACTACTGATGCAGTTACAACTACTGCAATCAGTAAAAAACAGATAAGTACTGATGTCCTATGAAACAACTGAACTCAGCCAAAAAGGCTGATGAATGTTTTGAGGACAGTATGAAATAGCTGAAAAGCTAAGAATTGACGAAAACAGCTGAAGAGAACTTTCTCTTCAGTCGTTTGTACTACTGCTGTTTCATTCTAAACAACTGAAGCAAAACCACTGTCTTCAGTAGTTTTATAACTACTGATGACTAATACCAAGTCTTCAGTTGTTTACAACAGCTGATGACAAAACCACTGTCCTCAGTAGTTTCATAACTACTGATGACAAACACCAAGTCCTCAGTTGTTTCAATCATCTTAAGTCAAAACCACGGTCTTCAGTAGTTTTCTAACTTCTGATGCCTAACACCCACGACTTCAGCTGTTTCAACGTCTGAAAGGATAATACCATGTCAACGGTCGTTTACAACTACTGATGACTAATACCACATCCTTCAGTCGTTTTCTTACCCGTACCCTATAAATATCCCTGACCTAAGCTCTCAATGCTTCATCTTCTTCAAACCTAACGTTCCTCTCCAAAACCTTCCCTTTTCTCAATGGCGTCCATGCAAATTAAACCGCGACACAACTGTGTTGCCTACCTCACTAAATCGCCCATCTGGACTAATTTCGATACTGCTATCGATCTTATGGTTCAGTCCCAACACAATAAGGCATTTCTTCTGAATCCCATACTACATGCCGAATCCCTTCAACAATTTTGGATGAACGTTACTATTACCACTGGGGAGAACAAGACACCATCTCTCCAGTCGGTCGTCAACAACAAAGAAGTAGTCATCACTCCTGCAGTAATCCGCCAAATTCTTCATCTGAATGATGCTAGTTCTCCTGCTGGATATCCGAAGGGCACCACAGATCTATCCTTTGCCCAACATGGATATCAAGGCGATCTCAGTGCCTCCACTATCATGAAGAAACACTTTAATGACGATGAGCGCCTCATTTTTCACATGGTGAATGTATGTTTGGCACCTAAGACGTCGTCTTGGGATCAAATGTCAACGAAATGGCAGCAGGTAATGTATTCTATTCTTGAGCAACAACCGCTAAACTTTTCAGAAATATATTTTCAGAGCTCAAGGATATGGCTCAAAAACTAACTGCCAACCGTTGGATACTATAACCACGGTTCATAATGGCCATCATTACAAACCAGCTTAATGCTGAGGGACTTGTTGGCTTGGGAGTCCCTGCTACGGCTGTTCTGCCGGAAGTATACTCCCGGCACAACTCTGACCAGCACTTAAATGGCTGCCAAGCTGCGAAAACCCACGCAGCTGGAACCCACAGCCACCACCTCCAAATCAAAAGTCCCCACCAAACCCACCAAAAAGAAACCCAAAATGGCTACTCAGGGAATTGAATGTCCCTGAGGATGCCCTGCAAACACAAACGCAGGATATATCCACTAGTCCAAACCCCTAGTGGATACAATGACTCTTCCAGCCATAGCCGCTCAGGCTCCTCTCAACAGGAGCCTGCAGCAACCACACAAGGGGTACCTACATCTGGGATCTTCCTCACTTGAGGGGATGCCATTGAAGGCACCCCCACCTCCCCAGGTGCACACTGCTTCTATCCCTTCACCCCAAAACCGCCCCTCACAGCCCAACTTTAATAGTTTCACAAGTGTTGACTCAACTGCACTCCTCACCCCCTCCCCATACCACTTACTACTGGGAATACCTCTACAATTGAGGGGGAGGAACACAGTGCACTTGAGAACCCACAGCACAGGGGTTTCCCACTTCTATCTCCTGTGTAGACAAGGAGCTTAGAATATCTAGTGAGGCTGCCACCTCCTCTGACTCAGCAAATGATCCGATGAGGCGGGTAACATTGCTAAGACCTCACTAGAGGCAACAGCTGATGATGGACACTGTCCTGAGGCTGGAAGTCCCCAGTACCAAGCACAAGGGGCACATGCACCAACTGGTCTACACCCAGTGCATGTAAATCCTGCTCTAAGCAGGAGGTCAGGTGATTCAGTTTCGGCTGATGATGACCTGGGCTTTTCTACGATGTTCTTGCCCAGAACACAATCCTTGAAGAGAAAGTCAGTAGCTGCAAAACCTACTTGATCAACTCTCCCAGGAGCAAGACCATCTGCCTCTACCCACCCACAGATGGCACCTTCACTTGAAGGTCCCCAAACACTGAGCCACTCCAAACTCAACCACCTGCCTCTGCTTCAGGCCCTACTTCTCAGGAACAGAACCCTCCTGAGCAAATAGGTGCTGTACTTCAAATTCCTCCTCCCTCATCACACCATAATCACCGATATTGTGACTAAAGCCATGATGAGAGGCTTTCCTCCACTTTACAGCCCTTTGATGCTGCTGTCCAAAGACACTCTTTCTGCGGTACAACCCCTCCCTCCAATGCATCCAAAAAAGGGGAGAGTACTGCAGTGAAAGAAAAGAAGAGGAAAAGATCCGAGGAAAGAGGAAGCGAAGCAAGCCCAAGGAGGAAAAGAACAGCAACCACTGCTGCTCACCTACAAGCGAAAGAAAGGTGCTGATGATCACTTTGCTGAAGATAAAGCCTTGGAGCTACTGATAAAGAGGCTGATTCTGAACACAGCAGATCAATGGACAACATCATTGATCAGTTGTTAGGCAAGGCCATGACACCAATAAACTTGACTCTGAGATTCGACGATTAGAGATTGAAGAAATCCAGAATAGATGGGCAAGTTATGAAGTGTTAGAAAGAGAAAGGCTTGAAATCATGATAGATTTATTGCAAATATCTTGGAAGATCAATGATCGAAATCAAAGCTTGGTCCAGGGACAGTATCTTGGCAATCACCACCAAGATCTGTTCGTCTGAAGCATATACTAAGGGCTTGTTATTGAAGCTTGAATGAAGCGGGTGCTGGGAGCAGACTGAGCTACCAAGCAATCAAGCCACACTCACCTCAAGAATGCTAGAACAGCCTGTAAACATTCCACACCAAAACCACCCAAAACACAACCCACCAAACAACTTCCCTTACCCTCAAAACCCATACCGATGATGACCCTTGAAGAAAAGAAGAAGGATATTGAGCTAGAAGATGAGAGAAGATGATGATGATAGCTGTGCCCCTCTCGCTGTGATCAGTTGCCTAAGGCCACAAGTCCTCCTCACAATTACCCTGAAGTCCAGAGACAAATGGTTAAAGTGAAAGCTAGAAGAAGAAGAGCTTCATAAACAGCATGATGAGGAATTGCTGAAGAGAGTTGACAAAGCTTATGCAGCCACACTTCTATCATCATATGAAGAAGCAAGCCTCAGACTTTACACTCTCAGGCACCTTTCAATATCAAAAGGAAAGAGTGAGGATTTTGGCCTCACCAGGGTCTCTCACAGAATCATAAGAAATATACCTCAAGATACATTGGCCAGGTGAAAAAGATCGTAGATAAGTGATCTCTCTGGTCTTTGTATTTCACCCTGGGAAATCCTGAAGACTTCAAGAAAGCCTACAAGCTAATCTAACCCCTCAGAGAGTAGGAAAACAAATAGTGAAAAAGGGGTTAGTTTACAAGACTTGAGGAAGTCAGGAAAATGAGCTCAGTTGTTCCTAATGGGTAAGTCACCCGATGATTTTGCTTACATATAACAACTTGGAGCTAAAGAAATGGGAAACAGGCCAAATACCTTTCTGAGTATTATGGGCCTGATCATTGTTGAAAGAGGTGCTGAGAGCTAACCATGGAGAACAAGATCACCTTCCTTCCCCCCTGAGGCCTACACAAAGAGTCGTAAACAGACTCATTATGGGAAGTAATCTCATGAATGGGTTGGACCAAAAGAACCAAGAGCCAAGATCAGAAAACCTCTAAGTCCCACACGGTATCACAACAACTGCTGAAAGCCTCATCAGTAGTTTGACAAGTGCTGAAGACTTCAACAGCTGAAGATCAAGTGCTGAAGACCTTAACAGCTGAAGAACCAAAGTGCTGAAGTACAACAGCTGAAGAACACAAGTGCTGAAGCTGAAAGACCAAAGTACTGAAGTACAACAGCTGAAGAGTTCACAAGTGCTGAAGATCAACACTGATGTACAAAGTCTGAAGACAAAGACTGAAGACATCAGCTGATGATATCTACTGAAGTCATCAGCTGATGAAACGCCTGAAGGTCAAAGTCTGAAGATCAAGTACTGAAGCCTCAGTAGTTTGTCACAACTGCTGAAGAGTACTTCTTCAGTAGTTGTGATATCAGTAGTTTTTTTATGTTTTATGTTTCAGTAGTTTTGTAAAACGACTGAAGAGCTTGTTCTTCAGTCGTTGTAGTTTCAGTAGTTTTATATTTTGTACTTAACTTGCTGATATGTTCTCAGTAGTTGTGAACATTTCAGTAGTTTGTTAAGAATTAGTTATTTCTATTGGATCTGCCAGTTGTCACTTTCCGTGATAACAGCAGTGACTGTTGCACTCTATATAAGGAGTGACAACCATTGTAATCATGTGAGCATGAGCAATTGAATGGAATGATTGATTGATTTGATTAGAAATATTCTACATCTATAAACATTCCTAGAAATCAGAAATCATATTCTCTCCCTATAACCGTATGCGATCTTAATGCTTACATATATTGTTTGCTTGCTACATTTGTCTAATTCGTGTGTGTATTCCGCTGCTTTATTTTGATACATCAAACTTGTGATCACTGATCCTGTCAAATGGTATCAGAGCAGGTTAATCATTGATCGATCTAATAATTGATCATTGAAACTGCTATTCAAGATCCAAGTTTGATTGAATTAGCTTTTGTTTTTGCAAGAAACGGTTATAGAGATTGAATTTTCTGTATTTCTGCTCATTCATCCTGAGATCTTTCTTGGTTCTCATTGAGTTTTGTTGGTTGTCTAAAACTTTTTAAAACTTGAACTAAACTGTTTTTGAACTGAAAATGACCACTCCCTCCAATGATCCTCACAATACTGGTTCCTCAACCAAGCCTCCTATGCTGGTTAGGAATGAGTATAACATATGGCAAAGACGTATGCTCCATCACCTGTCTGTTAACAGCGCAGGGTGTTGGACATCAGTGGTACATGGTCCACACAAGCCTATGGTGAATACCCGGAAACCAATCAAATGGTTCCGAAGAGGAGGGAGCAATACTCAGATGAGGATAAAAAGTTGCTTGAGATTGATGCAAAAGCCCATGGAATTCTGGCCATGGCTTTGCCCAATGAAATCTATTCTGGGCTAATGCATCATGAAACTGCCCATGACCTCTGGATTGCTTTGAAAGAACAATTTGGAGGAACAGATGAGGTCTTGGCAAATAATAGAGAAATTCTGCCCAACAATATGAGACATTCTCTCATAGAAAGGGTGAGACACTGACTCAACAATATGAGCGGTTTTCTTGTTTGATCTCTGAACTAAAAATGGTCAAACTTGAATACACCAATATTCAGATGAATAACAGATTTCTCAGATCACTGCCTGAGAGATGGGACACATATACTGTCCTACGCTCCAGTGCAAGTTTGGACAAACTATCTCTCACCCAACTCCATGGGAAATTGCTCACTTTTGAGAGAGAGATAGAACAGAAGAGAAAGCTGTCTTCATCTGGAAGCTCACTGAAGACTTTATACAAGGCAACACTGCCTTGGTGGGTCATGAGTCAGAATATGCTCATCTGAATGCCAGTATGATGAGCATATTAATTTCTCTTCGAGCACTTCTAATTCTGCATTTGTAAGTGTTGATGGTCAGTTTACTGGAGGTAATAATGACAATTTATGTTTCATTATGGATGATCTCAAGGGGATTGCTGATGATGACTTAGAAGAGATGGATATTTTGAGCCAAATGGCCTTGATAAATATCAGATCTCAGAAGTTCTACAAAAGAACTGGAAGAAAATTCCCAGGACTCTCTGGCAAAACCAAAGTTGGTTTTGACAAGAGCAAGTTGAGGTGTCACAAATGCCAACGGCTTGGACACTTTGCAAGAGAGTGTAGATCAACTGGATCAACTCTACTGCACCCTTTGTGACTTTTCCTGGCAACAGTCAACAAAACAGAGGGCAACATCCTGTCACATCTAGTCATCATCCTCAACAACAATCTCCGGCATATTTTGTTCCTCAGGGTCAAATGCCTTATCAGTACCCTTGTTATTACATGCCACAGTCAAGTCAAGTTCAAGTTCCTATGACACAACACCTCATGCATTACCAGAACCTCAGCCTTCCCTATCTCATCAACAACCTTCATCTCAACAACACAGCTTCTTCACCCAGGAGTTGTTGACTGGAGCAGTTTACCAGATGACTTGTCTGGTCATGATCAACTGTTCTCAGGTGCTGGTCAACATGGTGGTGACAGTCCCTTTGGGAATCTAGCTCTTATGGCTTTGGAGTCTGCTGATACTTCATCTTCCAATGCCTCTACACCTCAGGTATCACAGGTATCCTCTGAGGCAAAAGCCAAATTATGTTCTGAACAATGCATAGCAGCATTTGCTTCCATTAGAGAAGCAAATGTAGCTTTAATTAATAAGAACATTGAGCTAGAACAAGTAATTTCCAAAAACAAAGCTGAGTTTGAGTTTGTGCTCAAAGATAAAAATGATGAGGTTTATAAACTGAATTGCAAAATAATTGATGATAAGGCTAGAGAAGATGTACTTTAGAGAAGTACAAAGATCTCAAAGAACCCTTGCAGTTACCCAGGTCGAGTGTGATAGATGGGTACAATCATGCAAAGGTTTTGAAATGCTTCTTAGTAAGCAATCTGCTTCAAATGTGAAGTTTGGAATTGGTTACAATCACACTGCTCCACCTACAGATTTTACCCCAAGAGCAGAGGTAGAATCTGATGGTGAGAGTGATAACCAATCCATCAAGTCATGTGATCTACCTTCTGATACAGCACAATCAGAAGTAGCAGTCAGTATCAAGTCCTCTTTGAACCTATCAGCTGATGTTGATGGTCCAAATGCTGACATTCACATGATCAATAAGTTGTGATCAACTCAGGAGTCAATCCTGAAGGTCCTGAAAGGACTGGAGAGCAGGATTCAACTCCTGAAGTTCAAACTTCAACTGCTGTCAGTACTGAAGAGAAGAAAACTGGCAGTAGAAAGAGTTTGAAGACTACTAAAGATTGTCAAGAAAGCAACCAATGCTTCCAAAGCATTGAAGAACAAGTCTTCTGTTGCTTCACCATCTTTAGTTGATGATCAACCTAAGATGAAGAAGAAACCATGTGAAGTATGTGGTTTGTTCAATCATCTTACAGATGATTGTTGGTACAAAAGAGGTTCCAAACTCAAACAAAAAGAAGAATTAATGAGAAAATGGTAAAAATGAAAACTGAGTTTGAGACCACATTTGTATCAGCAACATCAAATCCTGTAACCCTTAAGTCCTTAAAGCAATCCAAAAAGGAAGGAGTTAAACAGGTGACAGCTGAGGGTGCTCAAAAGAAGAAGGTGCAACATAGGACCTTATCTAACTCCACTAGCAATGTGTCTGATGAGCTGAAAGCTTTATCACAAAATCAGACACAGCTGGTGATGATGGTACAACATCTGTTGGGTAGAGTTAACCAACTAGATTCTCCTATGTTGAAACCACAGAAAAGGAGGTCTAAGCCAAAGGACTCCTCTTCTGCACCATCTTCTTCCTCTCAGGCTGTTGTTACAAATAAACATGCTAGTTTACCATCTATTGATGAGACCAGGCCCAAAACCAAAAAGGTTTGGGTCTCTAAAACTAACTGATTGTTTATTATTGCAGGGTTCTTCAACATGCCAAAGTAGCATCTGGTATGTAGACAGTGGGGGATCTATGCACATGACTGGGAACATCTCTCTTCTTCATGACTACTCTCAAGGAAAGAAGGGATTTGTCTCTTTTGGCAATGATGCTAGGGGTTACATCATCGGTAAGGGCTTTGTCTCCAATGGAGAAATCAAATTTGATGATGTTAATCATGTGGAAAATCTCAAGTACAACCTCTTGAGTGTCAGTCAAATGTGTGATAAAGGCCATGTTGCCCTTTTCACAAGTCAAAACTGTAGGATTCTCATCCAAAGTTTTGCCCTTGATTGACAAGGTGTTGGATGATCACACTCTCCTGAAAGCCAACAGGACAGGAAGAGTGTATGCCTTAGATCTCTCTAAGAAGATAGATCTCAAAGGCAATCCTTGCCTATTTTCCAAAGCCTCTTTTCAAGAATCTAAACTGTGGCACAGGAGGCTTGGTCATGTTAATCTCAAAAACATGAATCAGCTTAGCCACAATAGTTTAGTCAGAGGCTTACCAATAAAGGAGTTCCACTGTGATGAAACTTGCACTGCTTGTTTAAAAGGAAAACAGCACAAGGTCTCATTTCCTCCTATTGAAGTGTCCAAGTCCACTGCCTGCTTGCAATTACTGCATATGGATCTATTTGGTCCTGTGAGAGTAATGAGCATGGCAAAGAAGAAATACTGTCTGGTAATTGTGGATGATTACTCCAGATTTGTATGGACTTTCTTTCTACATTCAAAGGATGAGGCTGCTCAGAAGATTATCCACTTTGTGCTGTACATTGAGAAGCAGTATTCCCTTCCAGTCAAGTGTATTAGGAGTGATAATGGAACTGAGTTCAGAAATCATACACTTGATGACTTCTATCTCAAAGGGAATCAAAAGGCAGTCAGCATTCCAAGGACTCCGGAACAAAATGGAGTAGTGGAGAGAAAACAGGACCCTCATTGAAGCTGCAAGGTCCATGCTGGCTGACTCAGGTTTGCCATTGACCTTTTGGGCCGAAGCTGTCAACACAGCTTGTTATGTGCAAAATAGAGTTTTAGTAAATCAGAGGTTGATGAAGACTCCATATGAAGTTCTCCATCATTTGGCTCCTCTGATTTCATTTTTCAAAGCATTTGGGTGTCCCTGTTTTATTCTCAACACAAAGGATCAACTCCACAAATTTGATCCTAAGGTGGATGCAGGATACTTTGTTGGTTATTCATCTACTTGCAAGCATACAGAGTCTTCAACTGCAGAACAAAGATGGTTGAAGAAACTCTACATGTTAAGTTTAATGAATCTCCAAAGGACAAGATTCCACAAAGTCCTGTGGAGTTATTTGATCTGGACATACTGCAATATGTTCCTTCAAACTCCACTGACTCCTGCTGTCCTGTCAACAGTTCACCACCTGGTGGTACTGCTGATGATGATGATGATTGCAGTACTCACCTCTTCAGGTTTAGTGATCAGCTGCCTGATTCAACTAGACCTGATGTTCCTGTAGCGCCAGTAGCACCATCCACAACAAATGCTGATGAGATTTCTTCGAATTCAACTTCCTTTGAATTACCATCCACTGATTGGTTTCAGGAAATGATTCACCATCACCATCTGTTGCTGCTGAACCGCTACAAACACTTGCACAGATCTCATTGTGTATCAAGATCTGAAGAATCACCCTATGTCTCAAATCATTGGTGATATCACTGCTGGAGTATCAACAAGAAGTCAATTGTCAAATTCTGCTTCTATGCTCTCTTCATCAGTCAGCAAGAGCCAAAGAATTATCACATTGCTTTAAAGGACAATGGATGGGTTGATGCCATGCAGCTTGAGCTTCTTCAGTTCAAGAAACAGCAAGTGTGGGAACTGGTTCCTCTACCTCCAGGTAAGTGTGCAATAGGCACTAAATGGGTGTTTAGGAACAAAACTGATGAAAATGGGCTTATTGTTAAGAACAAGGCGACTGGTGTTGTTCAGGGGTTTGCACAAGAAGAAGGTATTGATTATGATGAAACCTTTGCCCCTGTAGCCAGACTGGAAGCAATTCGATTGTTTTTAGCTTATGCTGCTTATCAAAAACTTAAAGTCTTTCAAATGGATGTCAAAAGTGCATTTTTGTATGGAAAAGTTAAAGAAGAGGTTTATGTATGTCAACCTCCAGGCTTTGAGGACAACAAACATCCTAATTGGGTGTATAAGCTTGATAAAGCTCTTTATGGGTTAAAACAAGCTCCCAGAGCCTGGTATGAGACATTATCAAACTTTCTTCTGGAAAACAATTTCACTAGAGGCTCCATAGACAAGACTTTTATTATAAGAAAGCTGGGCAGCATAATCTACTTGTTCAAATTTATGTAGATGATATCATTTTTGCATCCTCTGATCCAAAGTTGTGTGATGCCTTTACAAAGTTGATGCAACAGAAGTTTGAAATGAGTGCCATGGGAGAATTACAGTTCTTTCTGGGGTTGCAAATCAAACAAAAGGCTGATGGAATTTTTATTCATCAATCCAAATATACAAAAGATCTTTTGCAAAAGTTTGATTTACAAAACTGTAAGCCCTGTTCTACTCCCATGAGCAGCACCACACAACTGGACTCAGATCAGAAAGGTAAAGTGGTTGATGAAACACTTTACAGATGTATGATTGGGTCCTTGATGTATTTAACAGCTTCTAGACCAGATATTATGTTTGCTACATGTGTTTGTGCTAGATTTCAGGCTGCACCTAAAGAGTCTCATCTGATTGCAGTCAAGAGGATCTTTAGATATCTGCAAGGCACTCCATCTCTAGGTTTATGGTATTCTACCAGACATTCTGGTAAATTAGTTGCTTTTTCTGACAGTGACTATGCAGGGTGTAAGTTGACCAGGAAATCAACTTCTGGTGGATGTCAATTCCTAGGCAACTGCTTGATTTCTTGGCAGAGCAAGAAACAGACCTCAGTTGCTACATCCACTGCGGAAGCTGAGTACATTGCTGCTGCAAGCTGTACATCTCAGGTACTCTGGCTTCAAAACCAACTTTTGGATTATGGCATTACAGAGACTAAGACTCCATTGTTAATGGATAGTGCTTCAGCTCTTTGCATTGTCAAAAATCCAGTCCAGCACTCTAGGACCAAACATATAGAGATCAGACATCATTTTATAAGGGATTGTTTTGAAAAAGGTCTGATTGATCCTAAGTTTGTGCCTAGTGCTGATGAGCTTGCAGACATTTTACTAAGCCTTTGGATAGTTCAACTTTCCAAAACCTGGTGTTAAGGCTTGGTATGCTGCAGCTAGAATAGGTGACAACTACTGATGATCTCTTAATTCATATTGATGATCATGAGTGCCTGTCACATATAAGTACTGATGAGCTCTTTTAACCTCAGTAGTTTTTATAACTACTGAAGGCTAAAGTTCTCACAAGTACTGAAGTACTTCATCTGCTCTAAACTACTGAAGTAGTTACAACTACTGATGCAGTCATAACTACTGAAATCAGTAAACAGATAAGTACTGATGTCCTATGAAACAACTGAAATCAGCCATAAAGACTGATGAATGTGTTGAGGACAGTTTGAAACAGCTGAAAAGCTAAGAATTGACGAAAACAGCTGAAGAGAACTTTCCTTCAGTCGTTTGTACCACTGCTGTTTCATTTTAAACAACTGAAGCAAAACCACGTCTTCAGTAGTTTTTATAACTACTGATGACCAATACCAAGTCTTCAGTTGTTTACAACAGCTGATGACAAAACCACTGTCTTCAGTAGTTTCATAACTACTGATGACAAACACCATGTCCTCAGTTGTTTCAATCATCTGAAGTCAAAACCACGGTCTTCAGTAGTTTTCTAAACTACTGATGCCTAACACCGCGACTTCAGCTGTTTCAACGTCTGAAAGGATAATACCATGTCAACGGTCGTTTAAAACTACTGATGACTAACACCACACATCCTTCAGTCGTTTCCTCACCCGTACCCTATAAATACCTTAACCTGAGCTCTCCATGCTTCATCTTCTTCAAACCTAACGTTCCTCTCCAAAACCTTCCATGGCGTCTATGCAAATTAAACCGCGACACAACTGTGTTGCCTACCTCACAAAATCGCCGATCTGGACTAAGTTCGATACTGCTATCGATCTTATGGTTCAGTCCCAATACAACAAGGCATTCCTTCTGAACCCCGTTTACATGCCGAATCCTTGAACCAATTTTGGATGAACATTACTGTTACAACTGAGGAGAGCAACACACAATCCCTCCGTCAGTCGTCAACAACAAAGAAGTAGTGATTACTCCTGCAACAATCCGAAATTCTTCAACTGAGTGATGCTACCTCTCCTGCTGGATATCCGAAGGGCACCATAGATCTATCATTTGCTCAGCATGGATATCAAGGTGATCTCAGTGCCACCACCATCATGAAGAAACACTTTAATGACGCTGAGCGCCTGATCTTTCATATGGTCAATGTATGTTTGGCCCCTAAGACATCGTCTTGGGATCAAATGTCCACCAAATGGCAGCAGGTATTGTATTCTATCCTTGAGCAACAACCACTGAACTTTTCAGAATTAATATTTTCAGAGCTCAAAGATATGGCTCAAAAACTAACTGCCAACCGTTGGATACTCTATCCACGGTTCATAATGGCCATTATAATAGACCAGCTTAATGCTGAGGGACTTGTTGGCTTGGGAGTCCCTGCTACGGCTGTTTTGCCAGAAGTATACTCCCGGCACAACTCTGACCGGACACTCAACTGGCTGCCAAGCTGCGAAAACCCACGCAGCTGGAACCCACAGCCACCACCTCCAAATCCAATGTCCCCACCAAACCCACCAAAAAGAAACCCAAAATGGCTACTCAGGGAATTGAGTCCCCTGAGGATGCTCCTGCACCACAAACGCAGGATATATCCACTAGTCCAAACCCCTAGTGGATACATGACTCCTCCAGCCACAGCCGCTCAGGCTTCCTCTCAACAGGAGCCTGCAGCACCCAAGGGGCACCTACTTATCTGGATCTTCCTCACTTGAGGAGATTGCCATTGAAGAGCACCATCCACCCCAGGTGCACACTGCTTCTACCCCTTACCCCAAACAACCGCCCCTCACAGCCCAACTTTAATAGTTGCACAAGTGCTGACTCAATTGCACTCCTCACCCCCTCCCCAGAAACCACTTACTACTGGGAATACCTCTACAATTGAGGGGGAGGAACACAGTGCACTGAGAACCCACAGCACAGGGTTTTCCCAATTCTATCTCCTGGTGTAGAGAAGGAGCTTAGAATATCTAGTGAGGCTGCCACCTCCTCTGACTCAGCACATGACCAGAGTGAGGCTGGTAACATTGCTAAGACCTCCCTAGAGGCAACAGCTGATGATGGACATTGTCCTGAGGCTGGAAGTCCCCAGTACCAAGCACAAGGGGCACATGCACCAACTGGTCTACACCCAGTGCATGTAAATCCTGCTCTAAGCAGGAGGTCAGGTGATTCAGTATCACTGATGATGACCTGAGCTTCTTCTTCGATGTAGTTGCTCAAAACACCATTCTAGAGGATGAGGTAGCAGACTCAAAGAGCTGCTGGCCAAGATGTCTCAGGATGCAAGTCCATCTGCCACCATCATACACCCACAGATGGCACCTTCCCTTGAAGGTTTCCCAAACACAGAGCCACCCCAAAATCAACCACCTGCCTCTGCTTCAGGCCCTACTTCTCAGGAACAGAACCCTCCTGAGCAAATAGGTGCTATACTCCAAAATTCCCTCCCTCTCATCACCCCCATAATCACTGATATAGTGATCAAAGCCTTGATGAGAGGCTTTCCTCAACATTACAGCCCCTGTTGATGCTGCTGTCCACAAGACTCTTTCTGCGGTACCAACCCCTTCCTCCAATGCAACCAAAAAGGGGAGAGTACTGCAGTGAAAGATAGAAGAGGAAAAGATCTGAGGAAAGGAGAAGCCCAAGAAAAGCAACCTCTGCTCACGTACAAGCGAAAGAGAAGTGCTGATGATCATACTGCTGAAGAAAAATCCTTGGAGGAGCTGGTCAAAGAAGCTGACACCAACACACAGCCGCTCCATGGATAAAATAATTGAACAACTATTCAGGCAGGGGTTTGACACAGCCACACTGGATAGTGAGATCAGAAGGTTAAGGTACAAGAGATACAAACCCGATGGGCAGGGTATGATGCTCTTGAGAAAGAGAGGTTGGAAATAATGATCCGCTTTATTGCAAAATACTTGGGAAGATCATTAATGGAGATCCGCGCATGGTCCAGGGACAGCATTCTGGCTATAGCCACCAGAATCTGTCTGTCTGAGCAATTCAACAAAGGGATTATTGTGGAAGCCCTTGATGAGGCTGGGGCTGGCAAAAGGTTAGAGATGGCTAAACTTACAAAAGCAAATAACTACAAGGATGCTAGATCAACCTTCCCTTCCACCCACTCAAACAGATCCTATCCCTCAAATCTCCCAACCAACCTCTAAGCCAAAATCCAAACATCCTCTTCTCTCAAAACCAATCCCTTCACCAACCAACCATCATCCATGATGTACCCCGTAAGAAGGAGAAGGGTGCTGAGGATGGAAGAAGAAGAGAAGAAGAGGATGAAGATGATAGTCTGCCACTCTCTGCTGTTCTGAAGCTACCAAAGCCCCAGAGTCAATCCATGATCACACCTGACTCTCAAAGGAAATGGTCAGAGTCAATAGAAGAAGAAGAACAGCAGAAACAGCACGATGAGCAACTGTTGAAGATGGTTGACAAGGAATTTCCTCAGTCATCATCTATTCAAGCCATGAAAGGGCATGCTCAAAGGCTGTACACTCTCAGACACACTTTCAGTATCAGAGGGAGAGAGTGAGAGTATGGCCAGACCCCAGGGTGAGTTCTAGAATCCATAAAAGAACTATCCCACACAGATACAACGGCCAAGTACGAAAAACAATAGAATCTACCATCATGTTGGCCGTTGTAGTCTCACCTTGGGAAATCATTGATGAATTCAAGAAAGCTCACCAAGCAAAGAAGACCCTCAAGCCTTACTAGAAAACAAGATGATTAAGAAGGGGTTGTTATACAAAAGCTTGAAGACATCCAAAAGAATGAGCTCCAGTTACTCCTTGAAGGCAACCATCCGATGAATTTGTATACAGGGAGGTAACTACGGTGGAGCTGAAAAATGGCAGGACCATGAAGTACTTATCAGAGTACTATGGTCCAGAGTTCTTCTTCGAAGGAGGCTGAAGAACTCTCTCAAGAGGAACAAATTGTTCTCCTTGAGGCCTATGTTCGTGAGTCATACAGACTCATTATGGGGAAGTGAATCTCATGAATGGGATAACAACTCTGTGTCCAGTTCCCCAAAACAGAGTTCCCATTCATACTCTGCCAAACAAATATTGAGGTTCTTCCCAGGCCAGAGCGTACATGGGTCATCTTCTCTACTGATCAAGAAGGAAAAAGACCAACATTTTTGCCATCAATAAGTGGGAGTATAAATAAGTTAGAGGTTTTGGCTGCATTGGTTCAGGGGGAGTTTGTTGGACCAAAAGAACCAATGAGCCAAGATCAGAAAACCTCTAAGTCCCACACGGTATCACAACAACTGCTGAAAGCCTCATCAGTAGTTTGACAAGTGCTGAAGACTTCACAGCTGAAGATCAAGTGCTGAAGACCTTAACAGCTGAAGAACCAAAGTGCTGAAGTACAACAGCTGAAGAACACAAGTGCTGAAGCTGAAAGACCAAAGTACTGAAGACAACAGCTGAAGAGTTCACAAGTGCTGAAGATCAACAACTGATGTACAAAGTCTGAAGACAAAGACTGAAGACATCAGCTGATGATATCTACTGAAGTCATCAGCTGATGAAACGCCTGAAGGTCAAAGTCTGAAGATCAAGTACTGAAGCCTCAGTAGTTTGTCACAACTGCTGAAGAGTACTTCTTCAGTAGTTGTGATATCAGTAGTT
Source organism: Flaveria trinervia (assembly GCA_025506515.1). Classification (NCBI taxonomy): domain Eukaryota; kingdom Viridiplantae; phylum Streptophyta; class Magnoliopsida; order Asterales; family Asteraceae; genus Flaveria; species Flaveria trinervia. Next base: position 80,210,199 of record CM046448.1, read on the forward strand.
TTATGTTTTATGTTTCAGTAGTTTTGTAAAACGACTGAAGAGCTTGTTCTTCAGTCGTTGTAGTTTCAGTAGTTTTATATTTTGTACTTAACTTGCTGATATGTTCTCAGTAGTGTGAACATTTCAGTAGTTTGTTAAGATTTAGTTATTTCTGTATTGGATCTGCCAGTTGTCACTTTCCGTGATAACAGCAGTGACTGTTGCACTCTATATAAGGAGTGACAACCCATTGTAATCATTGAGCGAATGAGCAATTGAATGGAATGATTGATTGATTGATTAGAAATATTCTACATCTATAAACATTCCTAGAAATCAGAATTCATATTCTCTCCCTATAACCGTATGCGATCTTAACGCTTACATATATTGTTGCTTGCTACAATTTGTCTAATTCGTGTGTGTATTCCGCTGCTTTACATTTTGATACATCAAACTTGTGATCACTGATCCTGTCAAATTGATACAACTCTGTGTCTAGTTCCCCAAACAAGTTCCCATTCATACCCTGCCAAACAATTATTTGGGTTTTCTTCCCAGGCCGGACTACATGGGTCTCTTCTCCACTGATCAAGAAGAAAAAGACCAACACTTTGCCAACAATAAGTGGAAAACAATAATTTAAGAGGTTTGGCTGCATTGGTTCAGGGGGATTTGTTTGGACCAAAAGACCAATGACAAGATCAGAAAACCTCTAAGTCCCACAGGTATCACAACAACTGCTGAAAGCCTCATCAGCAGTTTGACAAGTGTTGAAGACTTCAACAGTTGAAGATCATGCTGAAGATTCCAACAGCAAACTAAAGGTTCTGAAGTACAACGGAAAACACAAGTGCTCAAGCTGAAAGAACTAAAGTGCTGAAGTACAACAGCTGAAGAACAACAGTGCTGAAGCTGAAAGACCAAATACTAAAGTACAACACTGATGTACAAAGTCTGAAGACAAAGACTAAGACATCAGCTGATGATATCTACTGAGTCATCAGCTGATGAAACATCTGAAGGTCAAAGTCTGAAGATCAAGTACTGAAGCGTCAGTAGTTTGTCACAACTGCTGAAAGTACTTCTTCAGTAGTTTGATATCAGTAGTTTTAATTTCTAGTTTCAGTAGTTTTGTAAAACGGCTGAAGAGCTTGTTCTTCAGTCGTTGTAGTTTCAGTAGTTTTATATTTTGTACTTAACACTCTGATATGTGTTCTCAGTAGTTGTGAACATTTCAGTGGTTTGTTAAGAGTTAGTTAATTTGGTATTAGATCTGCCAGTTGTCACTTTCCGTGATAAAGCAGTGTTTGTTGCACTCTTATATAAGAGTGACACCTATTGTAATTGTTGAATGACTTGAATGAGAATGATTTGATTAGAAACATTCCATATCTATAAACATTCCTTGAATCAGAATATATTCTCTCGCTATAACCGTATGTGCTCTTAATGCATACAAGCATCGACTCTTGCTACAATTTGTCTAATTCCTATTCTTATTCCGCTGCCTTGACTCTAATACATCAAACTTGTGATCGCTCATCCTGCCAGTTTGATAACCCATACAATCATTAACTCAATCATCATATTCGATCCTTATGAGAATATCAATCTCACAAACCAGTCAATTGGTATCAGAGCTTTGGCTCTCGGTTCTTTTTTAGATCTGCCTAGATCTTAACAGAACTCGATTGATATGGTGATTGAGTTGCTAATAGAGTGCTCTACTACCTCTACTTAGTAAACTACAGAAATCTCTCAACGGTCATTATTCATTTGAACTGGAATTCAAGAACAAACCTTTGAACATCATTACAACAGAAACATATAAACAGCTTCAGATCTGGTTACACACAAAATTGTTTGGACTGTTTGACTATTTGGACTAAGTTAAAACTTAACAATCAAACTAAGTTATTCTGCAAGGATAAACAACAACTAGTTAAAATGGATTCACACAGTTTCTCTGAACTTGGTCATATTCCAAAAGCACCCATGCCTAAACACAAATCTGACTTTAAGCAATGGAATATCAGATTCATGAACTATATTACAGGTGTAGATCTGGACTACTAGATTTCAATATGCAAAGGCCCTCACATTCCAGTAACTCTTTTTGCTGATCAAGCTACAATGTACAACCACAAGAATTCGTATTGAGGATCTCACACTTGATGATGATGAGTACAAAAAGATAAAATTTGATCTCAAAGCTTATTAAATATTCACTCAAGCACTGAAAATGGATCTGCTAAAAAGATTAGAAAAGTATGGAACTACTAAAGCTATTTGGATGCACTACTGAGAAAGTGTGAAGGCAATAGTAAAGCTGCTGAAATTAAAAAGGATAAGCTTGTTAATCAATATGAACCTTTCATCACTCCAAGGGGGAGTCAATCTCTAAACAGCTACATAGATTTGTACAGTTGGTTAATGACTTAGAGATCATGGGGGTAACTTATAAACAAAGAACTAAACAGAGATGCTCCTCAGTCTTCTAGAAAGTTGGAAGCAAACATTGACAATGCTAAAAAACACTCCTGATCTAGGGAGTACCACCTTGAATATCATGATTGCCAAGATAGAAGCTCTGGAACTTGATGAGAGAAGTAGAAATATTGGTAGACCTAGAGTTATTGAAGCTTACAAATTCCCTACAGATCCCACTCTGTAGAAAATGCTTTCATTACGAAGGATGATGATTTTCTTTCCTCAAGAGATCAAGTGAAGACAACAGGTTTCATTGCACCTCCACCAGCTAACAAGCCATCAATATCATCACAACCAACAGGGTTCTCTACAACTCCCTTAACTACTCCTGATGATCAAGATCAGAAGAGCAAAAGGAAACTTACAATGCCTTTGTTGCTAGCTTGAAGCTTATCTGCGAGACAGACTCACTTCTGCTCATCTGATCTAGGAAGACTTGGAAGAAATGGATCCAGATGATGTGGAAGAGATGGATTTGCAGTGGCAAATGGTTATGATTGCAATGAGAGAAAATAAGTTTTTCAGAAAAGGAAGAAAGCTTAGCCTTAATGAATACCAAACTTGGATATGACAAATCCAAGGTGAAGTACTTCAATTGTGGCATGACTGGCTACTTCTCTAGAGAATGTAATGCTCCTAGAAGAAACAACAATTTCCAAAGGAATTCTCAGAGTCAGTCATCTCCACAACCAAGCACAAGCTTTCACTCAAATAACCACCAATAGCAGCATCATCATCAACAACAACAACCTTATTAGAATCAGCCACAACTAACTAATCAAGCTCATGGAAGCAGTCAGTCGTCTTCAAATGCTCTTGTTATCAACCAAGATAGGGTATGTGATTGGAGCCTGTATGTAGAGGAAGTAAAGCCTCAATTCCAGAATCATGCACTCATGGCTCACATCAATGATAGTCCATCTCCCATGCCATCTGAGGTAAAATCTAACCTTTGTAGTGATAAATGCATTACTAAATTGCAAGGTTATCGAGAGCACAATCATAAACTGGCTGACAAAATAAAAGAAGAAAAACTCAAGTCAGAGATGCTTAAGAGAGAAATTAAAGGCTTTGAAATCAAAATCAAATCTCTCATCTCTAATATTGAAAATTTTCATGGTGAGAAGTACACTCTTGCAGGTAAGAACGAGCAACTAACTGAAAAGTTAGCTCAATCCAAAGTTGAACCCCCAATTACTAAGTGAAACTTGAAAAGTTTCAATTGTCTTCAGTCAAGCTGTAAGAGATGCTTGACTCACAAAAGGATCCCAAGGATATGTCTAGGATTGGGTATAACTCTTGTCCTCTACCCTACAATGACAACTACACTGTCATCCCTAAATCTGTTACACTCAAATAGTAAATTGAAGCTAATACTATGAACCAAAAACAATAGTAAATCAAGTTAAAATTCTCAAAACAAACCAAATGTTTACATTGAAACAAATGAGAAAATCAAATTAGGTCACCCAATTAATGTAAGGCCCCATCCCGGGACGCTTACAGCTGGCCAATCATTGCTCATAAAACATATAATTACATTTATATTTCATAAAACATTGTAGCGGAACATTAAAATAACTTTTTCTTTCATAATAACTTCTTTTGCAAGTTAATACAATCATTCATTACACATTTTCATTTGTTCGCATTACAATGCAAAAACAGTAACAAAAGAATGCCATCCAAAATGCCAAGTAGCTGTCCCGTGCCATCCTCAGCAATGCTCACCTGCCAACTGGAAAACGCATAAGACATCAGCGTTGCTAAGTGACTTCTAGTTTTATAATAAAACATAATTTACTTTCATTAAAACATTTATTACTTTGCATGCGATCACACATCATACGTACACGGAGATAATATCATTATTATCCTTTTTACTATTCATCACTTCCTTTCATTATCTCTTTATCTCTTTTTCTCTTTTCGGATCAGTGTCATCAGCTATGCACCAAACGTATGCACAAAGCGGGTATTGGGCCGAAGATCACAAATGACTTCCATAATGCACATAGCCTGGCACCAACACCGGGGCAAGCGACAAAGATCCCATCTATATACTACACCCCAAACGTATGCACAAAGCGAATACTGGGCCGATAATCATAAATGACTTCCATAACGCACATAGCCTGGCACCAGCACCAAGGTGAGTAATCACTATAAAGCATGTACTATATCACTGGTCAGTCACAAAGGCTGGACCCCTACGTGTATCCTTAAGGGTTAGCTAAACCACACACAGTGAGCTTACGACATTTTAGAGTCGCGCACCTCCGTACATTTTGCTTGCAAGCCTTTCTATACTTTCCCTTTCATTAATGCATGCATTCTATCATTATGTTCCTCTTTCATTATCTTTCACTTTACGTTACATAATACTTTATCATTTCTTTCACAACTATAACACGTAAAGCCACGGTAAAGATAAACATACATCATAATAAGGAAGATCAACATGCACAGTCAACATCATCATACAGGGCATCATGCAACATAACATACATCATACATACCATCATGCATAAGAATAAAAAATACATCATAACATACCCATCATAACCTCTATGACCTTAAAATTCAACTTACATGAACCCCCGGGAAAATCCCAAGTCAAATCCTAAATCTCACTTTTCCCCAAAAGTCAAACTATTCTAAGTGTTCATCCGCATTTGCCTTTTGTTCATCCGCATTTGTTATAGTTCATCCGCATTTGCTATAATTCATTCGCATTTGCTATAGTTCATCCGCATTTGTTTTACTTCATCCGCATTTGTCTTTCTTCATCCGCATTTGTCTTTCTTCATCCGCATTGTCTTTCTGCATCCTCATTTGTCTTTCTTCATCCGTATTTCCCATACTTAGTCAATGTTCATTCACATTGACTTTCATACTCGCCCGCATTGACTTTCATACTCATCTGCATTGACTTTCATACTCATCCACATTGACTTTCATACTCATCCGCATGACTTTCATACTCATCCACATTAACTTTTCTTGGCAATTAATGCTCATCCGCATTTCTTCTGCATACTTAGGCAGGTGCTAAAACTTAAACATATGAGCTCTAAACATCAGATCTTAATTCCCAAGCACCATCAATCATCTTCTAAGCTTAAATCTTACATTTTAAGCCTTAGAAACATCATCATAACATCATTAAGCATGAACATAGCCCAAGATCACATCCTAATCACAACATACACACAGTCATACATACAGGTGAAAACCCAGTTTATAAAAACATAAGTTCATGCATTTCCAACCCCAAAATCAGTTAAAAACCAAAAAAGGGGGATTCTAGAACTCACCTTAGCAGCTCATGAGTATGGCTTCTTCCAAACTCGTTTGCAATTGAGTTCAACCGCCTAGAAACCCACTTGAATCCGAACTTCTTCTTGTTTCTCTTCAGACCCCAGAGCTTTCTACTGCTCTTGCTACTTTGTCTCTCTAAACATCCAAGAAGTGTGATGTTTATGTCATATGGGAGGCCATACCACCTTTTACACCCACTTTTCAAACATTTTGTCCTTTTGGACACTTTTTACCCCTAGACTTGGGTCTTATTTCTTTTCCTTCTTTTTCTTCATTTTATTCTTCTTTCTTGACTTTCTAAAAAAAAATATCCGGGTGTTACAAGTCCACCCCCCTTATTTAGGTTTCGTCCTTGAAACTTGTTATTCCTCGACAGACATGGGTAATGCTGTCTCATCTCTTCTTCAGTCTCCCACGTAGACTCGGATCCCTTCTTGTGCTTCCACTACACATGCACAAGAGGAACCACTTTATTCCTGAGCCTCTTCTCTTTTCAATCAATGATCGCCACTGGTTGCTCCACATAATTGAGCCGTTCCTCTACCTCGATATCCTCCGGTGGTACAACCATATCCTCGTCTATTAAATATTTCCTGATATGAGATACATGGAATGTCAGGTGAACTCCACTTAACTCATCTGGTAACTCCAATCTATAGGCCACCTCTCCTACTATAGAAACGATCTGGAAAGGCCGTATATATCGGGCTCAACTTGCCTGCTTTCTGAACCGAATGATGCCTTTCCAAGGTGAGACTTTTAACATAACCCTGTTAGCCACCTGGAATTCAATTGATCTACATCGTTTATCAGCATACGACTTCTTTCTATCTTTGGCTGCCTTCATGAAGGCCTTGATCTTTTCGAGCTTCTCAGTCGTAGCCTCGATTACCTCGACGCTCCCTAATTCTTTCTGACCAATGTTGCCCCAAGACACGGGCGTTCGGCATCTCCTACCGTATAGCATCTCATAAGGTGGGATACCAATGATGGCATGATAAATGTTCTTATATGAGAACTCAGCTAACGGTAAGTGATCATCCCAACTTCCTCCAACATTGATAACACATGCCCGAAGCATGTCTTTCATTGTCTGAATGGTCCTCTCTGACCGACCATCAGTCTGGGGATGATAAGTCGTGCTGATGTGTAACCTCGTCCCGATCGCATCGTGGAACTTCTTCCAAAATTTGATGTAAACCGAGTATCACGATCCGACACAATAGACACCGGTGCACCATGACGAGTTATAATCTCCTTAATGAAAAGATCCGCCACCTCTTGGATGGATATGTCTCGCGGATTAGTAAGAAGTGAGCACTCTTCTCAGACGATCAACAACCACCCATATAGCATCATACCCTTTCGGGGTACGCAGTAGCTTCGTAATGAAATCCATGGTGATGTGCTTCCACTTTCATTCCAGTATATCCAAAGGTTAGATCTTCCCATACGGCTTCTGATGTTCGGCCTTCACCTGTAGACAAGTAAGGCATTTACTCACATACTCCCCCCATCGCATTTCATACCCGGCCACCAATAATATTTCTTCATGTCTTGATACATCTTTGTGGCACCGGGATGAATAGAGTATCGAGTCTTATGAGCTTCATCCAAAATCTTCACCCGTTGATCCCCAAAACTAGGAATCCATATCCTCCCGAATCGAGTTCTAACACCAAGCATGTTTTCACTCAATTCTATGACCAGACCTCTCATTCTTTCCGAGTTAAGGTGATCTTCTTTCAGTGCCTCCTCTTGAAACTCTTTAACTTGCTTTATCACATTAGACGTCATGATCATATGGTAAGCTTTTACCCAAATTGGCTCGGGCCTTTCTTTTCGACTAAAGGCATCCGCCACCACGTTGGCTTTGCCCAGATGGTAATGGATCTCGCAGTCATAGTCTTTTATAAGCTCCAACCATCTCCTCTGCCTCATGTTCAAATCTTCCGCTTAAAGAAGTACTTCAAGCTCTTGTGGTTAGTGAATATGATGCACTTCGTCCCATACAGATAGTGCCTCCAAATCTTTAACGCAAAGACCACGGCTGCTAGCTCCAAGACATGAGTAGGATAATTGACCTCATGAACCTTCAAATGTCTGGATGCATAGGCTATAACCTTTCTCCTCTATATTAGCAAACACCCCAACCCCGAGTAGGAAGCATCGGAATAAACACTAGAACTTCACTCCCATCGGGTAATGACAGAACAGGAGATTGAGTCAATCTCGCCTTCAATTCTTCGAACGCCTTCTCTTGAGCTTGACCCCATTCAAACTTCACATCTTTCCAGGTCAACTTAGTTAGTGGAGAAGCAATCTTAGAAAAGTCTTGGATGAATCTTATATAGTAGCCCGTCAAACCCAAGAAACTACGAATCTCGGATGGCGTCTTTGGAGACTTCCATTGCATCACCGCCTCCACCTTTGTCGGGTCCATCATAATCCCCTTGGAATTCACCACATGACCCAAGAATTGAACCTCGCGCAACCAAAAGCGCACTTGGAGAACTTAGCGTACAGCTTCTCCTTTCTCAACGTCTCCAAAACCTCCCAAATGTGGTCGGCATGCTTAATCTCGCTCTTTGAATAAATCAGATATCATCAATGACGCAATCACTGATTTATCCAACATTGGCCGACACACTCGATTCATTAGACCCATAAAAGCAGCTAGCGCGTTGGTCAACCAAAAGACATGAGACCATAACGTGTGCGAAAAGCTATTTTAGGGACATCCTGCTCTTTCACCTTCAAATGATGGTAACCAGATCGAAGATCTATTCTTGAAAACCAATTGGCACCTTGAAGCTGATCAAGCAAATCATCAATTCTCAGTAAGGGATATTGGTTCTTTATCGTCAATTTATTCAGCTCACAATAGTCAATACACATCCTCATACTACCATCTTTCTTCTTCATGAATAAGACCGAGCACACTCCAAGGAGCATACTTGGTCTAATAAACCCCTTATCAAGCAGCTCTTGCAACTACTCCATCAACTCTTTCATCTCAGTGGGAGCCAAATGATACGGTGCCTTGGCAACAGGTTGGGCACCCGATATCAATTCAATCTGAAACTCGATCTCTCGGTCTGGTGGCACTCTTGGTAAGTCCTCTGGGAACACATTTGGGAAGTCACACATAGCCAGGACATTAGAAAGTTGTGGTATTGGTGTTTCCTCATCTTTCACATAAGCCAGTAGGCGCTACATACATTCCTCATGCATTTCCCGCCACCGCCATTAAGATTACTTTCGGAATCATCATGACCCGATCACCATAAACCATTACCGAACTCCCATCAGGTGCTGTCAAACGAGTCATCTTCTTGCAACACACAATGTTCGCCTCGTAGTCCGCTAACCAATCCATCCCAAGAACCATATCAAAACCACCTATGGTCATCACGAACGGTCTAACCGGAAACTTCTGACCTTCCAAATCACATCCTTCTCTCACTTCAGAAATCCTGGTAGACTTACCTATGGCAGTTTCTACATCAAAGGGCGTATCTATATTCTTACCACTAATAGGCAGTTTAGCACAAAAAGAAGCAGAAATGAAACTTTTACTAGCACCAGAATCGAATAACACAGAGGCTAAAGTTTGGTTTACTAGAAACGTACCTAACACAACATTAGGGTCCGTCCTAGCCTCCTCCTGTGTCATTGTAAACGCTCTGGTGCTCAACCTCAGCCCTTCACCTCCAATCTTCTTCACCCCAGAACCCTCATCCCTTGGCTTCTTGCAATCTCTGCTCATGTGGCCTTCCTCCCCACAAGAATACACTTCCTCACACTGCAGTTCTTCGCCACATGTCCGGTTCTTCCACAACGGAAACAGACATTGGTTCCTAATCTACATTCCCGTTGTGTACTCGTCCACACTTGACAAACGTTCTTGACCCTGCATCAGATGTGACCACACGCCGGTCATCCACCCGTGCACCCTTGTTACTTGGAGTGGCCCCACCACGCCCAAATCGCTTTTCGTTCCAATTCCAATATCCACCATTCTTCTTACCATCTTCAGCCACCACCACCATTCTTTCATCGTATAGTCTCCCTGCCAAATCAACTGTCAACCTAAACGTGCTTGGTGGGGCAGTGATCATGTGCCTACGGATATCCATCGGCAGACCCTGGATGTACTTCTTGATTTTTCGTGACAAGGGTGTCATTTGGTCTGGCACCAGACGTGCCATCTCATTGAACTTGGTGGTGTACTGCTGATGTGTCCATCACCCCCACCTCCAATTGCAGGAACTCTCTCTACTTTCTCCATTTCCCTTGAGGACAGAACTCCTCGACTACCAATTTCTTCACTCCGACCATCTCATCCTCCCAATTGCCCGACTACCCTCGGCTTGGACTATATTGTCCCACCAACACAGAGCCGAGTCCACAAAAAAGTGAGCAGCAAACTTTACTTTCTGATCCTCCCGACACTCGCTAATATTCAAAACAGCTTCCATTCTCTCATCCACTGGTGAGCAGCAGCAGCAGTGCCGTTACCATCAAAAGTAGGGGGCTTGCATCGTTGGAACGCCCCATAGTTATAGCTTCGTGCCATCTCCGGCGCAAGCCCTTCTTCTTCCTCCTCTTCTTCATCATCAGACAAAACTGTCTTAGTCTCAGGTTGTCTCCATTCGCCCTTAGGTGTAATCCTTTCCCTTCTTTCCCTATCTCTAACAGCCTTTATCACTTTAGTTACCACAGATGGTAGTGTAAGGATTCCTGAAGTCTGATGCAACCCAAAACTGCCTAAGTGTTTCAGCAACATGCACTAAGTACTGAAGTGAAGAATGCTTCGGAAGAATTACACAAGCATTAGAAAATACTCTAAGTGTAATATCTTCCGAAGCCAAGACCAATATCTTCCGAAGCCTAACATGAAGTCTTCCGAAGCTTGAAGAGACAAAGTCTTCCGAAGCTTCAACCTATGAAGACAGATTTCTTCCGAAGACTTTTAGTACACATGCTTTATCTGATGTACTGTTCCATAAAGCACCTTTTCCGCTGCGTCTCTGATAAGTCACCAACTTACAAGAGTTGGTGAAAAGGTCCATGCTTTTGGTAACTGTACATTGAGGTCTTGTGTCTGAGACTTTCTACTTTATGTACTTTATCCTTTTTGTAATGTATAAGGATGTGAGCTATGGCATGTCATAGTCACAAGGTCAAAAGGCAGATATGCTTTTGATCCTACAATTGATTTTGTTAGTGTCTAGTCAATTGTATCCAGCTGCTTTCATAGTATAGCCGGCTGTAGGTTGTAGTATAAGTATTCCAAGTTCTTGTATCTTTCTATATGCTTTGTAACACTTGTAAAAGAACTTGAGAAAGCAATATACTGCTCCCTTGAAAACTATACTTCTTGTTCTGTCTTTGCTTTACTTGTGTTCTCTGCATCACCTTTGGTTACCTAGTTCACTGTTGATTAAGATTTAGTTAATCTCCTCATTGTGTTGTTGTGTTGTAATTGTGTTCAAGCCCTTGAACGATCCTGCAGGTAGTATCGTCTGCATGAGCTGATGTACTTCCTCCACCACCGCCTCCTTCACTGAGGCTCTCAAATTAGCACTTCATCACCACCCTCCAGATGAGGGGTCTCTGGTTCTTCATGAACCACCTTTTCGGCTCTAGGCCTTCATCTCGTAACGTGGTTCAGCACCATGACCTACCACATGAAGTTAGATGATCTACCACCGGCCATCCTCACACACACGCTAAAAGATTCAAACACTAACACGGTCATTCAAGGAAAAGCTCAATTATGTCAAGTATAGTAAGTCCCTAATTACAGTGGCCATTTGTGATTAGCCACTTACTTTACTCTTCATACCCCAAGTATTTCCTATCCTGACTACATTAGTATCTAATTCTACCAGTAACACATCAACACATCACATGCGCACATAATACCAGTTAATCATCAAGAAAATACATGATGGCACGCAACTACTTGGACTGGCATCCCTTCCCTTTTTCGTCCCATTTCTAGTTTAGGTTTATTTTGAAAATTTTACCCGTTTCACTTAAACATTGGCTCTGACACCAACTTGTAAGGCCCCGTCCCAGGACGCTTACAGCTGGCCAATCAGTGCTCATAAAACATATAATTACATTTATATTTCATAAAACATCGTAGCGGAACATTAAATAACTTTTTCTTTCATAATAACTGCTTTTGCAAGTTAATACAATCATTCATTACACATTTTCATTTGTTCGCATTACAATACAAAACAGTAACAAAAGAATTCCATCCAAAATGCCAAGTAGCTGCCCCGCGCCATCCTCAGCAATGCTCACCTGCCAACTGGAAAATGCATAAAACGTCAGTGTTGCTGAGTGAGTTCTAGTTTTATAATAAAATATACTTTACTTTCATTAAAACATTAATTACTTTGCATGTGATCACACATCATACGTACACGTAGATAATATCATTATTATCCTTTTTACAATCCATCACTTCCTTTCATTATCTCTGCATCTCTTTATCTCTTTATCTCTTTCCGGATCAGTGTCATCAGCTATACCCCAAACGTATGCACAAAACGGGTATTGGGCCAAAGATCATAAATGACTTCCATAATGCACATAGCCTGGCACTAGCACCGGGGCAAGCAACAAAGATCCCATATGTACACTATACCCCAAACATATGCACAAAGCGGATACTGGGCCGAAGATCATAAATGACTTCCATAACGCACATAGCCTGGCACCAGCACCAGGGTGAGTAATCACTATAAACCATGTACTATATCACTGGTCAGTCAGAAAGACTGGACCCCTGCGTGTATCCTTAAGGGTTAGCTAAACCACACACAGTTGAGCTTACGGCATTTTTGAGTCGTGCACCTCCGTACATTTTCCTTGCAAGCCTTTCTATACTTTCTCTTTCATTAATGCATCTATTCATTATGTTTCTCTTCATTATCTTTCACTTTACGTTACATAATACTTTATCATTTCTTTCACACCTATAACACGTAAAGCCACGGGAAAGATAAACATACATCATAATAAAGAACATTAACATGCACAGTCAACATCATCATACAGGGCATCATGCAACATAACATACATCATACATACCATCATGGAGAAGCATCAAACTTACATCATAACATGCCCATCATAACATCTATGACCGTAAAACTCAACTTACATGAATCCCCGGGAACATCCCAAGTCAAATCCTAAATCTCACTTTCCCCAGAAAGTCAAACTATTCTAAGTGTTCATCCGCATTTGCCTTTTGTTCATTCGCATTTGTTATAGTTCATCCAAATTTGCTATAGTCCATCCGCATTTGCTATAGTTCATCCGTATTTGCTATAGTTCATCCGCATTTATTTTACTTCTTCCACATTTGTCTTTCTTCATCCGCATTTGTCTTTCTTCATCCCCATTTGCCATACTCAGTCTACGTTCTTCCGCATTGACTTTCATACTCGTCCACATTGACTTTCATACTCATCCGCATTAACTTTCATACTCATCCGCATTGACTTTCATACTCATCCGCATGACTTTCTACTCATCCGCATTGACTTTCACACTCATCCACATTAACTTTTCTTGGCAATTATGCTCATCGCATTTCTTCTGCATACTTAGGCAGGTGCTATAACTTAAACATACGATCTCTAAACATCAGATCTCAGTTCCCAAGCACCATCATCATGTTCTAAGCTTAAATCTAACATTCTAAGCCTTAGAAAAATCATCATAACATCATCCAGCATGAACATAGCCCAACATCACATCATAATCACAGAATACACACAGTCATACATACGGGTGAAAACCCAGTTTATAAAACATAAGTTCATGCATTTCCAGTCCCAACATCAGTTAAAAACCAGTAAAAGAGGGGTTCCAGAACTCACCTTAGCAGCTCTTGAGTATGGCTTCTTCCAACTCATTTGCAATTGAGTTCAACTGCCTAGAAAACCACTTGAATTCGAACTTCTTCTTGTTTCTCTTCAGACCCAAGAGCTTTCTGCTGCTCTTGCTAGTTTCTCTCTCTCTAACATCCGAGAATTTTGATGTGTGTGTCATATGGGCGGCCATACCGCCTTTTACACCCACTTTTCAAATATTTTGTCCTTTTGGACACTTTTTACCCTTAGACTTGGGTCTTATTTCTTTTCCTTCTTTTTCTTCACTTTATTCTTCGTTCTTGACTTCTTAAAAATATCCGTGGTGTTACAATTAAAATCAAGGAGTGTTCAGACAAGACAGTGAATGTCATTAAATCAACAAGCCCAATTAAGGCCATTGTCCCTTTTGTGAAATTTATACATGTTGTTTCAAAAAGAAAGAAGAAAATTGTGAAGTTAGTGAAACCTTCTACTGAAAGTAGTGTTGATAATGGGATTAAATCTCTAAAAAATTCAAGCAAATCAGACATGGTTTCGCTATAAAAGAAACACAAAAGCTCACTGATTTCAAAAACGAAAATTCAATCAGACCCTCAATCGTCAAAATCAAGACAAGGAGTAGGTTTTGGCATATGCATAAAGGGCATGTTGATCAGTTTGAGCAAGAAGTAAAGAAGGGGTTAAGGAAACGAAAATAGTCTAAAACAGTCAACAAAAGTAGTGTTGTGAAGCAAACTATGAAAAAGGCTGATTTTGATTCCTCCCCTAAACCAAAGGTTGTGACTCAGTTGATAACGGGTAAATCAACTAAGTCTGCTAAAGCAAAATCATATTCAAGAAAAAAACAAATGTATTATGACATACGTTACATGTTTAATCACAAAACATAAGAGTGCTTATTCAATCCTACGCTGCAGATCAGCTTCCCTTTCTTCCTTTCTCTTTCCTCCTCTAAGGCCAACCTTGCTTCTTCCTCTTTTCTTTCAATTTGTAGCATGGTTGCCTTTTCTTGCTCTACTAACTCCTCTAGTGGTAGCAGGAGTATATGTTCAGTGACAGCTCCAAGCTCGATAAGCTTGTCAATGATCTCCACCCTTTTCTTGTTGTTAACTGCCGCCTGGTGGCTGCAAATGCTTTGGAGTTGGCAGCTAGCAACTTCCTAGTTGGGAGTCTACTTTTTATTTTACATTCTCAATCCTCTCCTCCTCCTAAAGCTCTTTCACAATCATTTTCTTCTTTCCTTTAACATATTCAGAATGCTAGACTTTGGTGGTTCTTGGATGGAGGGTTCAGGTTGACACATGGTGGATGGAGATAATAAAGTTGTTTGAGCTAAGGGTCGGTTGAGAAAGTCCTCACTTTTCACCTTAGATGCCATCTCTAGAACTGCATATATGATGATTAGATCCTCAGACAAGGAGAGCAGGCTTTCCACAGCTTCCATCTTAGCTTCGAAGATTGAAATTGTTCTTCTGAGGCTTTGACTTCAACTTTGGAAGTCTAAGGGAATGCACTATCTGTCGCAACTGTTTCAGTTGTTGGGCCATTGTTAGGATCGTGTATTGAATGAAATACTAACTGAAATACATGTATACCGAATCAAATAGTGCGGAATCCTATTTGATTGGCGATCCAATCAGTAAGAACGCACGTAGAAACAATTATGGATTGAATCTAAACGTTAAGAACGATTGGTAATCGATCTACTGCGGTCTATGAACTTGGAACAGGTTCTTAGAGGTCTCTGGACGGCTACGGTATGATTAGTATGTAGGTATTCGAAGTGTTATGTTTTTCCACGATTTAAGTGGTATTTATAGGTTAGGGTTTCTCATTCGGCCGACTGAACCATTAGCATGGTTCAGTTGTGCGATTGAGTCATGCGGTTGATCCATTCACACGACTAAGTGTTTAGTCGTGCGACTGAGTCAATCTCATGTTACAATCATGCGACTGATCCAGTCTCCTGGTTCAGTCGTGCGACTGGTTCATTAGAATGAAGTTGTTCATCCATATGGTCCATCAGCATGGGCCATTCGCATGAGAACTTCATACGACTAAATTTGAATATGTTTCACAATCATTAATTGACTTAGATCTATTCAAACAACCACAAACCTATATAGTTAGTTCAATAAGCGTTAATACACACTAAGCAATGAAATATTCAACATTATAAGCACAACCACACATTGTATTTCATTAAGTACCCATTCTATTACATATGTGTAAGACAATAAAGACATTTTACATTAAGCTCAGAAACTAGGTAGACATGTATCTACAAACTCCCCCTTGGACCTAGTTTCATCTACTGTCTTACATTCTTCATAAGCTCCTCATACTTCTTGTACTTCTACTCTCTTGTGACTCCTGCATGTATTTCAAAAGCAAAGCAGAGTCGTATCACATTCTGGAATTGGAGAGCTTGTACAATATCCTACGAGTCATAGCACAGTGGCCACTTGTATAAGGTTTAAACATCATCAGCCGACAAGTTAGTGAGCCACATGGGGTCAAACACCCTGATAGTTTCCATACTACCATTTCCGTTTAACACTATGACCGCCTCGCCTGTTCTCTAATCGTAGTACCACCACTTGAAGTGTGGAGTGAAGTCCTGTGGCATTTCCCTTAGAGGGATTCTAGACATCATGCGCGGAGGACTCCACTTCAGCACTATTTTTGGTTTCCCAGTTATGGCATCAACTTCAGATCTCCTGATATACCTTGATGGTTGTTGAGGTTTAAAGTTGACCCACCGGTGTGGTACTCTCTCTTTAAAGCCGCTTCAAACCAGCCTGACATCTTACGAGGGTCAGCATATAGCAACATCAATTTTGCTAACTGGTTAAGCTCAAAACTTGGAAGAGTCTTCAGATCGTGTGGGAATCTGAAGTACTCGATCCCTTTCTCTCTTTAACAGCATAGACGTTAAGATCTTCAAAATAGGCCCATGCTATAATTTTGCCTGACACCTTGTGATGCTTGTTCACTTTATTGAGTTTGGTGTAGACATTTGACTTTGGAGCACTGCACTTGGCTCTAGTTTCAACAAAACATGCAGCCCATTCAGCCTTTCTGATATTGACATCGATGTTTGAGGCTTGGGCCTTGTCTTCCTTCTTTTCCGACTTTTGCTTCGTCTTATCCAGAGTTTCAAAAGTATCACTAACAAAGGAGCGCCTAGATTGGGGACTACATTTCCCTCGTTAGCGTACTCTGGATAATGTTGGGCGTGACATCTTTAATCTCTATCTCGTCTATGTCATTCAGCTCATCGTCACTGTCTATGTCCACTGTAGGAGCATCCTTCACAATCTCGTCGGGATTCAGTCTGAACATCTCAGCAAGTTGTTCATCAGTAAGGTCGTGGATTATCTCTCCTTCTTCAGGAGTGTAACTCACAAACCTTCTGACTATCCCTTGCAGATCAAGTATCATTGTGAGTTGAGACTTGATCTGTTGAAGGGGAGCAACGTCATACTCAACTTGCTGAGATGTGTAATGTTTGATTTAAACATATAAACATATCATACATCAGTAAGTAATCAAAGCAGTAAACATAAAATATATACATAGACATTAATTACATAACATTAATCCAAAATTCTGTAGGGTTTGTTAGAAGATAAATTCAAAGTTTAGCCTATTAAACTTTTTGAAAAACGCAGCGGAAAAGGATCATTATAACATTGTTTATAAACTGAAAATCCAGATTTATTTTTGATATTATAAGTTTTAAACAAACCCAAGAACAAGAGAATCTTTTATATGTGAATGATGCTTACTATGAAAATGCAAACAACACATTATGGACAGCTATGAAGAAGCTGCCATAATCTACCTTTCAGCAGCAAGATGTTCGAGAATGAAAGATAATGTTGTCCAAGAAATCGACCAAGGCACCAAAGGAGGTCCTCTAAAGCTTGTATACCCCAAGCTTGATTGCAAAACACCTTCTTGTTAGGAAGAAACACCACCAAAACAACTCAAAACCTCCAAAATGCTGCTGCTTGTGCCGAGAGCTTTTAGAGAGAGAGGAGAGTTTTGTTCAATTTTGCATGTCTATCTTGAGAGAGTAAAACATTGAGTGTGGGACTTGTTTTAATTATGTGTGTTTTCAAGGAGGAATAAGGAGCCAATCCCCATCAATGGGGCGGCCAAAAATCATGTTTAAAAGGGGTTTCCCTCTTAAACAAACACACATTAAACTTAGTCACTTAATAAGTTATACAATTAACCATTTAGTTGTATAAGTTATACACCCTTTTTATTATTTGATGTTATCTAACCTACTTAAATAACATTACAAATAATATTCTTGAACAAAATATCCTAATAAGTTGTTCCATCTCATATGCAACTTATTTAGAAAACCTATTTCTAAATTTGGTGTGGTTATTTAATTGCATGATCATATCATCAATTAAATATGGTTTGTGTTTGCAAAGCTTGTTATTGGGTATAACCCGACTTGGATCATAACGTACTAACCGCATCAATATTCTACGTGTCTTGGGCATATAGAATCCTACAATCTCCCACTTGCACAAGATTCATAGAAGTTTGATGCAAGTAGTAAATGCCGCCTAACAACGGTTTACTACCCTTAATACGCATGACTTATAGCCATTCAATAACATCATCCCATTCAAGTATCCTACTTGAAATGATTTAGGTGAATTAATCATTTATCCTTTTGTTACAGATGTCATGTTAAATCAAAAGACACAGAATGATCATTCCTTGTTGATTTAACTTAATCAGGCCTTAGACATCTTGCTCTCAACGAATAAGTGGAACAAATCCCATCTTGACTAGATACGTTTCTCACAAACACCTCGTGTCACTCCTGAACATAGTCTCATGTACTGTCCATTATTTCAGAACAGGGATAACCAGATCAAGGTATGACACTTGGTGAATATTGAAATCCAATATGTATCTAGTCTGAGGATACAAATGATATTCGTCTTTACTCAAATTTACTTATGATCAATCAATAAGATTCCATGTAGTAAAATTTAAGAGCGGGTTAGTCCAATATTTGTATCCTACAAATATCTATGAACCTTGGCAGCAACCCATTGCTCTATATTCATCTTTATGAATATCAACCAATCCGAGTCATAATAATCTTACCCTCACACTTATTCCACAAGTCTAAACGATACGGACGTTTAGAGTAAACAATTTACTCATGATTAAACACGCTAAATTGGAACATCAATTGAAACATTATAACCAAATAATTTTATTCAAATAATAAAGAGTTCCACATATCCAAATACAAATTTACGGATCAAATCCAATCACTAGAATAACGAAGTCCCATGGCACAAGTATGACCTTCATGCTTTGCCTTTTCAAGGAGCTTCGTGAGAGGATCCGCAATGTTCTGATCCGTGTGAACTTTGCGAATACATATCTTTCCCTTTTCAACTTCATCTCATATGTAGTTGAATCTCCGCTCAATGTGCCTAGTCTTTCGATGAGCACGAAGGTCCTTGATTTGAGCAATCGCACCCTCATTATCACAAAAGATCTCTAGGGGGTCCTGAATGGAAGGGACAACCCCTAGATCGGCAATGAATTTCTTCAACCATGCAGCTTCTTGAGCTGCCAATGAGGAGGCGACGTATTCTGATTCTGTAGTTGATAGAGCCACCACATCCTGTTTGGAGCTCTTCCAAGAGACCGCTTCTCCATTCAGAATGAAAATATATCCCGATTGTGACCGTGAATCATCACGATCTGTTTGGAAACTCACATCCGTGTAACCTTTTACAACGAGTTACTCATCACCAGATCCATAGATTAGGAAACATCTTTGTCCTCCTTAGGTACTTAAGTATGTTCTTAACAGCATCCAATGACTATTTAGGATTTTGCTGTATCGGCTTGTCATGCTTAAGGCGCATGACACGTCCGGCCGAGTGCATATCATTGCATACATGGTGGATCCAATGGCAGTGCATATGGGATTGCCTTCATTTTATCTTGCTCATCCTTTGAGCTAGGACATTGAGTCATACTCAATATCGTTCCTCTTTGAATAGGTACCATACCTTTCTTAGAGTTCTCCATCTTGAACCTTTTCAAGATTTTATCAATGTATGCACTTTGATTTAAACCAATCAGCCGCCTTGATCTATCCTATAGATCTTTATCCCTAGAATATAGGCGGCTTCACCAAGATCCTTGATGGAAAAAACAACTTCCAAGCCAGGTTTTTACACCTTCCAAGGTTGGAATGTCATTTCCAAATAGTAGTATGTCATCTACATACAATACTAGGAAGTGGATGCTCCCACTAGCTTTCTTATATACACAAGCTTCATCAGCGTTCTTGATGAATCCGAATTTGATTAACTTCATCATCAAAACGGTGATTCCAACTCCTTGATGCTTGTTTCATCCATAGATTGATTTCTTTAACTTGCGTACTTTATTAGGATGTTTTGGATCGACAAAACCTTCAGGGAACCATATAGACATCTTCCTCAAGATATCCATTTAGGAAAGCGGTTTTGACATCCATTTGCCAAATCTCATAATCATAATGAGCAGCTGCCAAACAATATCCTTATAGACTTTAGCATCGCAACAGGTGAGAAGGTTTCATCATAATCAACTCCTTGAGTTTGAGTGAAACCTTTTGCTACAAGTCTAGCTTATAAGTATCCAAGTTTCCATGCATATCGGTTTTCTTCTTGAAAACCCACTTACTTCCAACTACTTTGGAGTTAAGAGTGGTAGAACCAGTCCCATACTTGATTGTCATGCATGGTGCATCTCAATGCTCATGGCCTCAAGCCATTTGTCACAATCTGAATTGGACACTGCATCACGAAAGGTGGTTGGTTCATCGGAATCTACCACATAGCATCCATCTATGAAAAATCCATATCTTTCAGGTGGATTACTAATTCTACCAGATCTGCGAATGTTTTGTGTATATTGATCAACCACTTGATCATCCTCAACATCCTCATGTTGAGTGCTAGTTTCAACCAAACGTGCATCGGGTTGTGGTTCTTGATCCTCCTCAAGATCCACTATTCTACTGCTAGTTTCTTCCATAAGGAACTTTGCTTCTAAGAACTCACCCTTTCTGGCAACAAAAACCTTTTGTTCCAGTGGATCATAGAAATAATATCCCATAGAATCTCTAGGATATCCAACAAAGATACACTTGGTGGATCAGACTTCCAATTTGTTTGGGGTGGGAGTCTTAACATAAGCCTCACAACCCCAGACCCTTAAGTATGATAGGGATGGAACTCTTCCATGCCATTTCTCAAAGGGTGTCCTTTCCACCTTTTTGGTTGGGGCCATATTTAGAATACGGGCCGCGGAGAGCAAAGCGAAACCCCAAAATGATAGAGGTAATGTGCTTCTAGCCATCATAGATCAGACCATATCCAATAAGGTTCGATTCCTCCTCTCAAACACACCATTATGTTGTGGTGTTCCAGGTGGAGTGAGTTGTGAGACAATCCCACAACTCCTAAGATGATCTTGAAGGCATCACTTAGGTATTCACCTCTCTATCGGTGCGGAGAACTTTAATTGACTTGTTGAGTTGATTTTGTACTTCATTCTTGAAGATTTTGAACGTTTCAAAAGCTTCATCTTTGTGCCTTAATAAGTCACATACCATAGGACTATAATCGTCAGTAAAGGTAATGAAGTATCTTTCACCATTCCTTGTCATTGGCTTAAAAGGACCACATACATCCGAATGTATGATTCCTAATAAATCTTTTGCCCTTCGTTAGTTCCACTAAAGGGTGCCTTAGTCATTTTCCTTGTAAACAAGATTCACATACATCAAATGAATCACATTCATTTGTTTTTAAAAGACCATTCTTTGAAGTGTTTGTATAGTTCTGTTTATATGACCAAGACGACAATGCCAAAGATAGGTATCACTCAATTCCAACTTGAGTATCTTGGTGCTAGTTTGGTACAATGAACTATTTAAAGTATTTTCATGAACCAATTCATAAATACCATTAAGGGGAATAGCTTTAAAGTAGAACAATCATTTAAAGAAACATGAATATCTTTTTCAACAAATGATAATACATTCCAAATTGTTTAATAGGGCTACAGAAAAATATTCCTAGTCAACTAGGAGCATACAATACATTGTTCAAAATTACTTCCAAACCATTTGGAAGTTTCAAGATGTAGTCACCACGGGCTTCAACTTGAACTTTAGCCCCATGCCCATGTAGAGGCTAACATCCCCTCTGTTGAAGTTACTACTTCTTTTGAACCCCACAACAAATTGCAAATGTGAGTTCCACATCCGGTATCTAATACCCATGTGTAGACGATGTCATGTTTAAATCAATATGGATCATGTATATTGTACCTGAGGTTTGCCAGCATCCCTCTTTGCTTTCAACTCTTAGAGATGGACAGGACAGTTTCTTTCCTAATGTCCAATATCCCCACACTTGAAGCATGGGTCATTAGTAGCAACCTTTTGCTTTTTCTCTTTTGGTTTGGGTGGCACCCTTGCCACCCCTTTCCCTTTTCCCCATACTTGTCCTTACCCTTGGCAGCCTTTGCCTTGGGTGCGGGATGAGCCTTTTCTTGTTCCCACCTTCGTTGGTGGTGAGAACAGGTAAAACCCTTTTACCCATGGCCTCCTCGGCCGTTTGAGCTTTGAGTGAAGCTCACCAATGCTTTTGTCCCAAGCGTTCATATTGTAGTTCAACACAAATGTCTCGAACTTCTTGGTAAGGCCATTGAGGATCAAATCCGTGGCCAATTCCTTTGAGACAGGACAGTTAAGCCTTTCGAGGCGGTCAATATGGCTTTTCATCTTAAGTACATAAGATGAAACCGATTGGTTGTCGTCCATACGACATGCATGGAGTGCTCGAACCGTTTCGAAGGCTCAACACTTGCTTGCTGTTGGAACGTTTCCTTCAGCTGGTTATCATGTCATAAGCTCGGTGATGTTCATACTCCTTTTAGAGATCCGGAGTCATGCTCGCCAGCATGAGACAGGACACTTGGACGGAGTCCTCAGTGTACTTAAGCCAATCGTTATAGGCTCCTCATCATCCTCAGCAGGTTGATCAGGGATAGGGTCGTCTAAAATATATGATCGTCTCTCTTGCTTGAGAACGATTCTCAAGTTTCGATACCAATCAATGAAATTGTTATGATTTAAACGTTCCTTTTGGAGAATCGCTCGTAATGATTGGGCGGATGCGGATGATTATCATGATTATCTATTGGCCATCTACAAAATTAACAAAGATCTATTTTAGTATTTTCGATATTGATATTTTAAATAATTAATACCTTTTAAGGTCATTTTCATATTAAAATCTAGAACCCAACATTACATTTAAATGGTGTTAGGTAACCTTTATCCCACAATTTAAATAATAAGGTGGTCAATGATTGACGGTTGCAACCATTTGCAACTTCTAGAGGTATGGGATCGACTTTAAACATCATATGTAAAGTCGGCATGTAAATCCCATCAACACCATTTGCAAACCATATTGTAGGTGATCCATTTAACATGGTTTGCAAATCAAGTTACCCTACTTGCACACACATGTGAGTTTACCAACATAAGTGGTTAGGTGACCTTTATCCCACAATATGGTATCCCCACCTTAAGTCACAAGTTCCCTCTAAATGGTTAGGTGACATTTATCCCATTAAGAGTTTCCAAATGACTCAAGCAATGTACAAAAGGACGTGTTAAACTTGTTTGAAAAAAACTTAGAGATTTCATAATTCTATTTTAGAAAACTCTATGTACTTGTACTTGCATGCTTTCAAATACAAGATACCCTATGATCCTTTGATTAAAACCCATTTTAATCTTTAAAATCATTAATCATTTTAATAACCTTATTTTCCTTTTAATGATTAAGAATCATTTAATTAGTTTGTTTTGATCATGGATAGGATTGATAAAGCAAATACCACATACATGCCATCAACCACAATAATATAAACAAAACAACATAGCATATGTGCATAACCTAGCATCTAAAGTGGTCCACACTTGTTTGCCATCACAAGTGTAGTACATAGGGCATTCCTAAGCTCATAACAAAACACATAGAAAGCTTCCAAAAGCCTCCACTTGAAACCGCATCCAAATGCTCCATGTTTCTCTTATGACCTTCCTTTGTGCTTCCAACGCGTACGTCTTCATATACAATATAAAGTCCTAATACAAGATATCTAGTAAAATGAAAAAGACACCTAATCTATTTATTACAACCCAATAATAAATAAATTATATTTTAAACAAAGCACAATAAATTATATACAACTATTAGGACCTGGTATTTGAACGAAATACCGAATGATTAACGTGTAAACCAAACCAAATAGTGCGGATCCTATTGATTGGCGATCCAATCAGTGAGAATGCACGTAGAATCAATAAAGTATTGAATCAAACATTAAGAATCGATTAGGAATTGATCTACAGCGTTCTATGAACTTGGAGTATCAACTTGGAGGCTTCTGGACGGCTAGGGTACGTCTGGAGTCGAATAGAATGATGCTCTAGTTTTTCCACGAATTGGGTTGTATTTATAGGTTAGTCTCGTTCATTCGTGCGACTGAACCATTAGTATGGTTCAGTCGTGCGATTGAACCATGCGGTTGATTCATCTGCACGACTGAGTGTTCAGTCGTGCGACTGAGCCAATCTTATGTTACAATCATACGACTGATCTAGTCTCCTGGTTCAGTCGTGCGATTGAGTCATTCGTTTGAAGTTATTCATGCGTATAGTCCTTTCGCATGGGCCATTCGTATGAGAACCTCAATTTGTTAAATTTGAATGTATTAATTAATATAACATTATGTGTAACAATTCAAACAACCACAAACCTAATTAACCAATTCAACATCGAATCATTAATGAAATATTAAACATTATAAATAACAAACAACCAATATCATTTCATTAATCATTCCAGACATTATATCAGAATCAGACAAACAAGATCTATAACATTCATATAATGATCTAGGTACATACATGTATCAACAAACTCCCCCTTGGACCTAGATCTCTCTAATGTCTTGTTTTCTTCATTACCTCCTCATACTTCTTGTACTTATCCTATTTTGTGACTCCTGCATGAATCTCAAATGAAAAACAGAGTCTTATGACATTCTGGAACTGGAGGGCTTGTACTATATCCTGTGTATCATAGAACAGTGGCCACTTGTACAGAGTGTAGACATCACTAGCTGACAAGTTGGTAAGCCACATTGGGTCAAATGCCCTGATAGTATCCATTTTGCCCTCTTTGTTTAGGACTATGACCGCTTCTCCTGTCCTCCAATCGTAGTACCACCACTTAAAGTGTGGAGTAAAGTCCTGTGGCATTTCCCTGAGTGGGATTCTTGACATCGTGCGCGTAGGACTCCACTTCAACACTATCTTTGGCTTTCCAGTAATGGCATCAACTTCAGACCTTCTGATGTACTTGTAGGCTGTTGGGGTCTGAAGTTAACCCACCTGGGTGGTACTCCTTCTTAGGCAGCCTCAAACCAACCTGACATCTTTCTCGGGTCAGCATACAACAGCTTCAGTTTGGCCAGCTGGTTGAGCTCAAAACCTGGTAGAGTCTTTAGATCATGTGAAAATCTAAAGTACTCTATGCCCTTCTCTCTCTTAACTGCATAGACGTTAAGGTCCTCAAAATATGCCCATGCTATAATCCTGCCCGACACCTTATGATGTTCTTGACTCTGTAGAGTTTGGTGTAGGCATCCTGTTTAGGTGCAGCGCGTTGGGCTCTAACTTCTTCAAAACAGGCAGCCCACTCAGCCTTTCGGATATCAACATCATCATTTGAGGCTTGGGCCATTCCCTCTGTCTTCTCTGACTCCTGTTCCATATTGTCTAACACCTCAAACATATCACTGACAAGGGATTCACCCAGATTGGGACCACATTTCCCTCATTGTCACATACTGAGGGTAGTGCTCTGCAGTGACATCTTCTATCTCTATTTCATCAACGTCATTGAGCTCTTCGTTACTTGTCGAGTCGCACGTTGGAGCATCCTTCACAATCTCATCCGTCATTGAGCTAGTTGCTCATTTGATAGATCGTGAATTATTTCCCCTTCTTCAGGGGTATAACTCACCGACCTTTTGACAATCCCTTGCAGATCAAGTATCATAGTTAGCTGAGTCTTGATCTACTGAAGGGGAGCAACATCGAACTCATCCCTCTGATAGTTTGGATCTGTTTGATTTAAACATGTAACACATCAATAAGTAGTTAATAATCAAACCAGAAATGCATTGATTTTTAATATAAACATCGAATACATAAGTTTAAATACATGATTCAAGTACAAAAGTAATCAAATACATAGACATCTAATCATTACTTTTGTCTTGGATCACTGGGTCATCGCTTGGTGGAGCAGAGGAGGAAGCTTGTTGGTCTTGTTTCTTCTTGGATCTCCTATCCTGACCTAGAGTAGAGGCAGATGCAGTTGCATCCCCTCCTTCTTCATCATCATCCTCATTCCTCTCCTCTGTCCTCTCGTCCTCAATCCCTCATCATCCTTAGTCTCATCATCATCATCTTCATCATCATCCTTATCATCATCATCACCATCATTACCATCTCCCTCTTTAATCTTCAGAGGCTCATCTTTAGATCCCTTAAGCTTGAGCATGATGGTTTTCTTAGCATTCTCCAACTCCTCAATCTTCTTAGCAGATGTGACTCTATGCTCTTGGAGTTAGGCGATCTCGTGGCTCTGAGCAGCCATTTGCTGGGCATGTTCCTCGATCAGCCGAGCCTGCTCCGAGATCTGGTGTGACTGCGCAGCAGTGAGATCTGCAAGCTAATGGATCTGCGCAGTCTTCTCTTTATCAGCAGCTAACAACGCATCACCATACGGTTCAGCGCTGAAAGCTGTTCCTCTACCCCAATTGGAGATAGAGGTGATCTATATGTATGTGAGGGATGTGATGAGGGTCCTACTTGGTGACTAGTGGTGGTGGTGGTGGTTGTGGTGAAGATGGGGTTTGGTCTAGTTAAAAGTGGCGGTGATGTAGGTGTGAATGATATGGTGGTTGATGGCATATATGTAGTGGTGTGGGGTGTGAAGGTGGCAGTGGTAGCTGTGGTGGCTGTGGTGGTGGATGGTGTGGCTGTAGGGTGGTAGTGGTGGTGGTAGCTGTGGTGGCTGTGGTGGTGATATAGGTGTGTCTTCTCTCTTCTTTCTTCTGGCCGTGGGGCTGAGCCATCCTTTTCTTCCTCGATCCTGTCGAGGAGGATGCTTCCCCTAGAATAATGCTAGATGGCACTGGAGCATTAGTTAGGTCAGTAGCAGTCTCTCCTGATCCACTGGGGCATTCACCAACCACCCGGAGTCCATGTTCTATGGGAACAACCTTGCTTCCCACAGTCCTAGTCAATGGTTCCTCATCTAACTCTTCTTCCTCCTCACCAGGTATAAAGTCCTGGTGGAATCCGGCTAACTCAGCTATGTCTCCTATGGGGGCAGATACTGGAGGTAAAACTTCTGTAGTTGCGCCCCTCGGTGGAATGGGCATATCATCCCCAGCATCCCCACTGTCATCATCATCAGAATCATCGGTGGGAAGAGCAATCTGCTCACATCAGAATCACTGTCGTCGTGGCACCACTTTGTTGGACCAAAAGAACCAATGAGCCTGATCAGAGAAACCTCTAAGTCCCACAGGACATCACAACAGCTGAAGAAGACCTGATCAGCTGTTCTACAAAGTCTGAAGAATACAACTGCTGAAGTACGTCTGAAGTACTGAAGACAAAGACTGAGACAACAGCTGAAGATCTAAAGTCTGAAGACTTCAACAAGTACTGAAGACAAAGACTGAAGATCAACAGCTGAAAGACAAAGTCTGATGTTAAGTACTGAAGACATCAGCTGATGTTAACAGCTGATGACAACAGCTGAAGAGGGCTTCTTCAGTTGTGATGGTTTTCTTCTTCAGTAGTTTTCTTTCCTTTCAGTAGTTGTTTATTTTCTTTTCAGTACTTGTAAACAACTGAAGAGGTTGTTCTTCAGTTGTTGTAGTTTCAGTAGTTTTATGTTTTTCAGTAGTTGTAAATAAGATGTTAACACTTAGGAACATTTGTAAGAAGATGTCAGTTGTTGACATCTTCAGTAGTTGTAAACATCAGTAGTTATAAAACGGTTACATGTCACTTTCAGTGACATCAGCCTACGTCATTCTTTCCTTTATAAGGAAAGATGACTCACCTGTAATCGTGCCTTTGAGGCCGACAATCTTAATGCAATATTCCTTTTGTCGGATATTTCTCTCTCTATAACAAAATTCTTTTATCGTTTTATATCAATTGTTCTTGTTTGAATTTGTCTAATTCTGAGCTATTCCGCTGCTAATCTGTTCAATCGATTAAACCAAGGGCTGAGATCCTAACAAATGGTATCAGAGCAGGTTAATCATTGATCGATCTAACAATTGATCATTGAAACTGTTCAATCGCTCTAAGTTTAATCGAATTAGCAAAATTCGCAAGGATCTGTTATAGAGATTGAGAGTGTATCGCTTCTGGCCGTTTTATTTGAGGTTCTGTGTGGTTTTGAGCTAAATTTATTGTGATTTTACTTGAATCTGTCTGATTTTCCACAATGACTACTTCTTCGAATGATCCTTTCAATACTGGATCCTCTACCAAGCCTCCGATCTTGGTGAGGAATGAGTATAACATTTGGCAGAGAAGATTGCTCCATCACCTGTCTGTCAATAGCTCAGGTTGTTGGACATCTGTGGTACATGGACCACATAAGCCAATGGTGAATGATCCGGAAACAAACCAGTTGGTTCCAAAGAAGAAGGAGCAATACTCCGATGAGGACAAGAAGTTGTTTGAAATCGATGCAAAAGCCCATGGAATTTTGGCTATGGCTATTCCTAATGAGATTTACTCTGGGCTTCTGCATTGTGAGTCTGCTCATGACCTCTGGAATGCCATCAAAGAACAATTTGGTGGTACTGATGAGGTTTTAGCAAAAACAGGGAAATCCTCGCCCAACAATATGAGACTTTCTCTCATAGAAAGGGTGAGACTCTGACTCAACAATTTGAGCGGTTTTCATGTTTAATCTCTGAATTGAAAATGGTTAAACATGAATATACCAGGAGTCAGATGAACCATAGATTCTTAAGATCACTGCCTGAGAGATGGAACACATATACCATTGTTCTACGCTCAAATGCTGATGTTGATCGCCTATCTCTCACCCAACTTCATGGGAAACTGCTTACATTCGAGAGAGAGATAGAGCAGAAAAGGAAATTGGTTTCATCTGGCAAGCTCACTGAGGATTTTGTCCAAGGGAACACTGCCCTGATTGGACATCAAGAGTCAGAATATGCGTCATCTGAAAGCCAGTATGATGAGCATATTGATTTCTCTACAAACACTTCTGAGCCTGCCTTTGTGAGTGTTGATAGTTATTCTGCTGGTAGTAATAGTGACAATCTATGTTTCATCATGGATGATCTCAAGGGGATTGCTGATGATGACTTAGAAGAGATGGATTTTGAGCCAAATGGCCTTGATAAATATCAGATCTCAGAAGTTCTACAAAAGAACTGGAAGGAAATTCCCAGGACTCTCTGGCAAAACCAAAGTTGGTTTTGACAAGAGTAAGTTGAAGTGCCATAAATGCCACAGGCTTGGGCACTTTGCAAGAGAATGTAGATCATCTGGATCTAACTCTCCTGCACCTTTGTGACTTTCCCTGGCAATAGTCAACAAAACAGAGGGCAACAACCTGTCAATTCTGGTTATCATCATCAACCACAATCTCCTGCATATTTTGTTCCACAGGGGCCAATGCCATATCCATACCCCTGCTATTACATGCCACAACCAGGCCAGGTTCAAGCACCCACTGCTCAGCAACCACATGCACTCCCTGAGCCTCAACCATCCCAATCTCATCAACCTAATCAACTTCAACAACACAGCTTCTTCACACCAGGAGTTGTTGACTGGAGCAGTTTACCAGATGATGTGTCTGGTAATGAACAACTGTTCTCAGGTGCTGGTCAACATGGTGGTGAGCATCCTTTTGGAAATCTAGCTCTCATGGCTTTGGAATCCTCTGATGGATCATCCTCAAGTACCTCTTCAACACAGGTATCACAGGTATCCTCTGAGGCTAAGGCCAATTATGTTCTGAAACTTGCATAGCAGCATTTGCCTCTATTAGAGAAGCAAATGTGGCTTTAATCAATAAAAATGTAGAGCTAGAACAAACAATTTCCAAAAATAAAGCTGAGTTTGAGTCTGTGCTAAAAGAGAAAACTGATGAGATTTACAAATTAAAATGCCAAATTTCTGATGATAAGGCTAGGGAGGATGTACTCTTAGAGAAGTACAAAGACCTCAAAGATACTCTTGCTGTCACCCAGGTAGAGTGTGATCGATGGGTACAATCTTGCAAGGGCTTTGAAATGCTTCTTAGTAAGCAAACAGCTTCCAATGTGAAGTTTGGAATTGGTTATAATCACACTGCTCCTCCTACAGTTTTTGCTTCAAGAGCAGGAGCAGAATCTGATGGAGAAAGTAATGACCAATCCACCTCATCATGTGATTCACTACTTGATAAAGCACCATCAGTAGTTGAAGTCAGTAGTAATCCCTCTGTGAACCTATCAGCTGATATTGATGGTTCAACTGCTGACACTCACATGATCAATGAGTTGATCAACCCAAGTGTTATCCCTAGAAGTACTGAGGGTACTGGAGAGCAGGGGATAACATCTGGAGTTCAAATCCTAATGACTGACAGCACTGAAGAGAAGAAAACTGTCAGTAGGAAGGATTTGAAGCCTACTAAGGAAGTTGACAAGAAGGCAAAAAGTGCTTCTAAACTGCTGAAGAGCAAGTCTTCAGTAGTTTCATCTTCTTTAGTTGATGATCAACAGAAGATGAAGAAGAAACCATGTGAAATATGTGGTCTATTCAATCATCTCACAGATGATTGTTGGTACAAAAAGGGATCCAAACTCAAACAAAAAGAGAAAATTAAAGAAAACTTGGCTAAAATGAAAACTGAGTTTGAGTCCAAGTTTGTACCAGCAGCATCAAATCCTGTTACTCCTATGACCAAAAAGAAATCTAAAAAGGAAGGAGTGCAACAGGCAATAGCTGAGGTTGCTCAAAAGAAGATGGTGCAACACAAGAACTCATCATCAAACACCAATACCAATGTGTCTGAAGAGCTGAAAGCTCTCTCCCAGAATCAGACACAGCTGGTAATGATGGTTCAACATCTGTTGGGAAGAGTTAACCAACTTGATGGCCCTGTGTTGAAACCCCAGAAAAGGAGATCCAAGCCGAAGGATTCCTCTTCTACACCATCTCCTTCACCTCAAGCTATTGTGTCCAATAAACCTGTTAGTTTACCATCTGTTGATGAGACCAGGCCCAAAACCAAAAAGGTTTGGGTCTCCAAAACTAACTGATTGTTTATTTATGCAGGTTTCTTCAACATGCCAAAGTAGCATCTGGTATGTAGACAGTGGGGGATCTATGCATATGACTGGGAACAACTCACTTCTTAATGACTACTCTCCAGGAAGGAAGGGATTTGTTTCTTTTGGCAATGATGCAAGAGGTTACATCATCGGGAAGGGCTTTGTTTCCAATGGGGAAATAAGTTTGATGATGTCAACCATGTGGAAAATCTCAAGTATAATCTTTTGAGTGTCAGTCAATTGTGTGACAAAGGCCATGTTGCCCTTTTCACAAGCCAGAACTGCAGGATTCTGTCATCCAAAGTTCTGAGTTTGATTGACAAGGTATTGGATGCTCACACTCTCCTGAAGGCCAACAGGACAGGAAGAGTGTATGCCTTAGATCTTTCCAAGAAAATTGATCTCAAAGGCCATCCTTGCCTATTTTCCAAGGCCTCTCCTCAAGAATCTAATCTATGGCATAGAAGGCTGGGACATGTTAATTTCAAGAACATGAATCAGCTGATACACCATAGTTTAGTAAGGGGAATGCCTATGAAGGAGTTCAAGTGTGAAAACAACTGCACTGCTTGTTTGAAAGGAAAACAGCACAAGGTTTCATTTCCACCTATTGAAGAACCAAAGTCCACTGCCTGCTTACAACTTCTTCACATGGATCTCTTTGGTCCTGTGAGAGTGATGAGCATGGCACAGAAAAAATACTGTCTGGTAATTGTGGATGATTACTCCAGATTTGTATGGACTTTCTTTCTACATTCAAAGGATGAAGCTGCACAGAAGATCATAAACTTTGTGTTGTATGCTGAGAAGCAGTATTCCCTCTCAGTCAAGTGTATTAGAAGTGATAATGGAACAGAATTCAGGAACAATACACTTGATGAATTCTACCTTTCCAAGGGAATAAAGAGACAGTTTAGTATTCCAAGAACTCCTGAACAGAATGGAGTTGTGGAGAGAAAGAACAGGACCCTCATTGAAGCTGCAAGGTCTATGTTGGCTGATTCTGGACTGCCATTGACCTTTGGGCTGAAGCTGTCAACACAGCATGCTATGTGCAGAATAGAGTGCTAATAAATCAGAGGTTGATGAAGACTCCATATGAAGTTCTACATCATTTGGCCCCTCTCATCATTTTTAGAGCATTGGGGTGTCCCTGTTTCATTCTCAACACAAAGGATCAGCTCCAGAAATTTGATCCTAAGGTGGATGCAGGGTATTTTTGTGGTTATTCATCAACTTGCAAGGCATACAGAGTCTTCAACTGCAGAACAAAGATGGTTGAAGAGACTTTACATGTCAAGTTCAATGAATCTCCAAAGGACAAGATTCCACAAAGCCCTGTGGAGCT
Source organism: Flaveria trinervia (assembly GCA_025506515.1). Lineage (NCBI taxonomy): Eukaryota > Viridiplantae > Streptophyta > Magnoliopsida > Asterales > Asteraceae > Flaveria > Flaveria trinervia. The sequence continues at coordinate 80,242,782 of CM046448.1, forward strand.
CTTTGATTTGGACATACTGCAATATGTTCCTTATCAATCTCCTGCTGTTGCTCCTGTCAACAGTTCACCACCTGGTGTTACTACTGAAGATGATGATGATAGTAGTAATCACCTCTTCAGGTTTAGTGATCAACTGCCTGAGTCCTCTAAACCTGATGCTCCTGTAGCTCCAGCCGCACCATCCACAACAAATGCTGATGAGATTTCTGCATCCTCAACTTCATTTGAGTTGCCACCATCTTCATGGTTTCAAGAATCTGCATCAACATCTGCTGCTGCTGAAGACCCTACAAACACTTGCACAGATTTGATTGTTTACCAAGAGCTGAAAAATCACCCAATATCTCAAATCCTTGGTGATATCAATGCTGGTGTCTCAACCAGAAGCCAGTTGTCCAATTTCTGCTTCTATGCTCTCTTCATCAGTCAGCTAGAGCCGAAGAACTATCATGTTGCTTTGAGGGACAATGGATGGGTTGAAGCCATGCAGCTTGAGCTTCTTCAGTTCAAGAAACAGCAAGTGTGGGAGCTTGTTCCTCTACCCCCAGGTAAGTGTGCAATAGGCACTAAATGGGTGTTTAGGAATAAAACTGATGAAAATGGGCTAATTGTTAAGAACAAGGCCAGACTGGTTGTGCAGGGGTTTGCACAAGAAGAAGGTATTGATTATGATGAAACCTTTGCCCCTGTAGCCAGACTGGAGGCAATTAGATTGTTTTTAGCCTATGCTGCACTCCACAATCTTAAAGTTTTCAAATGGATGTCAAAAGTGCTTTTCTATATGGTACAATAAAAGAAGAAGTTTATGTGTGTCAACCACCAGGCTTTGAGGATAATAAGCACCCAGAATGGGTATATAAGCTTGATAAAGCTCTTTATGGGTTGAAACAAGCACCTAGAGCTGGTATGAGACCTTATCAAACTTTCTTCTACAGAATAATTTCACTAGAGGCTCCATAGATAAAACTTATTTATTAAGAAGGTGGATCAGCATAAGCTACTTGTTCAAATTTATGTTGATGATATTATATTTGCATCCTCTGATCCCCAATTGTGTGAGGATTTCAAACCTTAATGCAACAGAAGTTTGAAATGAGTGCAATGGGAGAATTACAGTTCTTTCTAGGTTTGCAAATCAAACAAAAAGCTGATGGAATTTCATTCATCAGTCTAAATACACAAAGATCTTTTGAATAAGTTTGATTTACAAAACTGTAAATCTGTTCTACTCCCATGTGCAACACCACACAATTGGATGTTGATCAGAAAGTAAAGGTGTTGATGAAACCCTTACAGATGTATGATTGGTTCCTTGATGTATTTAACAGCTTCTAGACCAGATATTATGTTTGCTACATGTGTTTGTGCTAGATTTCAGGCTGCACCTAAGGAGTCTCATCTGATTGCAGTCAAGAGGATCTTTAGATATCTGCAAGGCACACAATCTCTAGGCTTATGGTATTCCACTGGACATTCTTGCAAATTAGTTGCTTTCTGATAGTGACTATGCAGGATGTAAGTTGACCAGGAAATCAACTTCTGGTGGATGCCAATTCCTAGGCAACTGTTTGATTTCTTGGCAGAGTAAGAAACAAACATCTGTTGCTACATCCACTGCTGAAGCCGAGTACATTGCTGCTGCAAGTTGTACATCCCAAATACTCTGGCTTCAGAATCAACTTTTGGATTATGGCATTACAGAGACTAAGACTCCATTATTAATGGATAGTGCTTCAGCTCTTTGCATTGTCAAAAATCCTGTCCAGCACTCTAGGACCAAACATATAGAAATTAGACATCATTTTATAAGAGATTGTTTTGAAAAGGGTCTAATTAATCCTATGTTTGTGCCTAGTGCTGATGAGCTTGCAGACATTTTTACTAAGCCTTTGGATAGTTCAACTTTCCACAACCTGTGTTAAGGCTTGGTATGCTGCAGCTAGAATAAGTGACAACTACTGATGATCTCAGTAATTACTGATGATCATTGGTAACCATGTCACATATAAGTACTGATGAGTTATTTTACCCTCAGTAGTTTTTTAACTACTGAAGGCTAAATGCTTTAAGTACTGTACTTTATCTGTTCTACACTACTGATGTAGTTACAACTACTGAAATCAGTAGAAACAGATAAGTACTGATGTCCTATGAAACAACTGAAAACAGCTAAAAGCTGATGAGTAAGTGTTGAGGACAGTATGAAACAGCTGAAAGGCTATGAATTGACGACAACTACTGATGAGTACTCTCTCTTCAGTAGTTCACAAACTGCTGTTTCTTTATAAACAACTGAAGCAATACCATGTCTTCAGTAGTTTCACAACTACTGATGACTAACACCAAGTCTTCAGTTGTTTACAACAACTGATGGCAAAACACGGTCTTCAGTAGTTTCACAACTACTGATGACTAATACCAAGTCCTCAGTTGTTTCAACATCTGAAGTCCAACTTGTCTTCAGTAGTTTTTAAAACTACTGATGCCTAAATCAGAGACTTCAGTTGTTTCAACGTCTGATAGTAAACACCATGTCTTCAGTTGTTTTATAACTGCTGACCACACCAATACCATCAGTCGTTTCAAACTTCTGAAAGTTAATACCACGTCATCAGTAGCTTCAAATACTGATGACTAACACCAAAACCTTCAGTCGTTTCATAACCCGTACCCTATATATACCTGATCCCTCTTTCAGAGTTTTTCATTCTTTCACGACCTAACTTTTCAAAAGCTCTGAAAACCTTTCACCTTCATTAATGGCGACCATGCAACTCAAACCTCGACACAACTGTGTCGCGTACCTACAAAATCGCCCTTCTGGACCAAATTGAAATGCTATAGATCTTATGGTCCAATCCCCACTAAAACGGCTTTCCTTTAAATCCAATCATTTATGCCGATTCGCTACGTCAGTTCTGGATGAATGCGACCGTTAATGGAGAATCTATCCATTCATCTATCAACTCGCATAAGGTGGTCATCTCTACTGCTACCATCCGCCAAATATTACTGTTAGATGATGCTGCCTACCCTGTTGGATATCCTAAGCGCCAACTTGATCTTTCCTTTGGACAACATGGATATCAGGGTGATCTTAGTGCTTCAACAATCCTGAAGAAACATTTTCCAGATGCTGAACGATTATTATTTCATATGGTAAATGTTTGCCTGGCTCCGAAGACTTCCTCTTGGGATCAACTGTCTTCCAGATGGCAACAGGTATTGTTCTCTATCCTTGAACAAGAACCACTAAACTTTTCTGAAATATTTTTCTTGAACTCAAGGATATGGCCACAAAACCACTTTCTAACCGTTGGATACTATATCCTCGGTTTATAATGGCCATAATAGAGAATCAGCTTTCTGCTGAGGGACTAGTTGGTCTGGGAGTCCCTGCTTTGGCTGTATTGCCGGAGGTATACTCCCGACACAACACTGACCAAACTCTCAAACAGGCTGCCAAGCTGCGCAAACCACGCAGCTGGAACCCACAGCCTCCACCTCCACATCCAAAGTCCCCTCCAAACCCACAAAGAAGAAGCCTAAGAAAGCTACTCAGGGAATTGAGTCCCTGTGGATGCTCCTGCTGCACCAACGCAGGTTTCTCTGCTGGAATAACCCCCCAGTAGAGACTGTGACTCCACCAACTGAAGCCGCTCAGGTTTCCTCTCAAAAGGAACCTGAAGCAACCACTCAAAGGGAAGCCACAATGCTGGGATCCTCCTCACTTGAGGGGATTACCATTGAAGAGCACCACTTGTCCCGGGTGCACACTGCTTCCACACCTCTCCTGATGCAACCGCCCCTCAAAGCCCTACTATCATTGTTGCAAAAGTGCTGACGCAGTTGCATTCTCACCCCCCACCCAGACACCAATTACTACTGGGATAACCTCAACACCTGAGGGGGAGGATCACAATGCTTCTGTCAACCCACAGCACAGGGGTTATCATGTTCCATCTTCTAGTGTAGATAAGGAGGTGCGAACTTCTGGTGAGGCTGCCACTGCTCCTGACTCAGCAAATGACCAGGATGCAGTTGGTAACATCTCTAAGTCCTCACCAGCGGCAACAGCTGATGAAGGACATAGTCCTGAGGCTGGAAGTCCCCAGAACCGAGAACAAGGGGCACATGCTATAATTGATCTACACTCAAGGCATGTTCATTCTGACTTGTCAGGAGGTCAGGTGATTCAGTATCAACTGATGATGACCTGAGCTTCTTCTATGATGTAGTTGCTCAAAACACCATTCTAGAGGATGAGGTTAGCAGACTCAAAGAGCTGCTGGCCAAGATGTCTCAGGATGCAAGTCCATCTGCCACCACAATACACCACAGATGGCACCTTCTTCTGAAGGTCCCCTACACACTGAGCCAGTATATACTTCCAAGCCACCAGCCTCTGCTTTCGGCACTGATTCTCAGGAACAGAACCATCCTGATCAATCAGTTGCTACCCTTCAAAAATCCCTACCTCTCATCACTCCCATGATCACAGATATAGTGATCAAAGCCATTGATGAGAGGCTTCCTACAATAATACAACCCTTGGTGGAGGAGTGGTGACTAAATCCCTTTCTACTGCTCAAACCCTTGCACCCAATGCAACCAAAAAGGGGGAGAGTCAGTTAGTTAAAGGAAAAAGGAAGAGGATAGATGGGGAGAAGGCGAAAGAATCTGAGGTTGTAAATGAGAAGGAGAAGGAGAGTGTGAAGGGAGCTGAAGTGAATGAAAGTCAAAAAGACTTTCATGTCACATATCAAAAGAGAAAAGGAGAGTCTGAGAAGGAGAAGGAGCTGAAGGATATGGTGAAAGAAGCTGACGCCAACCATAACCGTTCAATGGATAAAATCATTGAGCAGTTGTATAGGCAGGGTTTTGACATCAAACAACTAGACTCCGAGATCAGAAGGATGGAAACAGAGGAGATCAATTCAAGATGGGCTAGCTATGATGCCTTAGAAAGAGAAAGGCTGGAGATAATGATCAGATTTATAGCTAAATACTTGGGAAGATCTCTAATGGAAATAAGGGCCTGGACCAGGGACAACATCTTGGCAATAACCACCAAGATTTGTTCGTCTGAAGAATACTCCAAAGGTTTAGTGATTGAGGTATTGAATGAAGCTGGGGTTGGGAATCGAAAAGAACTGACAAAATTTACAAAGCCTCCCTTACAGCCAAAATGCTAAAACAGTCTGAAAAGCCTCAATCCTCAAAATCACTATCTCCACAACCCACTAAAACAACCCCTTTACCCTCTAAACCAACCATCCAACCCACAAAACCAAATCCTTTACCCTAAAACCCATTGCCAGTGATGTACCTAGCCAAAAGAAAAGAAAGGTACTGAGGCCTGATGAAGATGAAGAGGAGGATGAAGACAGACTGCCACTCTCTGCAGTCATTACTTTGCCTAAGGCTAAACCAATGTCCATCACTCCTGCTTCTCAAATGCATGATGTAATGATAAAGATTGAAGAGGAACAGATGCAAAAACATGATGAGGAAATGCTGAAAAGCATTGACAAAGCATATGCTACATCCTCTTCAATGATCAGCATGAAGAAAGAAGTATTAAGATTGTACACCCTGCTAATACCTTTCAATACCAAGGGAAAGAGTAAGGATATGGCCTGATCCTAGGGTGGCACACCGGATTGTCAAGAAAGAAATTCCTTCAAGATACAAGGGCCAAGTGAAGAGAGTTGTCGACGAAGACATCACTGTGGTGCTTGTAGTGTCCCCTTGGGAAATTGTTGAAGAGTTCAAGAAAGCCTATGAAGCCAAACAACCACCTCAAAAGATGTTAGAGAACAAAATATAAAGAAGGGATTGGTTTACAAACGACTTGAAAACTTCAAACAAGAAGAGCTCACCTGCTCTTAGAAGGGACTCATCCAGATGAGTTTGCTTATAGACAAATAACCACGGTTGAGCTCAAGAATGGAAAACAGGCCAAGTACATATCTGAAGTGTATGGCCGAGAAGGATTATTTGATGGTGTGCCCGAGGTGCTGACAATGGATGAGCAAATCATGTTTCTAAGGGCTTACACCAGGGAATCATATAGGCTGATACACGGGAAGTAGATCTCATGGTTGGGCAACAGCTCGGTGTCCAAGTCCCCAATACAGAGCTCCCAACCATATCATGCCAAACAGATCATCAGAGACTTCTTCCAGGCCGGTGCTGAAAAAGGGTCACTTCTCATCTGATCAAGAGGATAAAAAGACCAATCTATCTGCCAAAATAAGTGGGACTCGTCAATAACTTAGAGGTTTTGGCTGCATTGGTTCAGGGGGAGTTTGTTGGACCAAAAGAACCAATGAGCCTGATCAGAGAAACCTCTAAGTCCCACAGGACATCACAACAGCTGAAGAAGACCTGATCAGCTGTTCTACAAAGTCTGAAGAATACAACTGCTGAAGTACGTCTGAAGTACTGAAGACAAAGACTGAGACAACAGCTGAAGATCTAAAGTCTGAAGACTTCAACAAGTACTGAAGACAAAGACTGAAGATCAACAGCTGAAAGACAAAGTCTGATGTTAAGTACTGAAGACATCAGCTGATGTTAACAGCTGATGACAACAGCTGAAGAGGGCTTCTTCAGTTGTTGTGATGGTTTTCTTCTTCAGTAGTTTTCTTTCCTTTCAGTAGTTTGTTTACTTTTCTTTTCAGTACTTGTAAACAACTGAAGAGGTTGTTCTTCAGTGTTGTAGTTTCAGTAGTTTTATGTTTTTCAGTAGTTGTAAATAAGATGTTTAACACTTAGGAACATTTGTAAGAAGATGTCAGTTGTTGACATCTTCAGTAGTTGTTAAACATCAGTAGTTATAAAACGGTTACATGTCACTTTAGTGACATCAGCCTACGTCATTCTTCCTTTATAAGGAAAGATGACTCACCTGTAATCGTGCCTTTGAGGCCGACAATCTTAATGCAATATTCCTTTTGTCGGATATTTCTCTCTCTATAACAAAATTCTTTTATCGTTTTATATCAATTGTCTTGTTTGAATTTGTCTAATTCTGAGCTATCCGCTGCTATCTGTTCAATCGATTAAACCAAGGGCTGAGATTCTAACACACTTCCTCCTAGCTAGCACCAATAGTCCTCACGGGCCAAAGCCCAAAAAATCTCCTGACAGGTCGGCGAATGAGCCAGTGTGACTGGGATTCAGTCGTGCGATGAACCCATAGTACTATTGAGTGTGCGACTGGAATCATGCGCTATGTAACATCATGCGGGTAACAGTGTGAGAGTGAACTCATACGCATGGTTCAGTCTGCGATTAAGCTATTCGCACCCTTCAGTCGTGTGAGAATGAAGTTTATCAACCTGTCCATTCGCAGTCGTTAGTCTGTTCAATTCAATTCAATTTTTCACCATTTTGAGTTTTAGACTTGGTGTTCTGGTTCTTAGACTCGCAATCCATTCGTTTAACACTAAACCTTTAATTTATTTGTTACGTCGTTTAGTTAGGTTATTTTGCCACATAGTCATGGTTTTTCTAACGAGTCCGATTGTCCAGATTTAGGGTCAATTGAATGATTGTAAGTTTTGCACCGCAAATTACCTGGTAGAGTCAATGCAAACGGTGGTAGTATGTGAGATCGAGGGTTTATAGTGATCAAAAGAAATTGGGCAGAGTAACGTTGTCGTGCGATTTAGGGTAAATTTGAGAGTGGTGAGTCTCTGTGACGGACTCTCCCTTATTTATACTAACCTAAATTCAATCGTACGACTGGGCTCATAGAACATTTTCATTTGGGCGAAGGCCTCAGTCGTGCGATTGTCAGTCCCCCCATTCAGTCATCCGAATGGAGTTTAGTCATGGACTTACTCATTCGTTCGCTCTAAAACATTGACTGGGTCATTCGTAGGGCCATTCGGTTGAATGGTCCATACTCATGGCCATTCGTACGAATGGACCTATTCGTATGATAAGTCCATACTAATGGTCCATTCGTGCGAATGGGTCATACTTATGAAATTTTCTGCATTTCTTAACATTTACATTTAAACCCTTTTCAACTATAGAATCAATATTATACGCATTGATTATCTCAGACATGATCCTTTTAACTTGAAAAACTTTTGATCACCTCAGACGTGATCATTTAACATTGAAAAACACATGTGGTCATCTCAGACATGACCCTTTTTGGTGAATTAAACCCTTACTGAATCATGATGTAGTCCGATGAACAAACAAACTAAAATGACTAACTAACTAGAAACTAAACTAAATAACAAATAACACTTGTTTTTGATTTTTTTGTGAGGTAAATCCTAAGATAGACATCTACTGGATTTGGTTCAAGAATAGGCAGCTTCAATTAGTTGACCACACCGGTACCAATTCAAATTTGGAATCATACAGGCAAGTCAATCATTTGGGACTTGTTATCAAAACCTTGATGCTCAATTCTGGGTTTTCATCCGAGTCGTTAGCAAATTTAGGAAATCACACTGGTACTATTAGATTCCCATATTGATTTGAACTTCAAGAATTGTAGCCACAATGATTGTCAGTATATTGTCCTCTTAAATCCATACATAGACTTTAGACACAAACTGGTGATGGTTTAGGTTTATTATTTCAACTAACATTTTGGATCCCACACTTATATGGTAATCAACATTCCTCAGGAGCTTTTGAGCGGTCTACGGGTATTTTTACAAGAAGAGACTATTCTTAGAGCTTTCAAAGAGAAGCCATCCTCAGGTCAGTGCCATCACACAGCAGAGAGGTGGCAAACAACAATGAATTCTAGAATATCTAGGTTATGCTTATCCTTAGGTCAGTGCCATCGCACAGCAGAGAGGCACACAACCATCTATTTGTTAGAGCAGCTAAATTTTCTTTTGCACAGAATGCACCAACAACATATGTCATTAGCTGATAGCATTTGTCTTTCATTTTTTTCTCGTGCTTTGCTCTATTTATGGTCATCCGCACCATTTGTGGCGTTTACATGCTCATTACCCCTTATTGGAATATTGTTGATTGTGTAACCAGTGATAAGATGGAACCCCACAGTCAGTTGAACCACTTAGTTTGATCTTGAGATCCCAGTCAGGTCTAATCATATATTGTGTTGAATCTACCCATATCAATTGTGGTCTAGCAACCTCTAGGTACTTTCTTGTGTTACCTTAGTAGTTACCAGTTTTTCTATCATCTTCCCTTTTATATTACTTAGACTACACAGACTATACTTTGAATTTTCATCTTTTCTAATTAAATTTTTAAAGTCCCTTTGATTTGTTCCTGTGTACTATCATTTTCCAAAAGGTTTGAATCGGTATCACAGAGATACGATTACCTTATATCAGCTATCCACTCCTTCTCCCTCGTTTGTTTGTTTGTTTTTAATGTTATAGCTGACTTACTCTCCCCCTAAAATTCTAAAATCATACTGGATTTAATTATATTAGGATTTTAAAGACAGCTAAATAACATGAATTTAATTTAAACATAATAAAATAAATAAGGAAAATGAAAACGAAAAAAAATATAACTAAATGCATCGGACTACACATGATCATCATGAGGATAACATCACTTTTCTTTTTAACGTCGTTGACCTCTAACAGATATAGAAAACATGGTTATCAAGGTTTGTATAGAGGTCAGCACGTTGAAAGTCAGTATTAATTTTTACCACATCGATTAAGTTCTTTTCAAAACAGTCTCTTATGAAATGGTATTTAAGACGATGTGTTTGGTCTTTGGATGTTGTACCAGAATTTTAGTTACTACAATTGCAGCAGAGTTATCAACAAAGATAGGAGTAGAAGAAAACATTAAACCGTAATCCGTGTTTGCTGTCGAATCCAGATGATTTGTGAACAGCAACTTGCAGAGCAACGTATTCGGCTTCACAGGTGACAATGCAACCGAGGTCTGCTTATTACACTGCCAGGTAACTAATCTCCTCCCAAAGAATTGACACCCTGCTGATGTAGACTTGTAGTTCATCTTGCAGCCCCCTAATCCGAGTCACTATACGGCGTGAGCTCAAAGTCATCATCATGAGGATACCACAAACCAAGTGTGGGTGTACCCTTCAGATAACAAAATATCCTTTTGACCCCAATCAGATGGTTAACCTTAGGCTTAGCCTGATATCTAGAACATAAACATGTAGCATACATGATATCAGGTCTTGAGGCAGTGAGATACATGAGGGATCCAATCATTCCTCGGTACATTGTGGCATCTACCAGATCTCCATTTTTTTCAGGTGCTATATCATGATTTGTAGCAAGTGGAGCAGCAGCAAAAACATTCTCCATGTCAAACCAACTGAGAATGTCTCCCACATACTTGGTCTGATGTAGAAAGATCCCATTTGGTGTCTGATCCACCTGTAACCCAAGAAAGAATTTCACCTCCCCCATAGCACTCATCTCAAACTCTTTCTTCATAACTGCTTCAAACTCTTTGCATAATTCTTCATTCTTTGAACCGAAGATTATGTCATCGACATAGATTTGTACTAGCAGTAGGTTCCATCTTTTTCATTGATGAACAGTGTGCAGTCAATGACTCCCCTGCAAAAGCCGTGTTTCACAAGATGAGTTGAGAGTTTCTCATACCAGGCCTTTGGAGCTTGATGAAGCCCGTATAAGGCCTTTTCGAGTTTGTAAACTCTGTCCCTATGATAAGGATCTTCAAATCCCTCTGGTTGACTGACATACACTGTCTCTCGAATTTCCCCATGAAGGAATGCACTCTTCACATCTAATTGGTAGACTTAATCTTCATATACGATGCATAGGCAAGGAAGATACGGATGGCTTCCATCCTTGCCATGGGTGCAAACACTTCATTGTAGTCAATCCCCTCGACTTGGCAAAATCCCTGAACAACCAGTCGCGCCTTGTTCCGATAATGACCCCTTCGTCATCCTTCTTGCATTTCAAGACCCATTTGGTGCCAATGAAGTTAGCACTTTAGGTCTATCTACCAGAGTCCATATTCCTAACTTCTTGAACTGAAGAAGTTCTTCTTGCATGGCACTCACCCATGCCTCATCGTTTAGTGCATCACTGACGTATTTTGGCTCAAACTATGAGACAAAACACCGATAGGCACCATCATGAATGTATCCCTTTTCCATTTAAGAGACATAATCAGCTGAGTACAGTTGATTTCGGGTTTGTACTCCTGATCTGACATCCCCAATGACATTGTATAAGGGATGATAGACGTTTAGACGTGATCCTGGAGTAGTAGGAACAGCTACCTCAGAGCCAAGATTATGAACATTTGGCTCTGCATCTGAGGTAGAAGGAGTTTGAGGTTCCGAAGTTGAAGGTGCATCACCGTTAGATGCTTGTGGACTTTCGGGAACTGGAACCAGTTCCTCCTGACTGATCTGGTCATCTTCTTCAGCTTCATCTTCAGAGGAGGAGTCACTGTCGTCGACTACTTCCCCTGATTGAGTAGATGATTCTCCCTGTGAACTCGATGATGTTGAAGCAAGAGATGGTGTATTCAAGATATCATACATCATCCGAGTAGCTAACTCATAATCAGAAGGAGAGATAGGGATGTTGAAGGACTTAAAGAATCCATCATAGTCAAAAAAGTAGGTGGGTCCTTTGCCAGTAGGTGGTGTGGTATATCTCTGAACATCAACATTACACCACACTTCTACTAGACCCCTTGAGTTGTTGTAAACTCTCTTGTTCGGTATGTTGTATCCTAGGAAGATTCCTTCATCAGCCTTCTCGCTGAATTTACCTTCATGAGTCTTCTTCAGAAGTGTACACGGCGCTCCAAATGGTTCGAGATACTCCAGATTCGGTTTACGTTGTTGTAGTAGCTCGTAACATGTCTTTCCGTGGCGCTAGACTATCAAAACTCGATTCAGTGTATAACACGCATTAGCCACTGCCTCATTCCAGAATTGGATAGGCAGTTTTGAGTCTGCTAGCATTATCCGTGTTGTTTCTATTAAGCTTCTATTCTTTCTCTCAGCAACACCATTCATTTGAGGCATGTAGGCAGAAGTGAATTGATGCACAATTCCCTTTTCCTTGCAGTAAGCCTCCATCCACTAATTCTTGAATTCAGTCCCGTTGTCTGAGCGTACTTGTCTCACCTTCAGCTTGTAGAGAGATTCCAGTGTGGTTACTAAATCTTTGAATGACTCAAATGTTTCTGATTTGGACTTCAGAAACATTATCCAAGAGAATCTTGTGTAGTCATCAGTAACCACAAAACAGTACAAGTCGCCTGCAATGCTCTTTGTACTGACTGGACCAAACAGATCCATGTGAAGAAGTTCAAGAGGAAGTTCTATTGAATGAACTTCCTTTTCCTTATGAGACTTCTTCGGCTTTTTGCCTTTCTTGCAAGCTACACAAAAATCCGGAAGTTGGAAATTCTTGACATTAACTCCTCTCACAAGATCCTTCTGAATCAAGTGATTCATCTTCCGTTGATTGATGTGTCCCATTCTCCTGTGCCAGGAGATGGAGTCCTTCTCAGTGGCTTTTGATAGAAATCACTGAACTTCATGATCCGTTGTAGAAGCTGTTGAGAGATCCAAAACATAAAGGTCTTTATATCTTGAAGCTGTCATCAGAACTTGGTCCTCCGGAATCACGTAGTCTTTCTTAGGACGTGACACTTCTTGTTGTCGAATATGACTTTAAAACCTTTATCACAGATTTGGGAAACAGAAAGTAAGTTGTTTTGAAGTTGTTGAACATAGTTCACCTTATCAAACTTAACTTTCTGATTTCCAACTTCTCCCTGAGCTGTGATATAGCCTCCCTTGTTTCCAGCAAACGAAACATGCCCTCCTTTTATTTACTTGACGGTTGATAAAAGAGCCCTGTTTCCTGTCATGTGCCTGGATGCTCCGCTGTCTACAATCCACGTGTTGGTTTCAGCACTGTAGCAAACACCCTGCACATAAAATGTAAAACATTAGTTTAGGTTAGGAACCCAAGCCTTTACTGGCTTGGGTTTCCCAGAGGCATCACACATCATGAATTCAACCCATTGACCCTTAGAGGGTGAGGGTAGCTCAGGTTCCTTCTTGTCATCATTATCAGACACAGTGGATGACTTCTCTTTCCATAAGCCAGGTTTGTGCAATGCCTGTTTGTGATAAACAGTCGACTGGCTAATGGGTTGAACGTTAGGTTCACTAGTTCTTCTAGGTGGAGTTAAAGAACTCCTCTTAGAATACCTAGGTTTTGAATCCTGAAGTTCAATCTTCTTCCTAGGTGTCTGATAGTAAGGACAAAAGGAAGCAATGTGTCCACACTCTCACAGTTGTAGTCTGCTATGAACTTTATGATTAAACTTTCTTTGTGGATATGTGTGTGACACCCTAGTAACATCACTTAGTTGGATTTTGACTCTGTTTCTTTTGATGTTTTCTTCTGTTTAAAAAAATCAATTGTTTTAACATCTTTTCCTTTTGGTTAACTGGTTTTGACATGAAGGTTGTGAGAGATTACATTAGCAGTCCTTTTAGATTCAGATTTGACTTTGTTTGATTCGGACTTTATATTAACCTTTTCAAATTCTTTTCCAGATTAACACAAGGCATTTTACCCTTTGCCTTTGAAGTGGCCTCCTTTTGTTTTGTTCCAGATTCAATTGATGAACATGAGGAATCTGGATCACTAACAAGAGGAGTAGACACCACATGATCCTTGATGGGGTTGTTATTTATCGGTCTACTATTAGTGTTCATCAAAGTCTCAGGTGGTGATGGAACCACTTTATAACCCAAACCCTCCCCGTTGTTACGCTCTCTCACTAAGTGTTGGACGATATGAGATGAACTTGTCCAACTGTGCATTTTTTGCTTTAATGAGTTTACTTCTACTTTTAAAACTGCCTTTTGCTTCTTAGTGTCTTCATGGGAGTTAAGATAGTACCTAATGTCATTAGCTTGATTAAATGCAACTACTTTAGTTTCCCTAAGCTGTTTAGTCAAAAGGTATATCTTTTCTTTGTAACTATGCTCATTTTGTTTTAAAACTCTATTAGCCTCAGTGCACAGTTGCAAATCCTTAACTAAGTTATCATTATGATCTAATAACCTAACAAATTTCTCATCTGGGCTATCTCTAAAAGTATCACAATCAGAACAAGCATGATTTTTAAACAGTTGGTCAGTGGTACTTACCTGAGGAGGTTCAGAAGAGTTAGCCATTAACACAGCATCAAATGTCTCTGGTTCTGGTGATTCTGTCTTTTCTGTTGAAATCCCTTCTTCAAGCTTGTAGCTGACCTCAGTTGTAGTTTTCTCTTCAATATTTGACATCGCTATCTCAACTGCAATATCTCCCTCACTCGCGGAATCATCATCGAAATCTTCTACACTGGCAATATTAGATTCCCTTGGAGAGACAAACCGAAAGCCCCAGTCCTGTCCTTCATCATCATGAGCAGTCAAGGCTTTTGGATCCTTGCTTAATGAAGTAGAACTGCTAGCTTGCTTGTCTTGACGAGTGAAGGACGAGAATGGGTTCCCGTTCCCAGTCTTCTTTGGCTTCACACATTCTCTCTTGAAGTGCCCCTTTTCTCCATAGTTAAAGCATGTCACTTTACTCTTGTCAAAGCCAAATGTGGTATCCTTAGTAGCAACCAAGTTCTGTCCGGTCTTTTTCACAAACTTCTTCACCCTCCGGACAGCACTAGCTAAGGCCCATGTTGGTTCATGTGATCGATGAACAATACAATTGATAGGATAATTTGATCAATATCAAACACACAATCCAAATAACAACAATTGAGAAGTGAATATGATGAATCAAGACATAATCGGTACTCAAATGAACAAACTCACTCAATAACAACAAGCACATTGTATTTCAATGAAGTAACTGCTTAGAAATGGTAGCTTGCAACAGAATTCACGATTAGGGTTTTGCAAGCTTGCCGTACAAAGTGAAATGACAATAGTATATATAGCAGTCATAGATTCGCTGACAGTTTCGCTACCAGCGAAACTGTCATGCCGAAACTATAGTTTCGCCCGGCAGAACACAAGTTCGCCGGGTAAACCAAAACAGCAAACTGTGAGCGAATGTATAGATTCGCTCACAGTTTCGCTGGACTGCCAAAACTGCTAATTACAAACAAAATACAAAATGAAACTAACAAAAGTCCTATTACAATGTAAAGTAAACATCTATACTAAAGTGAGTCCAACCTAACATGATCTTCAATACTCCCCCTAGGTTGGACCTCACTATCTTCACTTCTCTTGATTTGACTCGTCGGCTCCGGTTTCCTCTGCTATTGTTGGTCTATCTTCATCACCTCCCGCAGCAACATCTTTAGAAGCTTCAGCCACTGATCCTCCAAGGTTAGTTCCTGCATCACCAGCTTCCTCAAATGACCACTAGCTCTAGCAAACTGCCTGGTCATGTCTTGAACATCCATGGCAAAGTCATCTTGTGCTCTCACCTTTTCAGCCAAACTCTTTACCTCCGCCGTACTCCTCTTATTTTGTTTGCCACATTCATAAAAAAGCTTGCCTCTTTTCGTGTTTCCTCTCCTGCCCCAGCCTTAATATGATTTTCACAAAGAGTCAAGAGATCTTCATCACTGAAGCTGAATAATTCCATCGGGTCAAACACCCTAAACTCTTTCCGTGTTTGGCTCTAATCACCGCCTCGCCGGTGTTATTATCATAAAACCACTTTTCAAAGTCCTGTAAACGTTGGGGAAGAGGATCAGCCAATCTTACCCTGTTTACAGTCTTTGGTGGTTTGACTCTCAAAACAATCCTCCCTTTGCCAGTCTCCCAGTCTTTATCTTTCTTTGATCTTTTTCGTTCAGCCTCCATGTATCCAAATGACTCAAAATTATCATTAAGTCCATTTTTAATTTCCTTCTCAAGAAATACTGCCTTTTCACTTAAATGAGCATTAATCAAAGGCAAAGTGTCCAACCGTCTCAGATCCCATTTGGGCAAGGTCTTAAAAGCCTTCCTCTTGAGCATGTAGCTGATATTACCTCCTCTTCTTTTAATCATAAACATCTTTAAACTAGGATTATAACACCAACTTATTATCTTCTTGTCTGCCTCTTTCCTGCTTAAACCTTCCATATTTTGAAACAAAGGAGTAAGTTCTTCAGCCTCCTTCTCCTTCACCAACCAGTCACTCTTATCCATCTCAAACACATCAGCTTCATCATCTCCCTTCTTAGCAACATACACCAGTGGTCTCTCATCTACTTTATAAAACTCTGGTTCAGAATCATAATCAACCAATTGCTCATCCTCCTCTTCTTCATCAATCAAACCTTTTCCTTTCTCAGACATTCCCTCACTGGTAGCAGTAACAACCACTTCTTCACCCATACTATCCTTATCAAAATCAAACAGTAGGTTAACAAACCCTGCTTCAATAATATCATCATCCTCATTTCTTCCAGCATCTTCTCTTGGGATCTCTTGTTCCCCTACTTCAGTATTAGCTGCTCTAGAAGTGCCCTCTCCTACCTTGGATGAAGTACCCACATTCAAGAATGAGTACTTAGATATATCAGTCATATCATCTAACTCAGATTGAGTTAGTTGACTAGGTAGGCCAGCAGCAGCTTTCATCTGAGAAATTTCTTCAAACAATCTCTAATCAAATTATTTGGTCAACCAACATCTTTTTCATTCCTTCAATTACCTCATCCTTCTGTTTTCCTAATCTCCTGATTCGTCAGTTTAGTCTTTATCATACTCAACTCATTGGCCAATGAAGTATTTAGACTACGAATAACATCCTCATCAAGACCAGCACTAGCCTCTTTCCCTGCTGTGAAACCCTCGTGTCGATGTTTTGATCTCCGTTCAGGCTCAACAAAGTCAGTTTTCTTTTTAGATCTCCGTTCTTTCTCCACCCTTATATCCTCTGCTTGTGCATCTATATCTTCTTCATATCATAATCTTTCTCTTTTGCATATCTCTTTCTCTTCTTAGCTGCATCAGCTTGTTGCACCCTTGTTCCTCAGTCCTTTTGTTTTCAGACTCATCGACCGTCTGATATAATTCCAGCGTTCTGGAGGGTACATATTTTCCCAGAGATGGGTGATTTTACCACTGAAATCATGGCGGATAGCACAGCAATCAGCAAATATCCGAGGGTCATCTGCACTAATCTCTTGACTTCACCATGTTAGGAAACATCAGGAATAAGATCATCAATAATCATCTGAATAAAGCGAGGATATAAAAACCATTTATCCTTCTTCACAGCCATCACATTCTCTGCCATACACGCAAAGATCAGTCTAGCAATGTTTGCTTTCTCCCCTTTACAACATATCACCATAGCTTTGGCCCAGTCAAGATTAAGTCCATCGGATCCACCCTTACGGTGATCTAAGCACATAATAAAAACATGAGCTATATATCTCCATTCCTTAGATAAAAAAGACTTTTTAATCTCCTTCCTCGAACCAAAAGCTGGTCCTCATACCCCATTTATCTGAAAGCTTGGAATACTTCAGACTCCGTCATATCCACTTCATCACCAGTATCATCTTCTAGTCTAAGAATCCTCGACACGCTCTCAGCAGTAATAGTTATATCATGATCAATCACTCTAGCTGTGATTCTCTGTACATCTCCTCAGTGTTGTATTCTGCTGATCTCCAAAAATCTCTAATATTAAGATCATAGGTAGTGGGTGAGTGAGAGATAGCATATGCAATGGGTGATCTCTGAAGCCATCTAATGCAGTCACGAAATCCGGTCGCCTTTGGAAGAGTATCGTCTAATATGGCAGTGATGTTATTCCTTCATCAAACTTGAGATTCGCCATGATAACTGAGAAGAACAACAAATAAATTTGAATAAGAAATACTGAAAATATGAAAATAAAACAAAAACAAAAGAAACAATCAATTTCGGCAAGCGAAACAATAGTTTCGCTCACTAAGACATGATAGTTTCGCTGAATCAAAGACAATTTCGACAAGAAAAACAAACAGTTTCGACAAGCGAAACTATAATTTCGCTCATTGAAACTGTTATTTTCGCAGAACAAAAATTAGTTTCGACAAATTAGAATGAATTAAAGTAGTTTCGCAATTAGTTTCACCAAATATTAATTTAGTTTCGCTATTACAAATTAGTTTCGCTGACATAAGAAAATACAAGCGAAACTGTGTAAATTAAAGATCAGTCATTGCGAAATTAGAGAAGATATGGCGAAACTGTTAAGTTTGCTCGGACAGCATAACTTTACAGTTTCGCAGAAAAGATGTGAACTTTCGTTCAATTTCGCAGAGAAATTAGTAGTTTCGCTAATCGAACAGCGAAACCACCGAAGAGACACAATCTAGATAACTTAAGAATAGACTATTTAATCCAGATTAGAAAGTGAATCAGTGTTCAAAACTCACATACGAAGTGAATCTCACGAAAAATCAATCCAAATCACAAACACAAGTCAAAATCGCCTTAAAAGTTACGGATAAACCCTAAAAGTGAAACTGAGCGATTGTGCGAAATTATGAGAGAAAATTTGCAAACATGACTTATATAGCAAATAGTTTCGCAAACAGCGAAACTATAAATTCGTCTGGAGAATTTACAGTTTCGCCCAGTGAAACTGTAATTCGCTAGGAGTAACTGTTTAACAACTTATTAGCCAACCTAGCGAAATTGCAGTTCGCTTTGCGAATTATTAGGAAAGAATACTTTCGCACCTTTTATTTATTATTTTTATTATTTTTTAAATTATATCTTAAAGGAAGCACATCTATAATGATATCTAAAATAATCAGAGATCACATTCCTAAATATTTTAGAACCTAAAGATGATCAAACATCATCTACCAGTCATGAGATCATACTGAATACAAGATCTGATCACAATCTGCACAAAACAACTGAAATTAGAACAATCAATAACGATTGCTCTATAATTGTCTACGTAAACTCATTGCCTTATCCTTTTGAGAACAACCTTAGATTCCTTTAGTTCGATTAGATGCTTTAAAATGCAGACCCCCAATCATTCGTTGGTAAAAAAAAAACCCTCACCCAACCTCGGATTCTGATATGAATCATCTTCAAAGAACCAGTTTGTGATTAGTGTGCAATGATTATCAACAGAAGCTTCATTCTGAGAGAAAATTCATCGATATATGATTTGACATAATTATTGTTTTAGGACCTGGTATTCGACTGAAATACCTAGAGATCACGTGTATACCGGATCAAATAGTGCGGAATCCTATTTGATTGGCGATCCAATCAGTGAGAACACACGAAGAATCAATCAAGGATTGAAACTAACGTTAGAAATCGATAAGGAATCGATCTAATGTGTTCTATGAACTTGGAGAACGATTTGGAAGGTTTCTGGACGGCTAGGGTTCGTATGGAATTGAACTTGAACGAATCTCCCTGTTTTTCACGAATTGAGTTGTATTTATAGGTTGCACTCTTCAATCGTGCGACTGAACCATTAGTTTGGTTCAGTCGTGCGATTGAACCATGCGGTTGGTTCATTCGTGCGACTGAGTGTTCAGTCGTGCGATTGAGCCAATCTTATGTTCACGTCGTACACTCCTGATCGTGCGACTGAGTCAATCGTATGAGGTTCTTCATGCTTATGGTTCATTCGCATGAGCCATTCGCATGGGAACTTCATTAAGTTAAGTTTGAATGTTTTAGTTAATAATATAATATTATATGTAATCATTCAAGTAATCATACACTCAATCAATTCATTTACGACTCATTAATGAACTATTAAACATTATAACCAACAGACTATCAACATCAGTTCATTAATCATACCAAACAAGATCTATTACATCACATATCACGATCTAGGGACATACATGTATCAACAAACTCCCCCTTGGACCTAGATCTCTCTAATGTCTTGTTTTCTTCATTACCTTCTCATATTTCTTGTACTTGTCCTCTTGTGTGACTCCCGCGTGAATATCAAACGCAAGCAAAGTCGTATAACATTTTGGAACTGGAGGGCTTGTACAATGTCTTGTGTGTCATAGAACAGTGGCCACTTGTATAATGTATAGACATCATTAGCAGACAAGTTGGTTAGCCACATTGGGTCGAATACCCTGACAGTATCCATTTGATCCCCTTTGTTTAGAACTATGACAGCTTCAGCAGTTCTCCAATCATAGTACCACCATTTGAAGTGTGGAGTGAAGTCCTGTGGCATTTCCCTGAGAGGGATTCTCGACATAGTGCGAGGAGGACTCCACTTCAACACAATCTTAGGTTTTCCAGTAATGGCATCCATCTCAGACCTTCTAATATACCTTGTAGGTTGTTGAGGTCTGAAGTTAATCCATCTGGTGTGGTACTCTTTCTTGAGGGCAGCCTCAAACCAGCCTGACATTTTTCTCGTGTCAGCATACAACAGCTTCAACTTGGCCAGCTGGTTGAGCTCAAATCCAGGTAGAGTCTTTAGATCATGTGGAAATCTAAAGTACTCTATGCCCTTTTCCCTCTTAACGGCATAAACGTTAAGATCATCAAAATATGCCCATGCTATAATCCTGCCTGACACCGTAAGATGTTTCTTGACGCTGTAGAACTTGGTGTAGGCATCCCTCTTCGGTGCATCACGTTGGGCTCTGACTTCTTAAAACATTCAGCCCATTCAGCCTTTCGAATGTATACATCTTCGTTTGAGGCTTGGGCTGTTCCTTCTTCTTTCCTGCTTCCTGCTCCATCTTGTCCAGTACCTCAAACATATCACTGACTAGGGACTCACCCAGATTGGGGACCACATTACCCGCGTTGTCAGCGTATTGAGGGTACTCTTCAGCAGCAATATCTTCAACCTCAACTTCATCAACGTCGTGTAGTTCGTCGTCACTGGTTGAATCAACTGTTGGAGCATCCTTGACAATATCATCAGGATTGAGTCTGAACATTTCTGCCAGTTGCTCGTTAGATAGGTCGTGAATTATTTCACCTTCTTCAGGTGTATAACTCACTGACCTTCTGACAATCCCTTGCAGATCAAGAATCATTGTGAGTTGAGACTTGACCTGTTGAAGGGGAGCAATATCAAACTCATCTCTGTGGTACTTTGGATCTGTTTGATTTACACATTTCACATTCAAATCATTAGTAATATATCAAACAAAATGCATTAAGTTAATATAAACATTCAGTACATCGTTTTTCAATACAGAATACAAAAGTAATTAAATACATAAACATCCACTATTTACTTTTATCCTGTATGCTAGTCTCTTCGTGTGAAGGTGCAGAAGTAGAAGCTGACTGATCCTGTCGTTTTTGTTCTCTGCTCTTGACCGGGAGCTGAGACAGAGTCAGCTGCTTCTCCTTCTTCAGTCTCTTCATCAGCACACCACTCTTTCTTTTTCTCTTCATCAGAATCACTGTCATCATCATCATCATCATCACTCTCTCTTTCTCCATCCTTTATCTTTAGAGGTTCCTCCTTTGATCCTTTTAACTTTAACAAAATGGACCTCTTTGCCTTTTCCAACTCTTCTATCTGCTTACCTGATGTGACGCTTTGTGCTCGGAGTTGGTCCAACTCAGTGTTCTGAGCAGCCAATTTCTGGGCCTGCTCCTTAATAGCTCGATCCTGCTCTGCGATTTTCTGCGATTGTGCAGCAGTCAGGTCGGTGAGCTGGCGGATCTGAGAGGTCTTTTCCTCATCAGCCGCCAGCAGTCGTAACACCATTCTGTTTAAGGCTGCCAGCTGTTCCTCTACCCCTATTGGAGGTAGAGGAGATCTAGAGGTGTGTGAGGGGTAGGCTGAGGGCTCGGTTTGGTGGCTAGTGGTGGTGGTGGAGGTGGTGAATATCGGGTAAGGTCTGGATGATGGTGGTGGTGAGTGTGGGGTGAATGTAGTAGTGGTAGCAGGGGTCTGGCTTGTGGTGATCGGTATGGTGGTGGTTGTGGTTGCTGTGGGGAGAGGTATGGTGGTGGAAGGTGTGTCTGCAGAGGTGGTAGTGGTGGAAGGTATGGGGGATGTGGTGGTGATGAAGGTTACCTTACGCTTTTTCTTTTTCTGGCCATGGGGTTGAGCCATCCGTTTCTCCTCGTTCCCCTCGAGGTGGATGCTCCCCCTTCAACCCCGCCTGAGGACTCCGGAGCATATGATGGATCAGTCTCTGTATCTCCGGATCCTCTCGTTGTTCACCGACAACCCTCAACCCGTGTTCTGTGGGAACCACTTTCCTTCCCACAGTCCGGGTCAATGGCTCCTCATCAGATTCATCTTCATCTTCCTCGGTAAGCACAAAATCTTGATGGAATCCTGCTGACTCAGTTACCTCAGCAGGTGAGCCAGACACCGAGGGAACAGAGTCAGACACGGTGCCTCGGGATGGAACAGCCTCATCCTCAATGTCATCCTCCTCAGAGTCATCAGTAGGGAGGACAATCGGCTCCACGTCGGAGTCACTGTCCTCGTGACGCCATAGGCGTCTCCCCGGTGCCACATAGCTTTCATCAGCTAAGTGGCCAATCAGTCTCTTTTCCTGGGGCTTAACTTGCTTGCCCTATATACCACCTTCTACCAATGTGTATCATCCATCAGTTCCAATGTCACTGCATCTTGACTTTCCTTTGGGAGCTGAGGCAGCTTCTCATTGAATATCATCTGAAGGAATCGTGGTACATACAAAAACCTTCTTTCCCTTTAGTTTCAATGTTCTCTATCAAATACGCGAAGATCATATTAGAGAAGCTGAAGGGTGGTTCAGCACTAGAGCCACGAGGCATTCTGTATCTGATCTGATAGGTCATCAAAGCCACCCCTTCTCGAAGCGATGCATTTAAGAATCACATGTGCTAGATATTTGTATTGAGGGCACAGGTTGCTCTTATTTAGCACCCCCGAGTTGATGTCTCCTGCATACTTGATTCGGAAAACACCCTCTCACAGTCAATGGTGTAACTTAGTGGGGTGAGTAGAGTCATCTCCAAACTCAAGGATTCTTTGGATGTCCGTGGCGGTGATGTCGATAGCTTGACCCAAGATGGTGCTTCTGATGCTGTATGGCTCATGAGACGATCCACTGAGGCATTCTCCCAGAATGCCTGGTGTAGTGATTTGTAAGGTGTGCAGGCGTAGAGATAGCCTTATGTATCGTGAACGTTTGAGGAAGGCTATAATATCGGAGAACTTGCCCCGTTCCTTGTCGTGTGGTCTAAATGGGCACAAATGTTGTGCTTTGGATTTAGAGACCATCGGTCAGCCATTTTTCTGTAGAACACACAAGACTTAGAACCATTAGTATAAAGACATGAAGCTTCTGTTCTAAGTGTAAAGTTGAAAGTCATTTGATTCATTCGTGCGAATGAATCATGCGACTGAAGTCAGTCGCCTGTTTGAGACATGCGACTGAGTTCAATCGGGTGTTTGAGACATGCGATTGAGTTCAATCGGCTGATTGAGCCATGCGATTGAGTTCAATCGGCTGATTGATGCATGCGATTGAGTTCAATCTGCCGACTGGACTCATTCGGGTGGTTCAGTCGGTCGAATGATCCAATCGCAAGGTTCAATCGTGCGATTGGAGTTCATTCGAACGTCCAGTCGCTCGCCCCACTGTTCGATCGCCTGTGGGTCGAATCTTGACCAATCTAAGTCTTTTAACAGTGTGTAATGGTCCATTAGCCTCGTCTACTTGTCACTAATAACCTAGTCAACTCAATTTTAACATATTGCTTCATTTACATAGGCAATTAGGTCAATTCAATGTTCGGTTCTTGATTCAATCCAATGTAGATATTGTAGTTCGGTGATGTACTGATTTTGATAGGTTCAAGGAGTAGTGTACCTGTAAAACGTCACTGGAATGAAGAATCTTAAGCGCAAAGTATATCAGAATCGGAGGCAATTTCGACAGGGTAACGGTAATGAGCGCGATTCGGGGTTTTTGGGAGTGATGAGTGATATGCGATCGATTAAGACCTTTAAATACTAAACCTAGGTTCAGTCGGCCGACTGGCCTCAGTCGCTCAGTTCAATCGGGCGACTGAGGTTCAGTCGTACGATTGGCCTAGTCAATCGCATTCAGTCGGCCGACTGAGTCTCAGTCGGTCGACTGACTCATTCGGTCTCCTTCATTCGCCCCTTTAGTTGACCGACTGAGCCTCAGTCGGTCTCCTGTTTCATTCTCCCCCTTCCATTCGGTCGAATGAAACAATTTCATGTCCATTCGGCCGATTGGAAGCCATTCGCATAGTTGGTCGATAACCATGATCCACTAGTGCGAATGGGTCACACTTTGTGAGTTTACAGTCATTTTTAACATTTACTATTCAGACCCTTTTCACTTTTGATAATAACATTGTAAGCTCTTAACCAATTCAGTCACTTCAGACGTGACCTTTTAAATTTTAAAACCATGTGGCCATCTCAGACATGACCTTTTTAGGTAAGTTAATTCCTTCTGATTTCCCTGATGTAGTCCGACAGACACACTCTTAAAAATAAACATAGTAACTTAAACTAACTACACAACTAAAGTTTATGTTTGGACTTTTTGTGAGAGATAAAACCCTAAGATGAAATCTAAGGGATTTGATTAGGAGTAGACAGCTTTAACTTAGATTGATCATATCTGGACCAAATCAATTTTGGAATCATACAGGAATATCAAATCATTTTGGGACTTGTTATTAAAGCTCTTTGACGCTTAAATTCTCGGTATTCATCCAGAGTCGTTAGCAACTTAAGGAAATCATACTGAAACTCTTAGATCTTCACATTGAGTTGAACTTTTGAGAAGGTAGCCACTAAGATTGTCAGTATATTTGTCCACTTAAATCCATACACAGACTTTTGACGCAGACTGGTGACTGATTTAGGTTTAATTATTTCAGCTAACATTTGTGGATCCCACACTTATATGGTAATCAACATTCCTCAGAGGTTTTGAGCGGTCTACGGGTATTATTACAAGAAGAGACTATTCTTAGAGCTTTCAAAGAGAAGCCTGTCCTCAGGTCAGTGCCATCGCACAGCAGAGAGGCGGCAAACAACAATGAATTCTAGAATATCTAGGTTATGCTTATCCTCAGGTCAGTGCCATCGCACAGCAGAGAGGCACACAACCTATCTCCTTGTTAGAGCAGCTTACTTTTATTTTACACAAAATGCACCAACAACATGAGCCATTAGCTTTATTGCATTTGTCTTTCATTTTTCTTGCTTTGCTCTAATTTTGGTCATCCGCACACTTTTGTGGCGTTTAAATGCTCATTACCCCTTATGGAATATATTTGATTGTGTTAACCAGTGATAAGATGGAAGTCCACAGTCAGTTGAACAGCTTAGTTTGATCTTGAGATCACCAATCAGGTCTAATTGTCTATTGTGTTGAATCTACCAACATATCATTTGTGGTCTAGCAGCCTCTAAGTCTACTTTCTCTGTGTCACCTTAGGAGTTGCCAGTTTTCTATCATTTTCCCGTTTTATATTGCTTAGACTACGCAGACTTATACTTTGAACTTTTGCATCTTTTCAAACCTTAAATTTTAAAATCCCTCTTGATTTGTTCCTGTGTACTATCATATTCCAAGGTATTGAATCAGTATCACAGACACAATCTACCTTATTTCAGCTAGTTACCCTTCTCCCTCATTTTTTTTTTTTAATATTAACTTGCTGACATATTCTCCCCCTAAAATACTAAAATCATTTCGGATTTAATTATTTTTGGATTTTAATAAACAGCAAGGTAACATGAAGTTAAATGTAACAGACAAAAAAACAGATAACATAAATAAAATAAACTTTAACGAAACTACATCGGACTACACATTATTCTCATCAGGAATTACCTCACTTTTCTTTTTAACGCCGTTGACCTCTAGCAAGTATTGAAAACGTGTTTATCAAAGGCTTTTGTATAGAGGTCAGCACGTTGAAAATCAGTATTAATTTTACCACATCTATTAAGTTCTTTTCAAAACAGTCTCTTATGAAGTGGTATTTAATACCGATGTGTTTGGTCTTAGGATGTTGAACCGGGTTTTTGGTTACTGCAATTGCAGCAGAGTTATCAACAAAAATAGGAGTAGACGAGAATTTCAAACCGTAATCCCGCATTTGCTGTTGAATCCAAATGATTTGGGAACAGCAACTTGCAGCAGCAACATATTCGGCTTCACAGGTTGACAATGCAACCGATGTCTGCTTCTTACACTGCCATGTAACTAATCTTCTCCCAAAGAATTGACACCCTGCTGATGTAGACTTGTAGTTCATTTGCAGCCTCCATAGTCCGAGTCACTATACGCTGTGAGCTCAAAATCGTCATCATGAGGATACCACACCCCAGGGTGGGTGTACCCTTTAGATAGCGAAAGATCCTTTTGACCCCGATTAGATGATTGACCTTAGGTTTAGCCTGATATCTGGAACATAAACATGTAGCATACATGATATCAGGTCTTGAGGCAGTGAGATACATGAGGGATCCAATCATTCCTCGGTACATAGTGGCATCTACAAGATCTCCACTCTCATCAGGTGCTATATCATGATTCGTAGCAAGTGGAGTCCCAGCAGCAGAAGCATTCTCCATGTCAAAGCGACTGAGAATGTCTCCTACATACTTGGTCTGATGTAGAAAGATCCCATTAGGTGTTTGATCCACCTGTAACCCGAGAAAGAACTTCATCTCCCCCATTGCACTCATCTCAAACTCTTTCTTCATCACTGCTTCAAACTCTTTGCATAACTCTTCGTTCTTTGACCCGAAGATTATGTCATCAACATAGATCTGTACAAGCAGTAGGTCACCATCCTTTTCTTTAATAAACAGTGTACAGTCAATGACTCCCCTGCGAAAGCCGTGTTTCACAAGATGAGTCGAGAGTTTCTCGTACCAAGCTCGAGGAGCTTGATGAAGCCCATATAAAGCTTTGTCGAGCTTGTAAACTCTATCCCGATGATAAGGGTCTTCAAATCCCTCGGGTTGACTGACATAGACTGTTTCCCTTATTTCACCATGAAGGAATGCACTCTTCACATCTAATTGGTAGACTTTAATCTTCATGTACGAGGCATAGGCGAGGAAGATACGAATAGCTTCCATCCTTGCCACGGGTGCAAACACTTCGTTATAGTCAATACCCTCGACTTGGCGAAAACCTTGAACCACCAGTCGAGCTTTGTTCCTTATGATGACTCCTTGGTCATCCTTCTTACATTTTAGTACCCATTTGGTGCCAATGACTTTAGCACCTTTAGGTCTATCTACCAGTGTCCATACACCTAACTTCTTAAACTGCAGAAGTTCTTCTTGCATGGCACTCACCCACGCCTCATCATTTAGTGCTTCACTGACATATTTTGGCTCAACCTGCGAGACAAAACAGCGATAAGCACCATCATGTATGTAACCCTTCTCCATAACTGAGGCGTAATCAGCTGAGTATAGCTGATTTCGGGTTTGTACTCCTGATCGGACATCTCCAATAACATTGTCAAGGGGATGATAGACGTTTAGTCGTGATCCTGGAGTAGTCGGCACAGTCACCTCCGAACCAAGATTGTGAACATTTTGGTCTGCATCTGAGGAGGTTGGAGTTTGAGGTTCCGAAGTCGAGGGTGCATCACTTGTGGATGCTTGTGGACTTTCAGGAACTGGAACCTGTTCCTCCTGACCGTTCTGGTCATCTGCTTCAGTTTCATCTTCAGAGGAGGAGTCACTTTCATCGACTACCCCTTCTGACTGAGTAGATGACTCTCCCTGTGTGCTGGATGGAGTGTTTAGTATATCATACATCATCCTAGTAGCTAACTCATCATCCGAGGGAGAGAGAGGGATGTTGAAGGATTTGAAGAATCCATCATAATCGAAGAAGTATGCAGGTCCTTTGCCTGTAGGTGGTGTGGTATATCTCTGAACGTCGACATTACACCACACTTCTACAAGACCCGTTGAGTTATTGTAAACTCGCTTGTTCGGTATGTTGTATCCTAGAAAAATTCCTTCAACTGCCTTCTCGCTGAATTTTCCTTCTTGTGTCTTCTTCAGAAGTGTACACGGTGCGCCAAAAGGTTCAAGATACTCCAAATTCGGTTTGCGTCTTTGAAGTAGCTCATAACATGTCTTTCCGTGGCGCTTGACTATTAGGACTCTGTTCAGTGTATAGCAAGCATTTGCCACTGCCTCGTTCCAGAATTGGATAGGCAGTTTCGAGTCTGCCAGCATAGTCCGGGCTGTTTCTATCAAGCTCCTGTTCTTTCTCTCAGCAACTCCATTCATCTGAGGTGTGTAGGCAGAGGTGAATTGATGCACAATTCCCTTTTCCTTGCAGTATGCCTCCATCCCTTGATTCTTGAATTCTGTCCCGTTGTCTGAGCGTATTTGTCGAACTTTGAGCTTGTAGAGTGATTCCAGTGTGGTTACTAATTCTTTGAATGTCTCCAAAGTTTCTGATTTTGATTTCAGAAACATTACCCAAGTGAACCTTGAGTAGTCATCAGTGACCACATAACAGTACGCGTCGCCTGCGATGCTCCTTGTACTAACTGGACCGAACAGATCCATGTGAAGAAGCTCAAGAGGAAGTTCTATTGAATGAACTTTCTTTTCCTTATGAGACTTCTTTGTCTGTTTGCCCTTCTTGCAAGCTACACAAAAGTCAGGAAGTTGGAAGTTCTTGACATTCACTCCTCTAACTAAATCCTTCTGAATCAAATGATTCATCTTCCTTTGACTAATGTGTCCCATTCTCCGATGCCAGGAGATGGAATCCTTCTCAGTAGCTTTAGATAAGAAACACTGAACCTCATGATCCGTTGTGGCAGCTGTTGACAGATCCAAGACATAAAGGTCTTTATATCTTGAAGCAGTCATCAGAACTTGGTCTTCTGGGATCATATATTCTTTCTTCAGCACGTAACACTTCTGATTATCGAAGACGACTTTAAATCCTTTATCACAGATTTGGGACACAGAAAGTAAGTTGTTCTGAAGTTGTTGAACGTAGTTCACTTTATCAAACTTAACTTTCTGATTTCCCACTTCTCTGAGCTGTGAATATCCTCCTTTGTTTCCTGCAAAGGAAACATGCCCTCCTTTTATTTGTTTGACGTTAGATAAAAGGGCGCTATTTCCTGTCATGTGCCTGGATGCTCCGCTGTCTATAATCCACGTGTTAGTGTCAGGCTATATCGAGCACCCTGCGCATACAAAGTGAAAGATCAGTTTAGGTTAGGAACCCAAGCTTTGACTGTCTTGGGTTTCCCTGAGGCATCACTCATCATAAACTCCACCCATTGACCCTTAGAAGGTGAGGGTAGCTCAGGTTCTTTCTTGTTATCAGTATCAGACACGAGGGTGGATTTTTCTTTCCATAAGCCAGATTTGTGCAGTGCCTGTTATGATAAACAGTCGTCTGGCTTACAGGTTGAACTTTAGGGTCACTAGCTCTTCTAGGTGGAGTTAGAGAACTCCGCTTAGAAGACCTAGGTCTAGAGTCCAGAATATCAATCTTCTTCCTAGGTGTCTGATAGAAATGACAGTCGGAGGCAATGTGTCCACATTCTCCACAGTTGTAGCATGACCTGCTATCAACTTTATGAGTAGACTTTCTTTGTGGAGAAGTGCGTGACACTCTAGTAACATCAATCACTTTAGTTTTTGACTCTTGGATGTTTGATGTTTTCTCTGGTATAACAAATTTTACTGATTTAACCTGTTTTCCTTTTTGGTTAGCTGGTTTTTGACTTGAAGCTTGTGAAAAAGTAGCGTTTGAAGTCCTTTTAGGTTCTGATTTGACTCTATTTGACCCTGACTGTAAATTAACTTTTTCAAATTCATTTTCCAGGTTAAACATGGCATTTACCCTTTGCCTTTGAAGTGGCCTCCTTTTGTTTCTTACCAGATTCAGTAGATGAACATGAGGTGTCTGGATCAGTAACAAGAGGAGTGGTCACCACATGATCCTTGATGGGGTTATTATTTACTGGTCTAGACTTGGTGTTCATCAAGGTCTCAGGTGGTGGTGGAACCACTTTGTAGCCTAATCCCTCCCCGTTATTCCTTTCTCTTACTAAGTGTTGAACTATGTGTGAAGAACTAGTCCAACTATGCAGTTTCTGTTTTAATGAATTAACTTCGACTTCTAACACTGCTCTTTGTTTCTTAGTGTCTTCCAGGGAGTTAAGATAGTACCTAATGTCGTTTGCTTGGTTAAAAGCCACTACTTCAGTTTCCCTAAGTTGTTTGGTCAATAGGTCTATCTTTTCTTTATAACACTGCTCATTTTGTTTTAGCACTCTATTTGCCTCAGTACACAGACGTAAATCTTTTACTAAGTTATCATTATGGTCTAATAACCTAGCAAATTTGTCATCTATGCTCTTCCTAAACGTGTCACAATCAGAACAAGCATGGTTATTAAAAAGTTGGTCAGTGGTACTTACCTGAGTTGGTCCAGAAGTATTAGCCATCAGTGCTGCATCAGATGATTCTGGTTCTGTCGACTCTGGCTTTTCAGTCTCTGAGGTGGAGACTTCCTCATTTGGCTTGTAGCTGACCTCGGCTGCAGTTGTTTCTTCACTATGTGACATTGCAATTTCAACTGCTATATCACCTTCACTCGCAGAATCATCGTCAATATCCTCGACACTGGCAATGTTAGATTCTCCTGGTGAGACAAACCTGAAACTCCAATCCTGTCCTTCATCATCATGAGCAGTTAGTGCTTTAGGGTCCTTGTTTGATGAAGTAGAATTAGAGGGTTGCTTGTCCTGGCGAGTAAATGATGAGAACGGGTTCCCATTCCCCGTCTTCTTTGGCTTGACACATTCTCGTTTGAAGTGCCCCTTCTCACCACAGTTAAAGCAGGTCACTTTACTCTTGTCGAAGCCAAGGTGGTGTCCTTAGTAGCAACCAAGTTCTGTCCAGTCTTTTTCACAAACTTTTTCGCCCTTCGAACAGCACTTGCTAAGGCCCACATTATATCCATTCTTTCGAGCTCCATCTCATCCACCTGCTCGTAGTCCTCATCTGCCAGATGGCAGTTTCCAATCTTCCCAGCAACGAGTCCATCATATGAATGAACCACTGCTGCTAGGAGATCCATATGCTCTCGTGCTACTTCCACGGTCACATTACCGAAGTTCTCGGTCTTCAGTTTAGTAGCGTTAGCTTCTGATCCAATATGATGGGTACATGATGACCCAGACGTGTCTGATCCAGAAGTAGAGGCATGTGAAGGACCTGACGAGCTAGACACAAAAGCAGTCTGGAGAGGTGCTCCAGATGCCTTTGCTTGAGGTGTGGCGTTGTATAAAGCTGGATTTTGTGTGTACGAAGACTTCTGAGCTCTATACTTCATCCTTAGTGCTTCTTCGCGCAACTTAAGAATGAAGTCATTTATATCCAGCTTTACAAGGATACCATTCTGTCTCAGGTTAGACACGAATGTAGCCCACTTATCCCGCAACCCGTCTGCGAAGTTGCTTACTTTTTCTTCCATGGTAGTAACCACTCCATGGGTATGCAATTCGCTCATCAAGTGGTAGAATCTATCTATGACGTCGTCCAAGCTTTCATTACCAATTGAAGAGAAGTTATCGAATTCCTTCTTTAACTCCTTTGCTTTGATTGCCTTCAATGATGCATTACCATCATATCTCTTCTCTAGCGCATCCCACAGTTTCTTGGATTGCTTGTTCTCGGAATACTGGTGGAATATGTCTTTGGGGATCGACTGAGTGATCAATGCATATACTCTTTTCTCTGCATTGTACTTTACTTTCTGTGCGTCGGTCATCCCGCTTAATGTTAGTTTAACCCCATCAGCTCCCACCGGTGTACTATAACCTGTCTCAATGGCTTCCCACAGATTAGGATCTACTCCATTAAGGTAGATCTCAAAACGTTGTTTCCAGTGGGGAAACTCATCTAAAGTCAAGAGCTTTGGTGGTTTATTGTGATTCCCCACCTCACTCTCAAGCAGCAACAGATTCTGTATCCTTGAGTCTTTCCCAGCAGTAAAGGCTGACATCTGATCTTCCATGATGAATAAACTTATAATCTAATCAAACAAACTTTTACTGATGCGACTGAAGGATGCGACTGAGCTAATCGTGCGTATAAGCTCTGCGATTGGTTCAATCGTGCGAATGAACTGGGCGATTGGTTCAGTCGTGCGAATGAATCTGGTACGTATGAGCTATGCGAACGAATGGTTCAATCGGCCGAATGAAGGTGCGACTAGGTCCAATCGTGCGTATGAGTAGTACGAATGGAGTCCAGTCGTACGAATGAGTCAGTCGTGCGATTGAAGCCGCTGGTTTGCGAAAATTTCTAGGTTTGACGGTTTTCAGCCGTAAAAACTCGAAATTTTACAAGTTCTGATTGCCTGAGTCCGTAGAAACCAAACGTCGATGAGCAGGGAACTTCCAAGATCACTTTTGATGCCAAAGATTGCGTTTTTAGTGTAAAAACACAAACTTTATGCAATCTTGATTGAATCAACACGTAATCAAGAGCCAAGCTCTGATACCACTTGTTAGGACCTGGTATTCGACTGAAATACCTAGAGATCACGTGTATACCGGATCAAATAGTGCGGAATCCTATTTGATTGGCGATCCAATCAGTGAGAACACACGAAGAATCAATCAAGGATTGAAACTAACGTTAGAAATCGATAAGGAATCGATCTAATGTGTTCTATGAACTTGGAGAACGATTTGGAAGGTTTCTGGACGGCTAGGGTTCGTATGGAATTGAACTTGAACGAATCTCCCTGTTTTTCACGAATTGAGTTGTATTTATAGGTTGGCACTCTTCAATCGTGCGACTGAACCATTAGTTTGGTTCAGTCGTGCGATTGAACCATGCGGTTGGTTCATTCGTGCGACTGAGTGTTCAGTCGTGCGATTGAGCCAATCTTATGTTACAGTCGTACGACTGATCCAGTCTCCTGGTTCAGTCGTGCGACTGAGTCAATCGTATGAGGTTCTTCATGCTTATGGTTCATTCGCATGAGCCATTCGCATGGGAACTTCATTAAGTTAAGTTTGAATGTTTTAGTTAATTAATATAATATTATATGTAATCATTCAAGTAATCATAAACTCAATCAATTCATTTACGACTCATTAATGAACTATTAAACATTATAACCAACAGACTATCAACATCAGTTCATTAATCATACCAAACAAGATCTATTACATCACATATCACGATCTAGGGACATACATGTATCAACAACTATGCAAAATGTGAGAGCTCCAGATGCTAGCTCACGTATACAGAGGAGATAACCATTGAAACATGTGCTGAATGATAGCTCCAGGTCAGTACTATCGTACAGCAGGGAGATCATCCACTCCAGGCTGTATCACAGTACAGCAGAGGAGATCACACAGACCAAACATTTGACACTAAATATACCAGCAGAGTTGATGGACAAAACACAGCAAATAACGAAAGTTCATTCTCAACTCAATTTTTGTCAGGACTCATTTTTGTGCAATCCAAAACGTTTGAGTAATCCAACATTCTTAAGCATAAGTTTAATTAATCAAAAAGCTGCTGTCTACTTCATTCGTCAGGCAGATTCTATCAAGCATATCGTTAAACAGAATCTGATCCATTTCCTTTTTTTAAATGTGAAACAAATCTAGTAACAGTTACTATCATTCTCATAGAAGTACTGTTCCTGTCAATAAAAATTTTTAGAGAATATACAATCATTTCTCATCAATGTTAATTCCAATCTAGAGACTGATATTTCCTCCCCCAAATTTTTATTTTCATATTCTCTTATTATCAATGAATTTTCATTTTAATAATTTTTTTATTGTTTGTTATAAAATTTTTTTTAATAAAGAAATAGAAAATGAACATTTTTAAAAAGATATTAACCCCAAGCATAGAAATCAATTCATAAAAACGAGGTTTATCAAATATTTTGTGAAAAGACACTTTTGGATTTTTTGTATCGATGGTATAATATTAAGAAACCCTTCTCTTGAGCATCACGAATAGCATGGAGAGACACTCAGAAGATTAAAAGCCAATTCAGAACATGGTTGACTTTTTCTAGAGTAAGAGAACCATTGGTAACTTCTCCTTGTCCAATCTTTTTCCACCCTTCTTATTTCCAGCAAATGCACATATCCTCCATCTATAATCCGATAATTGTCAACAAATCCTTTATCCCGTCATATGCTTGGAACATCCGCTATCAACATGCCACAAACTGTGTACAATCTTTGAAGAGGATCCCTGAAATGAATTAACAAATCATTTACCCAGGACAATAGGACCCAAGATTGAACAACTTTTGTTTTTAAATAAGCAGATTTTTTACAAAAGAAATTATTAACCAATTTTGTCAATTTATTCCCAAAACAATTCCTATTAGAGGATCTTTGAATCAAAGGGCAATTTTTGATAAGATGATCCTCTTCACCACACCTGAAACATGATGTTTGAATCTAGGTCGATGATGTGATGAGGTAAAAATAGGATCAATATAATCTCCTCATCACATTCAGACAAACTAGAATCAACATCACTGAATGTCTCATACATCTCATGATGTTTTTGTTTATTTGAATCAGAGTTCTTCTTGTCAAATCAAAACGTGATTCTTCTGACAAATCAGTAAAACTCGTACCATTGGTACCAGTGTCAGATAAAGACGAACTACATTTTCTGATGATGTCATATTTATGGTATGAAAGATGGAATAGGTTGAGAAAAGAACTTTTCGAAAGAATTAGTTTTAAGTTGCTCAGTTGTTTTAGGAGAAACATCAGATTCATTGCATTCATTACCAGAACAAAAATCATCACTATCATGATTTGAAGTACAAGATGAAATAGAACTATCAAGAACATGAGACATTCAAGTCTGTTACTTTGAACTAGAAACAAACACTGAATTTAAACTAGACTTATTATCTAAAACAGACTGCTGATTGTCAGTGTACTAGAACTAGTGCATCCAAGCCCACTATTGGTCCATAGTCGTAGTCTTCACGAATGTACTTAGAGTTATTCCCGACTAAACCTGCAGACAAACTCAGTATCTGATTTGATTAAATCATTAGAAGGATGAGGAACAGGCATAGGAGAATAACAGTATGTACTAGGAGGAGGATAAACCTGTACATTTTCATAACCCAAACCTGTTTTAATTCTTGCTCCCCGTTGAGATTTACAAACATGTTTCATTCCAAAATAGTCCATTTATCTAACTTTGACTGAAGTTTGCTTGCTTCAAATTCAGCAAGAGCAACCCGTTCAGTCAAAGTATTAACCTCTACATTTCTTTCCAAAACATTCTTTTAAATGATCAGTTTCTTTTAAAGCCTCATTTAATTTCACAAAATATTTTGATTCATTCATTTTAGTTCATCATTAATTTGTTTTAAATCCTTTTCGTTTTAAATCGTTTTAATTAATTTTGAAGAAGATATAGATGCACAAGCAGAGGAGATAGGGTGGAGAAAGAACGAAGATCTAAAAAGAAAACTGACTTTGTTGACCTGAACGGAGATCAAAACATCGACACGGGGTTTCACAGCAGGGAAAGAGGCTAGTGCTTGTCTTGATGAGGATGGTTATTCGTAGTCTAAATATTTCATTGGCTATGAGTTGATTATGATAAAGACTAAACTGACGAATCAGGAGATTAGGGAAAAACAGAAGGATGAGGTAATTGAAGAATGAAAAGATTTGGTTGACCAGAATATTTGATTAAGGATTGTTTGAAGAAATTTCTCAGATGAAAGCTGTTGCTGGCCTACCTAGTCTAATTTTGCAAGCAGATGAGCACATATCCTGTATTACCTCATAAGGAAGTCCCATTACCATCCTTTCGGCAGCTAAAGCTTTATCGCACATGCATGCTGGAGTACTTGATTTCCTTTCCTCAACAGTAGCGCCGCATCATCCTTCTCTTTTCCTTTCGCAGCTTTTGAATTCCTTTCTTCATCTGAACCTATAATTTCTCTTTCTCCTCTCCATCTGCCTTCTCTTCTTTCTCCTTTACTGAAGATTCATTTGCTCCTTTGAATTCCTGAACAGCACAAATCCATCTTTATCAACTTCCATCTCATCACTTTCCACAACCTCAGCAACTAACGCGTGATTATTTCAGATCTTGTTTCTTCCACCTCCACACTCCAGTCAAAGTTTGAGATCAAAGCTAACTCCTTTTTGAATTTCCTTCTTCCTTTTCTTTCTCTGCTGTCAATCTTGGTACTCCAGTGTTACTAGGATCTGTGACAATGGTAATGGACATTCACGTTTAAAATGTCCCAATTGTTTACAGTTAAAGCACCTCAATTTTGACTTATCAAATCCTAGTTTTGAGGTAGATGATTGACTACCAAAGTTCTTTCTTCCTGTTCTTTCCATGAATCTCCTGGCTCTTAAAGTTAACATCGCCATTTGCCATTGAATGTCAGTTTCTTCTAAATCATCAGGATCAACCTGATACATATCCTCCATAGTCATTCCTTTACCTTTCAATTCACCAGCAACAAGAGCTTCATAGCTCTGAACAAACATTCCAAAAAGAGCCTTGTTTCAGATGAAATTGAAGTTTCAGCATTCACCTTAGAATTTCCCAATTCTTTTCCAACATGATTACTACCACTCGAGAAATTACTTGTATTGCTCCCTCCTTGAATTGGATTTTGAATGTGAGAGTTTGCAGCGGATGACAACAAAGCAGCATTTTGAGAAAAACCAGATGTGGGCATCATAGTCTGGTTAAATTCTCTTCTTTTCATATCCAACTCAAAAGATTTCAACTTGTTAATGATATCCATCAGCTTATAATCTGTAAAACCTCTTTCTTGTTTGAGCATACTCACTTGAAGACTCCCCTTGGTGGAAGAGAATCGAGAAGCCTGTTAACTTGTTCACTGTTGGAGAGTCTTTCATCATACTTCTTCAGAGTGCTTGAGACGGTTAAGAAACGATTTGTCAGATCTGTCAAACTTTCATTCTTGTATCCTACAAACGAATTGAACTCCTTTTCAGCTTGAATACTCTTGTCTTTCACCAGATCTGCATTCCCATCATAGAATCACAGAGAGCATCATAAAGGGATTTAGCATTTTTATGCTCTGCAAAACGATTGTAGATATCTGGAGCCAAGCAGAGAGTTAGAGCACCAAAAGCTTTTTGATCACGATCAATCAGTTTCAGATCTCTTTCAGTATAAGAAGATGGGTCTTTGTTCTGAGAACGACATCACCAACCGTAATCGTAGGTATATGAGGACCTGAAATAATCGATTCCCATTGATTATGATCTGTGTAGAAAAAAAGCTTTGAGACATCTCTTCCAATATTCAAAATTATCTCCATTAATGAGTCTTGGAGGTCTATTAGGAGCAACACTTTCAAGATCCGCAAGTGTAAGAGTAGTTAATTTCGACATAATAGTTTCGGCAGAAAAATTGATAATTTCGCTGACAAATTCGCTAACAAATTCGCTGAAAGAGGTGACTTGGCTAACAGTTTCGCTGAAACAATACTATCGCAGATACTTTCGCAAAACAGACACTTTCGCTTGCAATTTCAGCAGCACTTTCACTTGAACAGAGACAACAATTGCTTAATTTCGCTGCTAAATTCGCAGGAAACAAGCTTGAACTTTCGTTCAAAAATAGATTCGGCAGCAATTTCGCTTGATGATTGGTCAAAAACACTAATGAACTTTCGTTCAAGGGAATACTTTCGCTGAAACTCTAGAAAACAACTTCTGATCCAAAATAACTCATAATTTCGCTGAATGAAGATGACAGTTTCGCTGTAAGAACAGTAATTTCGCTGGTCGATCTCAAAACCCTTTTTCACCTCAAAATCAATCTGAATCATCCAAATCTCAATGAATTTGAGATCTGATGATTGTAGAATCTTCCTCAATCAAGAACAAGCATAATTCAATCAATTTCCATGCCAAAAACAGCTGATAATCCAATGAAAATTGATTGAAACTAGATATTGACCAAAACCACAAAAACTTAACAAATCAAGAGCACTAAGGCTCTGATACCATATTGTTGGTCCATGTGATCGATGAACAGTACAATTGATAGGATAATTTGATCAATATCAAACACACAATCCAAATAACAAAATTGAGAAGTGAATATGATGAATCAAGACATAATCGTACTCAAATGAACAAACTCACTCAATAACAACAAGCACAGTTGTATTTCAATGAAGTAACTGCTTAGAAATGGTAGCTTGCAACAGAATTCCACGATTAGGGTTTTGCAAGCTTGCCGTACAAAGTGAAATGACAATAGTATATATAGCAGTCATAGATTCGCTGACAGTTTCGCTACCAGCGAAACTGTCATGCCGAAACTATAGTTTCGCCCGGCAGAACACAAGTTCGCCGGGTAAACCAAAACATCAAACTGTGAGCGAACGTATAGATTCGCTCACAGTTCCGCTGGACTGCCAAAACTGCTAATTACAAACAAAATACAAAATGAATCTAACAAAAGTCCTATTACAATGTAAAGTAAACATCTATACTAAAGTGAGTCCAACCTAACATGATCTTCACCCACATAATGTCCATTCTCTCCAGCTCCATTTCATCCACCTGCTCGTTGTCCTCATCTGCCAGATGGCAGTTTCCAATCTTCCCAGCAACAAGTCCATCATAAGAATGAACCACTGCTGCCAAAAGATCCATGTGCTCTCGAGCTACTTCCACAGTCACATTACCGAGGTTCTCGGTCTTCAGTCTAGTAGCATTCGCTTCAGTTCCAATGTAATGGGTACAAGAAGACCCTGACGTTTCTGAACCTGAAGGATAAGCTTGTGAAGGACCCGATGAGCTAGACACAAATGCAGTCTTAAGAGGTGCTCCAGATGTCTTAGCTTGAGGCATGGCATTGTACAAAGCTGGATTCTGAGTGTGCGAAGACTTCTGAGCTCTGTACTTCATCCTAAGTGCTTCTTCTCGCAGCTTTAGAATGAAGTCATTGATATCCAACTTTGCCAGCATCTCATTCTGTCTCAGATTTGACACAAATGAAACCCACTTTTCTGGCAATCCGTCTGCGAAATTTAACACCTTTTCTTCCATGGTAGTAGCAACACCATGTGTATGCAATTCACTCATCAGATGGTAGAATCTATTAATAACATCATCCAAACTCTCATTTCCCATCGATGAGAAGTTGTCAAATTCCTTCTTCGTTCCTTAGCTTTAATTGCCTTCAGCGAAGCATTCCCGTCGTATCCCTTTTCCAGCTCATCCCACAATTTCTTGGCCTGCTTATTCTCCGAGTACTGGTGGAAAATATCTTTAGGAATTGATGGTGTAATCAATGCATAAACTCTCTTCTCTGCGTTATACTTAACTTTCTGAGCATCAGTCATCCCTCCCAAAGTAAGCTTTACCCCATCTGCTCCCATCGGCATACTATACCCAGTCTCGATAGCTTCCCACAAATTTGGATCCACTCCATTGAGGTAGATCTCAAAATGTTGTTTCTAGTGGGGAAACTCATCTAACGTTAAGAGTTTTGGTGGTTTATTATGATTCCCCACCTCACTCTCAAGCAACACTAAGTTCTGGATCCTTGAGTCCTTGCCGGCAATAAACGCTGACATCTGATCTTCCATCACGATTAACTTTTAAGTGTACTA
Organism: Flaveria trinervia; assembly: GCA_025506515.1. NCBI lineage: Eukaryota > Viridiplantae > Streptophyta > Magnoliopsida > Asterales > Asteraceae > Flaveria > Flaveria trinervia. Next base: position 80,282,442 of record CM046448.1, read on the forward strand.
AACAACTGTCAAACTGGTGTGACTGGGTGATGCGAATGGGCTATCGTGCGAATGAACTATGCGATTGGTTCAATCGTGCGGCTGAACTAAGCGATTGGTTCAGTCGTGTGAATGAAGCTGATGCGTATGAACACTGCGAACGGATGGTTCAGTCATACGAATGGAGATGCGACTCAGTCCAATCGTGCGTCTGGTGTATGCGAATGAAGTCCAGTTGTGCGAATGGCTCACTCGTGCGACTGAAGCTGCTGTTTTGCGAAAATTTGTAGGTTAAACGTGTTTTAGCCGTAAAAATTCGAAATTTCGCAAACCCTAATCGCCTAAGGCCATAGAAACCAAAACTTGATGAGCAGGGAACGTCCAAGACCACTTTTAACACAAAAGATTGTGTTTTTTTAGTGTAAAAACACAAGCTCTTTATCAATCTTGATTGAATCACACGTAATCAAGAGCCAGAGCTCTGATACCACTTGTTAGGACCTGGTATTTGAACGAAATACTGAATGATTAACGTGTAAACCAAACCAAATAGTGCGGAATCCTATTTGATTGGCGATCCAATCAGTGAGAACGCACGTAGAATCAATAAAGTATTGAATCAAACGTTAAGAATCGATTAGGAATCGATCTACAGCGTTCTATGAACTTGGAGTATCAACTTGGAGGCTTCTGGACGGCTAGGGTACGTCTGGAGTCTAAATAGAATGAATGCTCTAGTTTTTCCACGAATTGGGTTGTATTTATAGGTTAGTCTTGTTCATTCGTGTGACTGAACCATTAGTATGGTTCAGTCATGCGATTGAACCATGAGGTTGATTCATCCGCACGACTGAGTGTTCAGTCGTGCGACTGAGTCAATCTTATGTTACAATCATATGACTGATCCAGTCTCCTGGTTCAGTCGTGCGATTGAGTCATTCGTATGAAGTTATTCATGCGCATGGTCCATTCGCATGGGCCATTCAAATGAGAACCTCAATTTGTTAAATTTGAATGTATTAATTAATATAACATTATGTGTGACAATTCAAACAACCACAAACCTAATTAACCAATTCAACATCATTAAACATTATAAATAACAAACAACCAATATCATTTCATTAATCATTCCAGGCATTATATCAGAATCAGACAAACAAGATCTATTACATTCATATTATGATCTAGGGACATACATGTATCAACAACAACCCCATTGAATAAACAAAAACAACCATTGCATTCATCCAAACAACACAAGGCCAAAAGCTAGGTTATGCACTAACTAAAATTCCATCATATCATCCAAATATAACAAAGAATCCCCACTAAAACCCACAAAATTCAGCCACCATGAACTGAGATTTCGGTTTTAAACATGTCCAAACAATACACATATCAACATACATATCTTTCAGGTTTATTCACAAGCATGTGTAATATAATCTTGGAAGTTTGGGGATTCAACATACAAGAATTGCAGCCCATAAGAGGGTAATGAAGTCCCATAAAACGATTTTTAAAGGACAAGAAAAAGCAGCAATCCACATAACCGGCTCTAGATGCCATTGTAGGGTTTGTTAGAAGATAAATTCAAAGTTTAGCCTATTAAACTTTCTGAAAAACGCAGCGGAAGAGGATCATTATAACATTGTTTATAAACTGAAAATCCAGATTTATTTTTGATGTTATAAGTTTTAAACAAACCCGATAACAAGAGAATCTTTTATATGTGAATGATGCTTACTATGAAAATGCAAACAACACATTATGGACAGCTATGAAGAAACTGCCATAATCTACCTTTCAGCAGCAAGATGTTCAAGAATGAAAGATAATGTTGTCCAAGAAATCGACCAAGGCACCAAGGAGGTCCTCTCAAGCTTGTATACCCCAAGCTTTATTGCAAAACACTTTCTTGTTAGGAAGAAACACCACCAAAACAACTCAAAACCTCCAAAATGTTGTTGCTTGTGCCGAGAGCTTTTAGAGAGAGAGAGAGGAGAGTTTTGTTCAATTTTGCATGTCTATCTTGAGAGAGTAAAATATTGAGCGTGGGACTTGTTTTAATTATGTGTGTTTTCAAGGAGGAATAAGGAGCCAATCCCCATCAATGGGGCGGCTGAAAATCATGTTTAAAAGGGGTTTTCCCTCTTAAACAAACACACACATTAAACATAGTCACTTAATAAGTTATACAATTAACCATTTAATTGTATAAGTTATACACCCTTTTTATTATTTGATGTTATCTAACTTACTTAAATAACATTACAAATAATATTCTTGAACAAAATATCCTAATAAGTTGTTCCATCTCATATGCAACTTATTTAGAAAACCTATTTTCTAAAGTTGGTGTGGTTATTTAATTGCATGATCATATCGTCAATTAAATAATTGTTTGTGTTTGCAAAGCTTGTTATTGGGTATAACCCGACTTGGATCATAACGTACTAACCGCATCAATATTCTACGTGTCTTGGGCATATAGAATCCTACAAATTCAATTACAAAGTTTTCAAGTACATAAATATCTAAACATACTTTTCCCCTGAATAGCCGGCGCGTCAGTAGGGGGCAGATGATGAGGCTCCTTGGTCTTGATTTCTCTTTGTACGTCTCTCCTGACCTTGAGTTGATGTAGATGCAGCTGCATCTCTTCTTCATCATCATCATTGTTCTGCCTTCCCTTGTCTTTTCCTTTTCACTGGCCTCATCATCATCACTATTATCATCTTCACCATCATCATCATCATCATCATCATCTCCTTCTCTTATCTTGAGTGGCTCATCCTTTGAGCCCTTGAGCTTGAGCATGATGGTATTGTTTGATGCCTCCCACTCCTTTATCCTCTTTGATGAGTGGACGTTTTGCTCCTGGAGTTGGGTAATCTGCTCAGCTTGCTGTGAGATCTGCTGTGCTTGGATAGCGTTTAGCTCCACAAGCTGACGTAGTTGGGCAGTCTTCTCCTCATCAGCAGCTAGCAGCTTCAGCACCATACAATTAAGTGCTAATAGTTGTTCCTCTACCCCAATGGGGGTAGAGATGATCCTGTGTGGTAGGTAGGGTCGAATGATGGTTTGGCTTGTGGCTAGTGGTGGTGGTGGTGGCAGTGGTGAAGATTGGGGTGGTATAGATGTAGGTGGTGGTGGATGAGCTGTAGTGGTGGTGGATGGGATGTGGGTAAGTGGTGGAGTGGGTGTGATAGTGGTGTGAGGTGGTAGAGGTGGTGGCAGGTGGTGTGGTAGCAGTGGTGGTGGTAGTGGTGGAAGGTGTGGATGAGGTAGTGGTTGTGGTAGTAGATAAGGTCAAGGTGAACTTCAATCTCTTCCCCTTCTTGCCATAGGGGTGTGCCATCCTCTTCTTCCTTGAGCCTCTAGGCATAAGGGCCCCCCCTTGGCTGCTGAGCAGTTCTAGGGCATATGTGGGATCTGGATCAGCAGCAGCATCCTCGAACTCCCCTGGGCGTCCACCAACCGCCCTCAAACCTCTCTCTGTGGCAACCACCCTACTGCCCACAGTCCTCGTGAGAGGCTCCTTATCACTCTTTGCGTCCTCATCTGGAGGACAAAAATCCTGGTGAGAGCTGGCAGGTGGCATCTGTAGGAGGTGGAGATGCAACATGGGTAGTGGGGCCCCTAGTAGAAGCAGGCCCAGAGTCTCTGCCGGTGTCATCGTCATCGTCACCGGAGTCATTAGATGGAGAGCAATCTGTTCTACATCTGAATCACTCTCCTCATGGCGTAACTTTCTCCTAGTCGGCGCCACATAATCAGCCTTGCCAGATGCCCGAAGAGTCTCTTCATAGGGGGCTTGACTTGCTTCCCCTGTAGACTTTCATGCGGCCCAAGGTCGTGTCATCCATAATCTCCAATGATACAGCATCATGGCTCTCCTTGGGCAAGGCAGGCAGCTTCCCATCGATGATCATCTGCAGAATCTGGGGTACATGCAGAATCCCTTCTTGCCCTTTGCCTCTAGGTTCTCTATCAGATAGGAAAAAATCATACTAGAGAAACTGAAGGGGTGGTTGAGTACTAGTGCCACGTAGGAATTCTAGATCTGGTCTGAGAGGTCATCAAACACACCCCTCCTTGACGCCACGCACGTCAGTATCACATGCGCCAAGTACCTAAACTGGGGACACAGGTTGCTTTTGTTCAGCACACCTGCGTTTATGTCCCCAGCGTACTTTATCATAAGGAATCACCCTCTAACTGTTAGAAGATGTAGCCTGGTCGGGTGATCTGCATCGTCACCCAGATCGAGTACTCGACGAATATCAGCTGCAGTCACCTTGATATCATGCCCAAAAATGGAACTCCGAATGTTGTAGGGCTCATGTGAACGATCAACGATGCCCCCTCCCAGAAGGCCTGCTGTATAGACCTATAGGGAGTGCACGGTGTGGATATAGCTCTATGAATTCGGGATCTCTTTAGGAATGCAATGATCCCTGCAAACTCGGCACCGTTCTGAGTTGTGGCATCCAATGGGCACAAATGTTGTGCTTGGGGTTGATGGACCACCTGTCAGCCATAGATTTGTAATACAAGACACATAGACTTTAGATCACCATACAACAAAAATCAGTTCAAATTAACATGTTTGAGATCAGTCTTGTTCAATCATGCGATTGAACCATACGACTGAGTTCAGTCGGTTGACCTAACAGGCGACTGAATATAGTCGGGTAACTGAACATGCGACTGAGTTCAATCGGGTGACTGAGCCTGTGATTGGTTCAGTCGGCCGATTGAGCTCATTCGTATTATCCATTCGGCCGATTGAGTCGTTCGACCAGCTCAGTCGCGCGATTGTGGTTCATCCGGTATCCAGTCGCATGACCCATTGTTCGTTCAACTGAAATTCGAATTTGGACCAAATCTTAAAATTTGATGTCCTGTTTTGGTTCATTAGACTCGCAATCACTCTACTAATAATCTTGATTTCAACATTTTACTTAGTTCAGCTAGGTTATTCGTCCAATAACAGTTTCGGTTCTTGTAAGGGCCGAAATTCATAAATTAGGGCTCAAATCAACCGAACTTCAGTTAGATAGTACCGCATTTACCTATATAACAAGTAGAGATCGTGAGAATATCAAAATTAGGTGTCAAATTCGATCAGAAGAAATTTCAGCAGAGTAACGGTACAAAATGTGATTTAGGGTGAATGAGGGGTGATGAGTTTATACGATCGACTATGGCCCTATTTATACTGAATCTGCTTTCAATCGCCTGAATGGACCAATTCGCTCGTTCCATTTGGGCGATTGGACTTTAGTCGTGCAATTGGTTCGGTCTTTAGTCGGGCGACTGACTCATTCGCACAGCTCCATTCGGGCGACTAGCTCAATCTGATATGCCATTCGGGTGAATGGTTCATACTCATGCTCCATTCGGCTATCTAGGGCATAAGTATGGTCCACACGTACATCGTGCGAGTGGATCATACTCATGATTTTGACTTAATGACCATTCCACACTTAATCCCTTTTGACTTTTGATTAAACATTATGAGCATTCGATCATCTCAGACATTATCATTTTAATTTTGACAACCTTTGATCACCTCAGACGTGATCCTTTTAAGATAATTTTTCACCTCAGACGTGACTCGTTTACATTTGAAAACACGTGTGGTCACCTCAGACGTGACCTTTTTAGTTGATTAAATCCCTGATTGAGTTCCATGGCATAGTCCGATGTTTAACAAACTAAATGAAATTTAAATAAAATAAAACAACTAAAACTGAAATACAAAACTAAAACTTGTTTTTGTGGTTTCGTGTGAGGTGTAAATCCTAAGATGGAAATCTAATAGATTCATTTTCTGAAAAGGCAGCTTCAATCCATTTTGACCATAAATGGACCGATTCAATTTGGAATCATATAGGTAAGTCAAATCATTCGGGACATGTTATCAAAACTTTTTGATGCTCGAATCTGTTCTTTCATCTAGAGTCATTAGCAAGTTTAGGAAATCATACTAGTACTATTAGATCCCCACAATGATTTGGACTTTCAAGAATTTTAGCCACGATGATTGTCAGTATACTTGTCCTTTTAAATCCATACACGGACTTTTGACACAATTGGTGACGGTTTAAGGTTTGATTATTTCAACAAGCATTTGTGGATCCCACACTTATCTGGTAATCAACATTCCTCAGGAGATTTTTGAGCGGTCTCAGGGTAGTATTCAAAAAGAAACTATTCTTAGAGCTTTCAAAAAGAAGCCAAGCCTCAGGTTAGTGCCACCGCACAGCAAAGAGGCGGCAAACAACAATGAATTCTAGAATATATAGGTTATGCTTATCCTCAGGTTAGTGCCACCGCACACAGAGAGGCACATAACATATCTTTTGTTTGAGCAATTTTATCTTTTTGCACAGATTTCGCCAACAACATAGGTTATTAGTTTGATTGCTTTTGCATTTTTTCATCACATTCTTTTGCTCATATTTTGGTCATACGCACACATTTGTGGCGTTTATTCTGCTCGTCACCCCTTATTGGAAGTTTGTTGATTGTGTTAACCAAGGATAAGATGATAACCACAGCTTGTTGAACAACTTAGTTTAATCTTGAGATCACCAACAAGGTCTAATCATCTATGTGCTGAATCTACGACATATCTTGAGTGGTCTAGCAACCTCTAGGTCTACTTTCTTTGTGTTACCTTGGTAGTAGCTAGTTTTACTATCATTTTTCCTTTTATATTGCTCAGACTACAAAGACTTATACTTTAATTTTCGCATCTTATTCAATTTAAACTTTTAAAGTCCCAAGTGGTTTGTTCCTGTGTACTATCATTTTCCAAAGTTTGAATCGGTATCACAAATTCAATCTAAAGCTTACCTCTCCTCCTCCCTCATTGTTTTTTATAATGTTACTTCCTAAACCTATTCTCCCCCTAAAATTCTAAAACCGTAAACGATTTTCATTTTTAGGATTTTACTAGGCAAAGAAATAACATCAATTTAATTAACTACTTAAAATAAATTAGATAAATAAAGAAAATAAAAATTAAAAGAAAAATGAACTATACACATCGGACTACACATGGTTATCTTCAGGAATTATATCACTTTTCTTTTTAACGTCGTTGACCTTTAACAAATATAGAAAACATGGTTTATAAAAAGCCTTGTATAGAGGTCAGCGCGTTGAAAATCAGTATTTATTTTAACCACATCGATTAGGTTCTTTTCAAAACAATCACGTATAAAGTGATATTTTATTTCGATGTGTTTGGTCTTAGGATGTTGGACCGGATTTTTAGTTACTGCAATTGCAGCAGAGTTATCAACAAAAATAGGAGTAGAAGAGAAACTCAAACCGTAGTCCTGCATTTGCTTTTGAATCCATATGATTTACGAACAGCAACTTGTAGCAACAATGTATTCAGCTTCGCAGGTTGACAAAGCAACCAAGGTCTGCTTCTTACACTGCCAAGTCACTAATCTCCTCCTAAAGAATTGACATCCTGCTGATGTAAACTTGTAGTTCATCTTGCAGCCGCCGTAATCCGAGTCACTATACGCCGTAAGCTTGAATTCATCGTCATGAGGATACCACAACCCTAGTGTTGGTGTACCCTTCAGATAACAGAAGATCCTTTTTACCCCTATCAGATGGTTAACTTTTGGCTTTGCCTGATATCTTGAACATAGAAATGTAGCATACATGATATCAGGTCTTGAGGTAGTGAGGTACATTGGAGATCCAATTATTCCTCGGTATATGGTGGCATCTACCAGATCACCTGTCTCGTTGGGTGCTACATCATGGTTTGTAGTAAGTGGAGTCCCAGCTGCGGAAGCATTCTCCATGTCAAATCGACTGAGAATATCTCCTACATACTTGGTCTGATGTAGAAAATTTCCCTTAGGTGTCTAATCCACCTGTAACCCGAGAAAGAATTTCACCTCTCCCATGGCACTCATTTCAAATTCAACCTTCATTACTGCTTCAAACTCTTTACATAATTCTTCGTTCTTGCAACCGAAGATTATGTCATCTACATAATTTGGAAAAGTAGTAAATCACCATCCTTTTCTTTGATGAACACTGTGCAGTCAATAACACCTCTGCGAAACCCATGTTTCACAAGATGAGTGGAGAGCTTCTCATACCAGGCTCTAGGAGCTTGATGAGGCCCGTATAAAGCCTTGTCGAGTTTGTAAACTCTGTCCCGATGATATGGATCCTCAAATCCCTTAGGTTGACTGACGTACACTGTCTCTCGGATTTCACCATGAAGGAATGCACTCTTCACATCCAGTTGATAACTTTAATCTTCATATACGATGCATAGGCAAGGAAGATACGAATGGCTTCCATTCTTCTCACGGGTGCAAACACTTCATTGTAATCTATTCCCTCAACTTGTCAAAATCCTTGAACTACAAGTCGACCCTTGTTTCTGATGATTACGCCTTGATCATCTTTCTTGCATTTCAAGACCCATTTGGTGCCAATGACCTTAGCACCTTTAGGTCTATCCACCAGAGTCCATACTCCTAACTTCGAACTGAAGAAGTTCTTCTCACATGGCACTCACCCATGCCTCATCATTCAGTGCTTCACTGACGTACTTTGGCTCAAATTGAGACACAAAGTAGCGATATGCACCGTCGTGAAGGTATCCTTTTTCTATCACCGAGGCATAATCAGTTGAATTGAGCTGATTTATGGTCTAAACTCCTAATCTGACATCCCCAATGACATTGTCCAAAGGATGATAGACATTTAGGTGTGATCCAGGAGTTGTTGGAACAACTACCTCAGAATCAAGATTATGAACGTTAGGTTTCGAATCTGAGGCAGTAGGAGTATGAGGTTCCGAAGGCTTAGAGGCATCAATTTCAGAGGCTTATGGACTTGCAGTAGTAGTAACCTGTTGCTCCTGAGTGTCCTGATCATTTTCCACGGCTTCATCGTCAGAGGAAGAGTCACTTACCTCGAGTGCTCCCCCTGAGTTGGTAGATGAATCACCTTATGAGCCAGATGATGTAGATTCCTTAAATGGTGTGTTTAGAACATCATACATCATCTTTGCTGCTAACTCATCATCAGACGTGGGGAGAGGGATGTTGAAGGACTTGAAGAATCCATCATAGTCAAAAAAGAAGGCTGGTCCTTTTCCAACAGGTGGGGTGGTGTATCTCTGAACATCCACGTTACACCACACTTCTACTTGACCCGTCAAGTTGTTGTAAACTCTCTTGTTCGGTATGTTGTATCCTAGAAAGATACTTTCTTCAGCCTTCTTGCTGAATTTTCCCTCCCGAGTCCTCTTCAGTAGGGTGCACGGTGCGCCATACGGCTCGAGATACTCTAGATTAGGTTTACGTTGTTGTAGTAACTCATAACATGTCTTGCCATGGCGTTTAACTACCAGAACTCGATTTACCATGTAACACGCATTTGCAACTGCCTCATTCCAAAATTGGATAGGTAGTTTCGAGTCTACTAGCATAGTCCGTGCAGTCTCTATCAAGCTCCAATTCTTTCTTTCAGCAACGCCGTTTATCTGAGGAGTGTAGGCAGAACTGAACTGCTGCACAATTCCCTTTTCCTTGCAGTATGCCTCCATCTATTGGTTCTTGAACTCGTTCTGTTGTCTGAGCGTACTTGTCGTACCTTCAGCTTGTATAGGGACTCCAGTGTAGTTACTAATTCCTTGAATGACTCAAATGTTTCGGATTTGGATTTCAGAAACATTACCCAAGAGAATCTTGAGTAGTCATCAGTAACTACATAGTAGTACAAGTCGCCTGCAATATTTCTTGTACTAATTGGACCAAACAGATCCATGTGAGGGAGTTCAAGAGGAAGTTCGATGGAATGAACTTTCTGTTACTTATGAGACTTCTTCGTCTGTTTGCCCTTCTTGCATGCAACACAGAAATCAGGAAGTTGGAAGTTTTTGACATTAACTCCTCTCACGAGATCATTCTGGATCAAGTGATTCATCTTTCATGGATTAATATGTCCCATTCTCCTATGCCAGGAGATGGAATCCTTCTTAGTAGCTTTTGACAAGAAGCACTGAACTTCACGATCCGTTGTGGAGGCCTTTGATAGATCCAAGACATAAAGGTCATTATAAATTGAGGCAGACATTAAGACTGGTCCTCCGGGATCACATAGTCCTTTTTCAGGACATAACACTTCTTGTTGTCAAATACTACCTTAAAACCTTTATCACAAATTTGGGATACAGAAAGCAAGTTATTCTGAAGTTGTTGAACATAGTTTACCTTGTCAAACTTCACTTTCTGATTTCCTACTTCCCCTTGAGCTGTGATATACCCTCCTTTGTTTCCAGCTAATGAACATGGCCTCCTTTTATTTGTTTGACGTTTGATAAGAGAGCCCTATTCCCTATCATGTGCCTGGATGCTCCGCTATCTATAATCCACATGTTGGTTTCAGCACTATAGCGAACACCCTGCACATTCAATTTAAAACATTAGTTCATGTTAGGGACCCAAGCCTTTATTGGCTTCGGTGTTCCAGAGGCATCACACATCATAAATTCAACCCATTGACCATTAGAGGGTGAGGGAAGCTCAGTTGTCTTCTTGTTCTTATTATCAACCATTGAGGTTGATTTTTCTTTCCATAAGCCATCCTTGTGTAAGGCATGTTTGTGATAAACAGATGACTGGCTAATGGGTTGAACTTTAATTTACTAGCCCTTCTTGGTGGAGTCACTAAGTTCCTCTTAGAAGAACTAGGTTTTGGGTCCTGAAGTTCAATTTCCTCCTCGATATCTGATAGTAAGGACAGTTAGACGCAATGTGTCCATACTCTCCACAGTTGTAGTATGATCTGCTTTCGACTTTTCAATTTAACTATTTGTGTGGAGAAGTGTGTGACACATGTGTGACATTAACCTTTTTGGGTTGACACTCTTCTTGTTTAGATGTTTTATTTTGTTTAACAAAGTTAATTGTTTGAACATTTTTAACATCTTTTCCATTTTGTTTACCTGGACTTTGACATGAAACCCGTGATTGGTTAACATTACTGGTCTTTTTAGGTTCAGATTTGACTGTGGTTGAACCAGGCTTTATATTAACCTTCTCAAACTCTTTTTCCAGATTAACACAAGGCATTTTACCTTTTACCTTTGAAGTGGCCTCCTTTTGTTTAGTACCAGATTCATTTGATTTACATGTGGAATCTGGATCACTTACAAGAGGAGTGGACACCACATGATCCTTGATTGGATTGTTATTGATTGGTTTACTTTTTGCGTTCATCAAGATCTCATATGGTGGCAGAACCACTTTATAACCCAATCCCTCCCCGTTGTTACACTATCTCACTAAGTGTTGAACAATATGAGATGTACTTGTCTAACTATGCAGTATTTGCTTTAATGAATTAACTTCTACTTCTAAAACTTCCTTTTGTTTCTTAGTGTCTTATAGGGATTTAAGATAGAACTTAATGTCTTTTATTGGTTAAAAGCTACAACTTCAGTTTTCCTAAGTTGTTTGTTCAACAGTTCTATCTTTTCTTTATAACAGTGCTCATTTTGTTTAAGAATATGTTAGCTTTAGTGCATAGTTGCAAGTCCTTTACTAAGCTATCATTATGATCTAATAACCTAGAAAATTTTAAATCTATGCTTTCCCTAAATTTATTACAATCAAAACAAGCATGATTATTGAAAAGTTGGTCAGTAGTACTTACCTGAGAGGGTTCTGATGAATCAGCCATCAAAGGAGAGTCTAGTGTTTCTGGTTCTGGTGATTCTGACTTTGTTGTAGATTTCCCTTCTGCAGGCATGTAATTGACCACTGTTACAGTCTCTTCGGTGCTTGACATCACGAGTTCCACTGCAATATCTCCTTCACCAGCTGAATCGTCATCTAAATCTTCAACACTAGCAATGTTGGATTCTCCCGGTGAAACAAACCAAAAGCTCCAGTCCTGTCCATCATCATCATGAGCAATCAAGGCTTTAGGATCCTTGCTTGATGAAGTAGGACTGCTAGTTGGTGTATCCTGACGATTGAAGGATAAGAATGGATTTTTCGTTTCCAGTTTTATTGGGCTTCACACACTCACGTCTGAAGTGCCCCTTTTCGCCACAGTTAGCGCAGGTCACCTTGGTCTTGTCAAAACCAAAGGTAGTATCCTTAGTTGCAACCAAGTTCTGTCCGGTTTTCTTGACAAACTTCTTAGCTCTCCAAACTGCACTTGCTAAGGCCCATATTATATCCATCCTCTCCAGCTCTGTCTCGTCCACCTGCTCGTAGTCCTCATCTGCCAGATGATAGTTCCCATTTTTCCCGTAATTAGTCCATCATAGGAGTGGACTACTGCTGCTAAGAGATCCATGTGCTCTTTAGCTACCTCAACTATCACATTACCGAAATTCTCGGTCTTTAGTTCTGCAGCATTGGCTTCAGGTACTATGTATTGGGTACTAGACGACCCTGACGTTTCTGACCAAAGTAGAGGTTTGAGAGGGACCAGCAGAACTTGACACAAAAGCCATCTAAAGTGGTGCTCCAGACGTTTTGGCTTGTGGAGTCGCGTTGTATAGTGTCGGATTCTGATCATAGGAAGACTTTTGGGCTCTATACTTCATCCTCAACTCTTCCTCTCTCAGCTTCAGAATGAAATCATTGATATCTAACTTCATTAGCATATCATTCTGTCTAAGATTAGAGACAAAGGAAACCCATTTCTCTAGCAACCCATCTGCAAAGTTTGACACTTTGTTCATCGTTACTCCATGAGTGTGCATCTAACTCATCAAGTGGTAGAATCTGTCAATGACGTCATCCAGGCTTTCTTTACCCATCGAAGAGAAGTTGTCAAACTCTTTCTTCAAAGCTTTAGCCTTTATCGCCTTTAATGATGCATTTCTGTTATACCTTTTCTCTAATGCATCCAATAGCTTCTTTGCTTGCGTATACTCAGAAAATTGATGGAAAATATCCTTGGGGATCGACTGAGTAAGCAGAGCATAGACTTTCTTCTCAGCATTGTATTTGACCTTTTGTCCATCAGTCATGCCACCTAGTCTAAATTTGACACCATCAGCACCTACTGGCATGTTGTACCCCGTCTCTATTGATTCCCACAGATTGGGATCTACTCCATTTAAGTAGATCTCGAAACATTGCTTCCATTGTGGGTATTCGTCTAACGTGATTAGCTTAGGGAGTTTGTTGTGATTCCCCACTTCATTCTCCAGAAGCAGTAGGTATTGAATCCTTGAGTCTCTCCCTGCTGTGAACGCCGAGTATTGGTCCTCCATTGCTATCAAATTTAAACTTTTGAACAAACTGTTTCACTTGTGCGAATGAAGGTGTGCGGTTGGGCTATTCGTGTGATTGAACAATGCGGATGGTTCAATCGTGCGACTAAACTAATGCGGATGGCTCAGTCGAGCGAATAAACAAACGCGGTTGGACAATGCGAATAAACTGCTCATTCGTACGAATGAAGGTACGAATGAGTCCAATCGTGCGTATGAGGGATGCGTATGGATTCAGTCATGCGATTGAGTCAATCGTGCGACTGAAGCTGTTGGAATTGAAAATTCATAGGTTTAAGGTGTTTTGCATGCAAAAACATGAATTTCTTGCTAACCCTAATTGACGTATGCCAGAAAAACTAAACTTTACGATCAGGAGACGTCTAAAACCTGGTTTGACACAAAAAATGGCGTTTTTGAGTGGAAAAACACAATTTTATATCAAAACAATTGAACACCACGTAAATCTAGAGCCAATGCTCTGATACCACTTGTTAGGATCGTGTATCGAATGAAATACTAACTGAAATACGTGTATACTGAATCAAATAGTGCGGAATCCTATTTGATTGGCGATCCAATCAGTGAAAACGCACGTAGAAACAACTATGGATTGCATCTAAACGTTAAGAAAGATTGGTAATCGATCTAATGCGATCTATGAACTTGGAACAGGTTCTTAGAGGTCTCTGGACGGCTAGGGTATGATTTAGTATGTAGGTATTCAAAGTGTTATGTTTTTCCACGATTTAAGTGGTATTTATAGGTTAGGATTTCTCATTCGGCCGACTGAACCATTAGCATGGTTTAGTCGTGCGATTGAGTCATGCAGTTGATCCATTCGCACGACTAAGTGTTCAGTCATGCGACTGAGTCAATCTCATGTTACAATCATGCGACTGATCCAGTCTCCTGGTTCAGTCGTGCGACTGGTTCATTAGCATGAAGTTGTTCATGCATATGGTCCATTAGCATGGGCCATTCACATGAGAACTTCATACGACTAAATTTGAATATGTTTCACAATCATTAATTGACTTAGATCTATTCAAACAACACCAAACCTATATAGTTAGTTCAATAAGCGTTAATACATACTAAGCAATGAAATATTCAAGATTATAAGCACAACCACTCATTGTATTTCATTAAGTACCCATTCTATTACATATGTGTAAGACAATAAAGACATTTTACATTAAGCTCAAGAACTAGGTACCCATGTATCTACAACCATCAGTCCTCATTTCCCCTTCGAAATGAATCTCAGGTTCCATTTGGGCCTTGGGTTGACCAACTTCTTCCATAGTGGTAGAAGGTGCATGCTTCAAAAGCTATTCAACTCAAAAATATTTCATAGCCGCGGCAGGGCTAGGCTGATCTAAAGAAGATCTCAATAGGAATTTGGAGAAGATCCTTTTGAGAGCTCTGAGCATCCTTGGGTCTATTTGCAGGACAACTTGAGGAGGCTCAGGAAAGATTGTTGTTGTAGGAGCTGGGTATCTAGCAGATAGAGAAGTTAAAGCTTGGCTCTATGGTTCCTCTGTTGTTTGTCTCTAACCGTTCTCTCCCTTTTTTATAACATCATCTTGAGAGCTATATGAGCTAGGGGAAGAGGTCAATGAGACCTCAATAGGTGCATGCCTGATAGATCTCTCAATTTGTTTCTCAACTAGTTGACCCTTGAGATTTTCAATCTCAAGTTGCTGAGTGGCAGACCTATCCTCTAAAGTCTTAACCTTTGATTCAAGGTTTGAGACTTTAGAAAGTAGGTCTTGAATGGTGAGTTGCATACTACCCTCATCTCTTTTGAAAAATCACGGGGGGGATGAGGTAACATACCTTGTATGTTCACCCTCACCACTAGGAACTTCTAGTTGTATGAGAAATTGAACTTATACATTGTAGACCTACTCACATCTCCATAATATCCCATTTGGAGATATGTATCATCAAGGTCTTATTCGGGGAACTCAGTTGGAGCGCCTTCATCATGGAGCTCCAGATGCTCCCGGATGATTTGTTCAGTAATGACTAACTTCTGGCCAAAAATGCTCGTCCTGAATAACCCTAAATCCATTTAGGAGTACTATCTGACCATTACCCTAAATTCTTCCATGTGATTAAAGTAAACGGTGGGGTTCACAGTCAAAGTGGTAAAGTAGGTAGATTGGATAAGAAAGGAGATGATGTCTGAGAAGTCAGCATCCTTGGTAGAGTCAAGGAGTGCAACTTGGTTGTGTTGTGGGTTGAGTGCCATTGTAAGAAAGAAGATGATGAAACAAGTTTGAGGAGGGTGAATTTGGGGTGAAGGAAGCTTTGGACAGTAAATTTGGTAAAAAGATTAAAGTGAGAGTCAGGATAATTTAGATGGGTAGAATGGCGGGTTTTGGGGTTTTGGATAAGGTGAAAAGATGATTTAGGGTAAGATGTGACAATGGCAGTAAGGTTAAAAACCATTTAAAAGATTCCGACATCATTAAGATAATCTTTACTTTTTACTATGTGGAGCTCAAAGATTTCCGTCACAAAGTAAGATTTTCTTCTTAGTATAAAGGATTTCCGAGGGTAATCTTCTTCCGAAGGTACTCTTCTTTTGAAGCCAATTTTACTTCCTAAGGTAAATTTCTTACTTCAGAGAGTAAAATGTGCATTTCGAATAGAGAGTTTTGTATGCTTTGGAAGTAGATCTGATATGCAATCAATCGCTTCTTCCGAGACTAAAAAAATCTTCCGATAAGAATATTTCCCTTGGAGAAATTTAGCTTCAGAAGATATGAAACGAATCTTCCGAAGGTTAATTTCCCTTCGGAAGAACCCATACTTAGAAAAATTTTAACCTAATGTAACAGGGCTTAGATTGTTATGACAAAAGACATTACACATTTCAAAAAGGTTTTCAAGTGAGATACACCAATCAATGTTTATCATCCCAATAGTTGTAATGAGGTATCTAAATCTTTGTTCATCAAAATCTTTAGTGAACAAATCAACATATTGTTCATTTGAATCAACTTTGTTTAGTTTGATCAGGTTTTTCTCATGAATATCTCTAATGAAATGATACCTGATATCAATGTGCTTTGTCTGTGAGTGCTTCACGGGATTTTCAGTAATGGAGATGGCACTGTTGTTGTCAATGTGCATAGGAGTGCTCATAAAGTTGAAACCATTGTCTAGCATCTACTTTTGAATCCAGAGCAGCTAAGCATAGCAATGTATTCAGCTTCAGTAGTAGATGTAGAGACACAAGATTGCTTCTTGCATTGCCATGAGATGATCCTTCCACCAAGAAATCGACATCCTCTTGATGTGGATTTCTTATTGATATTGCAGCCACCATAGTCACTATCTAAGTAGCCATAGAGATTGAAGTTGCTATTCCTTGGATACCAAAGACCTAATTTAGGTGCTCCTTTGAGGTATCTAAGAATTATCTTGGCAACAACTAGGTGAGACACCTTTGGAGCAGCCCGATATCTTGCACAGATACATGTAGCAAACATGATATCAGGTCTACTTGCTATGAGATAGCTTGTGGTATGTGGACAGTGGATGCTCTCGACACATGACTGGAGTTCGTTCCCTCCTTCATGACTTCAAACATATACAAGGAACTATTGTGGCATTCGGAGGAGATTCACAAGGTGGAAGAATTACTGCTTATGGATCTGTGACAAATGGGATGATGAGCTTTGATAGAGTGAATTACTGTGAACAACTAAACTTCAATATACTAAGCGTGTCTTAGATCTGTGACAAAAAATATTCAACTCACTTTACCGACACTCATTGCTACATTCTGAAACCAGGATTTTAGATTTCTAAAGAATGGATTGTCTTAAAGACTCCAAGGACGAATACACCTATATCTTAAACCTGAATTCTACAACACCAATAGAAGAGACATGTCTTCTGTCTAAAGCATCATCTAATGAGTCTTAGCTTTGGCACAGATGCTTGGGACACACAAACTTTAAAAACATGAACAAATTGGTTAACGGAAACCATGTCATTGGTCTTCCCCAAAAAGAATTTCATTTTGTTGATCACTATTCAGCGTGACTCAAAGGAAAACAATATAAACTTCTCAAAAACCAAATCTGGTGAACACAAATAATACTCCATTGAAGCTACTTCATATGGATCTGCTTAAACCAACTCATGTTTTGAGTATCGGAAAGAAACAGTATTGTTTGGTGATCATTGATGAATTTCAAGATTTACATGTGTTTTCTTCTTACTTTATAAAAATGAAACATCCCAATAATTAAAGACTTCATCACAAAAATTGAAAACCAACTTGATCATAAGGTCAAAACAATAAGAAGTGATAATAGAATTGAGTTTAAAAATGAAGACATGAGTTAATTTTGTGCAACCAAAGGCATCGCTCATCAACTCAGTGTAGCTAGAACTCCTCAACAAAATGGGGTAGCTGAAAAGAGAAATAAAACACTGATTGAAGCAGCAAGAACCATGCTAGCAGATGCTAAACTGCCAATTACCTTTTGGGCAAAGGCAATTAACACTTCATGTTTTGTGCAAAATCAAACTCTGATTATAAAAGAAAGCAACATGAATCCATATGAACTATTATTTCATAGAAAACCATTTATTGGATTTTATTAAGTCATTTTGGTAGTCCTGTCTCAATATTAAATACCCGAGACTATTTGGGAAAATTGTCATCTAAGTGTGATGAAGGATTCTTGTAGGTTGTTCTTCTATTTCTAAGGCTTACAGAGTGTTTAATCCTAGATTAAACATTATTGATGAATCAAAAAATATTCAATTCAAAGAACACTCATTTCCCAGATCTACAAATGGTCCCGACTGGTTGTTTGATATTGACCCATTTACAAAATATTTTGATCGATTTCACTTGTCTAATGCAGGAAACCTACATTCAGTTGAACCTTCTTCAGGTGTAGAAACCATTGATTCCTCCTACCTTTACTGAGCAACGGAATGAAGATGTTTCACTCCAAGCTGATCATGTCAGACAACCATCACAAAACCAAAGTGTTTCAACTGAAGCTGGTCCCAGCTTGTTCCCATCACATTTAGAAGATCTATCAACTGAGCTCAGAAATCAAAAGCAAGCTACTCCTCCAGTTGAAACAAAAAGAATCTCAATTGATGAAGCAATCAAAGTGTTGCAAATGTTGATGCAGTCACTGAAACAGAGTCTGATTATTTTTATAACTCCCCAACAGTACAAGATGAAGGTGCCTCTCACCATAATGAACTAAATGTCTCCAATCTTGATGTAACCATTCCTGGTGACTCAATTCCAACCACCAGAATACACAAGAATCATCTAGTAGAAAGCATTATTGGTGAACTCAATGAAGGGGTGACAAGAAACAAGTCAAGTATTGCAAACATATATTTGTTCTCATGCATTCTTTGTCAAACAATACCTAAAAACATCAAAGAGGGTCTTCAAGACAATAGCTGGATTGAAGCAATGCAGGAAGAATTGCTATAGTTCGAAAAGCAAGAAGTATGGCAACTGGTCAATCTTCCCGAAGGACAATACCCTATCGGTACCAGATGGCTATATAGAAACAAAATTTATGATAGAGGGATTGTCATCATAAATAAAGCGAGACTAGTGGCACAGGGGTACACACAAGTGTAGATACATGTGTACCTAGTTTATGTGCTTAAATGTAAGAGTCTTTCATGTCTTACATATGTGTAATTTGACAAAGTAATGAAATATGATATATGATGTGATGTTTATTTATCTTTAATTCATATGTATGACTTTTTATATAGGTTTGAGGTTGTTGTACACATATCTAAGTCAATAATGATTGAGTAATGTGTTTAACCTAGTCGAATGAGTATTCATGCTAATGGCCCATACTTATGGACCATACGCATCAATACATCATGCTTATGGACCAGTCGAACGATTGAACAACATGACTGGATCCGTCACATGATTGAGACATAATATTGACTTAGTCGCATGACTGAACCTTTAGTCGTGCGTATGACTCAATCTTATGATTCAGTCGCACGACTGAACCATGCTAATGGTTTAGTCGTACGAATGAAAACCAATAACCTATAAATACCACCTAATTCATGGGAAAATAGAACACTTTGAGAGATACTTTGCATACACAAAGACCCTAGCCGTCCAGAGCGTCCCAAACAGCCTGTCCAAGTTCATAGTTTGTTACTGTCCGATTCCTACTCGTTCGGAATGTTTAGTTCAATCTTATATCGATCGGGTTATCATTCTCACTGATTAGATCGCCAATCAAATAGGATTCCGCACTATTTGATCCGGTATAAACGCATAATCAGTTTACGTGCACGGTCCTAACCCTAACAAGTGGTATCAGAGCAGGTTCTTGTTTTGCATTTGATTCAATTAGGTTTGGTGTTAAAAACCTACATTTTAATCAAAAGAGTCACCACGTTTGCTTCAACAGGTGTTTTCGACATTTTCAGGCGTTAATGTTTTGATTTTTCACTATACGGCAGATTAGGGTTGCTATAAAAATCGTATTTTGTGTCAAAGTGTCAAAATCTTTGATTTTGCAAAAACAACAGCCTTCAATTGCTAGATTAGCTCATTCGTATGATTGAACTCATTCATATACTCCATCGGCACGACTGAACCTAGTCCCATTGCTCATTCGCATGACTGAACAACTCCAGTCATTTGCTTCCAATCGTCATGTTCATACGCACGACTGAATCCAATCGCACGACTGAATTCATTCGCACTCTTCATTCGCATGAGTGATCCATACTCATACTTCATTTGCACGATTGACTCATACTCAAAGTCCATTTGCATGATTAAACAGTCCTATTCTCCAAGTACTAAGTGTATAGAAATGGAAGATCAATTTGTTGCGTTTACTGTCGGGAAGGACTCACACATCCAGAACCTACTACTCTGGAGAATGAGATTGGTAATCATAATAAACTGCCAAAGCTGTTAACTTTAGATGAATATCCCCAATGGAAACAAAAGTTTGAGATTTACTTAAATGGAGTTGATCTCAATCTTTGGACTTCTATAGAGACTGGTTACATGGTACCAGTCAGTGCAAATGGAGTCAAGTTGATGTTGGGAGGAATGAGTGAAGCTCAAAATATTTTCTTCAATGCTGAGAAGAAAGTTTATGGCTTGTTGACTCAGTCGATACCGAAGGACATCTTTCATCAGTTCTCTGAGAACAAGCAAGCTAAAAAGCTATGGGATGCATTAGAGAAGAGGTACGATGGAAATGCAACGTTGAAGGCACTAAAAGCTGAAGCTCTCAAGAAGGAGTTTGAAGCTCTCAAGAAGGAGTTTGATCATTTATCTTCAATAGGGAATGAGAGCTTAGATGATATTATTGACAGATTCTATCATCTAATGAGTGAGTTGCATACTCATGGCGTAACCACATCAATGGAAGATAAAGTTTCAAGCTTTGTGATGGTTTGCCTGAGAAATGGGATTCATTCGTGTCTAATCTAAGACAGAACGACATTCTTGCAACGTTAGACATAAATGACCTCATTTTAAAGTTAATAGAGGAAGAACTGAGAATGAAATACAAGTCGAAGAAAGGATCCTATGTTCAGAATCCTTCACTTTACAACTCAATTCCCACTCCAGCTATCTCAGGAGCACCATTACAAACAGCATTTGTGTCTAGTTCATCTGCTCATTCCCAAACCACTACTTCAGGACCAAAAACATCAGGGTCATACGGAACCCAATACATAGTTCCTAAAGCAAAGACTACAAAGTTAAAGACAGAATCTTGGGAATATCACAGTGGAAGTGGCTAAGGAGCATATGGATCTTCTAGCAGCAGTGGTTCAATCCTATGATGGTTTAGTTATCGAGAAGATTGGAAATTATCATCTAGCAGATGAAGATTACGAGCAAGTTGACGAGAATGAGCTAGAGAGAATGGACATCATGTGGGCCTTGGCAAGTGCAGGCAGAAGAGCAAAGAAGTTTGTGAAGAAGATGGGGCAGAATCTAGTAGCCAAGAAAGATACGACTTTTGGTTTCGACAAAACCAAAGTCACCTACTTCAACTGTGGTGAAAAGGGGCATTTTAAACGTGAATGTGTAAAGCCCAAGAAAACCAAAAATGGAAACCCATTTCCCACATTCAACCGTCAAGACAAAGACATGATTGGACTGCTCAAGGTGATGAAGGGCAAGACTGGTCCTTCCGATTTGTTTCTCCTGGAGAATCAAATATTGCCTTTGTTGAAGCACTGGATAATGGATCTGCTAGTGAAGATGAGATTACAGCTGAGCAAGCAATGTCAGATACTGAAGAAGCTGTGAACATGGTAAATCACATGGTTGAGGAGAGCTCAAGCAACGATTTCAGAATCTCCAGCCACTGAAGGGTCTAACTCTACTTTGATGGCTGATACAACTGATTCATCACAGGTAAGTTCTACCAACCAATTATTTGAAAAATATGCTTGTATTGAATGTGAAAAATTAGAGAAAGCATTGATCTGAAATTTGCTAGGTTATTAGAACACAATGATAAATTAGTAAATGATTTACAACTCTGCACCGAAGCTAATCGTATATTAAAACAAAATGAGTGTAGTTTCAAAGAAAAAATAGAACTTTTGGGTAAACAACTAAGGGAAACTAAGGTTTTTGCCTTGAATCAATCAAATGATATAAATTTTTATTAAAATCCCTTAGAAGAAACCAAAAAGGAAAAGTAGTTTTGGAAGTCGAGGCTAATTCTTTAAAATAAAAACTACATAGTTGGGCTAGCTCTTCTCACATAGTTCAAAACTTTGTGGAAGAATGAAATATTGGGGAAGGTTTGGGTTACAAAGTAGTACCACCACCACATGAGATCATTTTGAATACAAAATGTAGACCTATCAATAACAACTCAGTTAGGATCATGTGGTGTCCACTCCTCTGGTTAGTGATCCTGATTCCACGGGTAAACCGGTGAACTCTCACTAAACAGAAGGAGTCTACTTTGAAATCAAAAGGAAAAATGCCAGTTGAGAATTTGGATGATGAAACTAAAAGGGTTAATGTAAGATCAGGTTCACAAACTTCAATTTCAGAACCCAAAATGACTAAACCAGTTAACCAAAAACATGTTAATCATCAAAGTCTAAATAAAATGAAAGGTAAAGATGTTCAAAATGTTAAAACAATTAATTTTGTTAAAGTGGCTGAAACATCTAAAAGAGAAGTGACAAAACCCAACCAGACACACCTCACACCTTCACCAAACTCAACATCACGTAAAAGTTTTCTTCAATCTGTAGAAGCGAGATCTTGCTACAGTTGTGGAAAACAAGGACATATCTCTTCTAGTTGTCCTTATTATCATACGCCCAGAAAGAAAATTGAACTTTATAATGCAAAACCAAGTTTTTCTAAAATGAGATATAATACTCCACCTAAGAGTGTTAATGAACCTAAAGTTCAAACCATAAGTCAGTCGTCTATTTACCACAAACAGACCATACATAAAACTGGTTCATGAAAAGAAAAATCAAGTATAGTGTCTAATAGTGAGGAGAATAAGAAGAAAGATATGCCCTCATCCTCCAAAGGACAATGGGTTGAGTTTATGATGTGTAATTCCTCTGGGTCACCCAAGCTAGTTAAGGCTTAGGTCCAAATCTGAACTAATAAGTTTCTTTGAATGTGTAGGTGTCCGCTACAACGCTATCACTAATACCTGGATTATTGATAGTGGGGTGTCCAGTCACATAACAGGGAACTCGTCTCTCTTTTTCAATGTCAAAAAAATTAAAAGGGGACATGTTTCATTTTCTAGAATGAAGGGGGTTACATCACCGCACAAAGGGAAGTGGAAATGAGAAAGTAAAGTTTGAAAAGGTCAACTATGTTCAACAACTACAGAACAACTTACTTTCAGTCTCCTAGATTTGTGATAAAGGAGTCAAAGTTGTATTTGACAACAAAAAGTGTTACATGTTGAAGAAGGATTATGTGATTGAGGAGGATAAGGTTCTTATGTCAGCTTGAAGATATAACGACTTGTATGTCTTGGATCTATCAAAAGCCTCCACAACTGATCACACTGTTCAATGCTTCTTGTCAAAGGCAACTGAGAGAGACTCGGTCTCATGGCATAGGAGAATAGGACACATCAATCCTAGGAAGATGAATCATTTGGTTCAGAATGATTTAGTGAATGGAGTAACTATCAAGAATTTCCAACTTCTAGATTTTTGTATAGCATGCAAGAAAAGGAAACAGACCAAGAAGTCTCACAAGGCAAAGAAAGTGAATTCTATTGATATGCCTCTTGACCTTCTACACATGGATCTGTTTGGCCATGTCAGCACAAAGAGCATTGCTGGAGATCTGTATTGCCTTATAGTAACGAATGATTACTCAAGATTCTCTTGGGTGATGTTTCTGAAAGCCAAATTAGAAACCTTTGAATCATTCAAACATCTGGTAACTATATTGTAATCACTTTACAAGCTGAAAGTAAGGCAGATTCGATTAGACAACGGCACAGAGTTCAAGAATCAGTGGATGGAGACATACTGTAGAGAAAGAGGAATTGTTCATCAATTCATCTCTGCCTACACTCCATAGATGAACAACATAGCTGAAAGGAAGAATCGGAGCTTGATAGAGACTGCCAAGACAATGCTAGCCGACTCAAAACTGCCTATTCAATTCTAGAATGAGGTAGTGGCTAATGCTTGTTACATGCTCAATCGAGTCCTAGTGGTCAAACAACATGGGAAAACATGTTGTGAACTACTCCAGAAACGTAAACCTAACTTGGAGTATCTAGAACCGTTTGGCGTACCATGCACGTTGTTGAAGAAGACTCAGACTGGGAAGTTTAGTGAGAAGGCAGAAGAAGGTATTTTTCTCAGATACAGCATGCCAAACAAGAAAGTTTATAAAACTCAACGAATTAGGTAGAAGTGTGGTGCAATCTTGATGTTCAAAGATACACCACCCCCTGCTAGAAAAGAACCCTCCTTCTTCTTCGATTATGATAGATTCTTTAAATCCTTCAATCTACCGCCTTCTCATACTGATGATGAGCTTTCTGCTAGGATGATGTATGATGTTCTAAACACTCCTCCACCAGACTCGACATCAACTAGTCCATTAGATGATACTTCTAGCCCTTCCAGGGGGAGACCTTGAAGTAAGTGATTCTTCCTCTGATGATGAAGCGTTGAGACTGCAAATGTGGACCAAGAGGAATAGGTTCCCACCAATGAAAGTACACAAGCATCAAATCCTGATGCCTCTGAAACTTTGGAACCTCATACTCCAACAACTACAGATACTGAACTTGGGTTTCATAATCTGGATACTGAGTTAGCTATTCCCACCATTCCCAGATCTCAGCTAATTGTTTATCATCCCGTGGACAACGTCATTGGGGATGTTTGATCGGGAGTACATACACGAAATCAGCTATACTCAGCTGATTATGCCTCAGTCATGGAAAAGGGATATCTTTATGATGGTGCATATCGATGTTTTGTGTCTTAATTTGAACCAATATATGTGAGTGAAGCCTTAAATGATAAGGCATGGGTCAGCGCAATGCAAGAAGAACTCTTATAGTTCAAGAAGTTAGGAGTATGGACCCTTGTGGACAAACCAAAAGATGCTAAGGTGATTGGCAATAAATGGATGTTGAAGTGCAAGAAAGATGACCAAGGGGTCATAATCAAGAATAAGGCTCGACTTGTAGTTCAAGGATTTCGACAAGTCGAGGGTATAGATTACAATGAAGTGTTTGCACCGGTGGCAAGGATGGAAGCAATACGTATATTTCTAGCGTATGCATCCTACATGAAGATTATAGTTTATCAACTAGATGTAAAGAGTGCATTCCTTCATGGTGAAATCCGTGAAATAGTCTATGTCAGTCAACCTGGAGGATTTGAGGATCCTTATCATCGGGATAGAGCTTACAAACTGGACAAGGCTCTTTACGGGCTCCATCAAGCCCCTAGAGCCTGCTATGAGAAACTCTTAACTCATCTTGTGAAACACGGTTTTCGTAGAGGAGTTATTGACTGTACATTATTCATCAAAGAAAAGGATGGAGATTTACTGCTTGTGCAGATTTATGTGGATGACATAATCTTCGGTTCCAAAAACGAAGAATTATGTAAAGAATTCAAATTTGTAATGAAAACAGAAATTAAGATGAGTGCCATGGGGGAGATGAAGTTCTTTCTTGGTATACAAGTGGATCAAACACCAAAAGGAATTTTCCTGCATCAGACAATATATGTTGGAGTTATCCTCAGTCAATTCGCCATGGAGAATGCTTTAGCTGCTGGAACTCCATTTGTCACGAACCATGACATGGCAGCCGACGAAAATGGTGATCTGGTTGATGCCACCATGTACAGAGTGTAAGGCACCATTCCCGGGATGCTTACAGTTGGGTTCTCATCGCACATAAAACATATAATTACATTTACCTCATGGAAATATTGCAGCGGAAACATTCAAAAATGACATCTCATTTCATTATAAAAACTTTTGCGAAGTAATACAGCGTTAATCAGTTACGAAATACATTGTTGCATTGCATCACAAAAGTGTAAATTAAATGGATGTCATCCAAAAGAGCTTAGTAACTGCCCGTGCCATCCTCAGCAACCATTACCTGCTAACTGGAAACACATAAAAGTCAGCGTTGCTAAGTGAGTTCTAGTTTTATACTAAAACATACTTTTCTTTCGTAAAACCGCTCTTTACTTTCTTTCAAAATCATACTATACTTTACGTTCGTTCGTGATCATACATTATACGTACATACAGATAATATCATCATTATCTTCTTTAATCTTTCATGCTTCATCCTTTACTTTTCCCTTCTATCACCATAAACCGTAACCTTCTGTTCATGGTATTGGACCAACGCCTAACATAGACCTTCTATAACGGTGCACCGCACCTCATGGTCGCAGCACCTAAGGTAAAGTTTAGGTTTACTATGAAATACCTTTCTGTTCATGGTTCTGGACCTAGGCCTATCACATACCTTCTATAACGGTGCATCGCACCTCGTGGTCACAGTACCTAAGCTATGAATGTAGGTGTACCATTGCTATATGTGATATCTTTCTGTTCATGGTTCTGGACCTAGGCCTATCATAGACCTTCTATAATGGTGCACTGCACCTCATGGTCACAGCACCCAAGGTATGTAGCAATAGTTCTATGCAAATGGTCAATCACAAAGGAAGACCCTGATGTACATACCTTGATCACCAGACTATCTTTACTTTCATTACTCATTAATGCATGCATTCTTACTTCATGCTCCTCTTTTCTTTATCTTTCACTTTACGTTACATAATAATTCATTTATTCATTAACATCACACGTAAAGCCACAGGAAAGATAAACATACATCGTCACAAGGAACATAACATACACAGTCATCATCAACATACAGGGCAACATCATATATACATAACATGCATATCATGCAACATTATCATCATCATGCCCAACATGCTCTCTAAGGCCTCAATCGACATCTTACATGCTCTTACGGGGACCTTTATGTCAAAACTTACATCAGAACTTTTCCCCAAAAGTCAGAAGTTACACTACACTGTTCCTCGGGTGCAACAACCCTATTCGGGTGTATGAACATCCTTCAGTCGCATGGCCTCCATGCGACTGAACATCATGCGAATGAACCAATGCGGATGAACATTCATGCGACTGAACATCCAATCGTGCAAATTGACTAATGCGGATGGACCTTTATGCGAATGGGACTAATGCGGATGAACCCTTATGTGACTGGACTTTCAATATCATGACCTCCATGCGACTGACCTTTCATTCGTACGAATGGACATGTGGATGAACCCTTATGCGACTGGACCTTCAATCGCATGACCTCCATGCGACTGGCCTTTCATTCGTACGAATGAACTTAAATCATGCTAACAGACCTCAATCGCACCCTATTCGGCCGTATGGCCTCCATTCGGTCTCCAGTCGGTCGCCTAGCCCTAGCTGATGCAGAATGCAGTTCATCCCGACTGCAGCCGAGGGTTTTCGGCCTCCAAACTCATCTAAACCCATTTTAAGCAGAAATCGACCATCCTAAACCTTAGGGATGCATACCACAACATCATTCAAGCACACACAAGCCCGAAACAACCTCCAAACGCATCACATGCAACACACCCAAATGGGTCAAACACACATACATACAAAAACGGGTTTTCTATGCTTTCCAGCCCCAAAATCGTTTGAAAATAAGTAAAAGTGGGGTCTTAGAACTCACACAAATGACACCGAGAATTAGAGCCTCTCTTTGACTCATTACACGACGATTTTGGCTCACTCGAACCAACCCGAACCAACTTTTTTCTCCTATTTGTCTTCTTTCTCTCTTCCCCTCTTTCTTTTGGCTGAAATGTGGGTGTGGGGAGAGGTAAGGGCTTCCCTCTCCCTTATATACTCCCACTCTCCCGACATTCTTTCATTGGCGAGCTTGTTCTCTCGACTTAGGACTTTATTTCTTTTTCTCCATTCATCGGCTTCAAAAGAGATAAATAACCGGGTGTTACAAGTCCACCCCCCTTAAATAGGTTTCATCCCCGAAACCTGTTATTCCTCGAACCAACGTGGATAATGTTTTCTCATTTCTTCCTCAGTCTCCCACGTTGACTCGGATCCCTTCCTGTGCTTCCACTGTACACGCACAAGAGGAACCACTTTATATCTCAGCCTTTTCTCTTTTATATCGATGATTGCCACTGGTTGCTCAACATAATTGAGCCTTTCGTCTACTTCGATATCCTCCAGTGGAACAATCATGTCTTCATCCACTAAGCACTTCCTTAGATGAGATACGTGAAATGTCGGGTGGATTCCACTTAGCTCATCTGGTAACTCCAATCTATAGGCCACCTCTCCTACTCGAGCAATGATTCGGAAAGGGCCTATGTATCTTCGGCTCAACTTGCCCTGCTTTTGGAATGAATAATACCCTTCCAAGGTGAGACCTTCAACATAACCCGGTCACCCACCTGGAACTCAATCGGTCTGCGTCGTTTATTGGTATACGACTTCTGTCTATCTTTGGCTACCTTCATGAAGGCCTTGATCTTCTTGAGCTTCTCAGTCGTAGCCTCGATTACCTCAATGCTTCCCAATTCCTTCTGACCAATATCACCCCAACAAACGGGTGTTCTGCATCTCTTACCGTATAGCATCTCATATGGTGGCATACCAATGCTGGCATGAAAGCTGTTGTTGTATGAGAATTCTACTAACGGTAAGTGGTCATCCCAACTTCCCCCAAAATCAATCACACATGCCCAAAGCATGTCTTTCAATGTCTGAATGGTCCTTTCTGACTGACCATCAGTTTGGGGATGATAAGTCGTGCTAATATGCAACCTCATTCCCATGGCGTCGTGGAATTTCTTCCAGAATTTAGATGTAAACCGAGTGTCACGATCAGACACTATGGACACCGGCACACCATGACGAGTTACAATTTCCTTGATGAATAGGTTAGCCAACCTCTCAGATGAATGTGTCTCGCGGATCGGTAGGAAGTGAGCACTCTTCGTCAGACGGTCGACAATCACCCATATGGCATCGTAGCCTTTCGGAGTACGCGACAGCTTCGTAATGAAATCCATGGTGATGTGCTCCCACTTCCATTCCAATATATCCAAAGGTTGGGTCTTCCCATATGGCTTTTGATGCTTGGACTTCACCTGTAAGCAAGTAAGGCACTTACCCACATACTCCACTACATCGCGCTTTATACCCAGCCACCAATAATCCTTCTTCATGTCTTGATACATCTTTGTGGCACCTGGATGAATAGAGTATCGAGTCTTGTGAGCCTCATCCATTATCTTCACCCGTAGATCCCCAAAACGAGGAATCCACACCTGTTCAAATCAGGTTTTAACACCAAGTGTGTTTTCACCCAATTCCCCAACCAGACCTCTCATCCTCTCAGAGTTAAGATGATCTTCTTTCAGTGCCTCATCTTGAAACTCTTTGACTTGCTTCATCACATCAGAGGTCATGATCAGTTGATATGCTTTAACCCGAATCTGTTCGGGCCTCTCCTTTCGGCTAAGGGCATCAGCTACCACGTTAGCCTTGCCCGGATGGTAATGGATCTCACAATCATAATCCTTGATAAGTTCTAACCATCTCCTCTGCCTCATATTCAGATCTTTTTTCTCGAAGAATTACTTCAAGCTTTTGTGGTCGGTGAATATGGTGCACTTCGTCCCGTACAGATAGTGCCTCCAAATCTTTAGTGCAAAGACCACGGCTGCCAGCTCCAAGTCATGAGTAGGATAATTGACCTCGTGAATCTTCAACTGTCGGGATGCATAGGTTATAACCTTCCCTCTCTACATTAACACACACCCCAACCCCGAGTAAGGCATTAGAATAAACCACCAGATCTTCGCTTCATCGGGTAATGACAGAACAGGAGCTTGAGTCAATCTCGCTTTCAATTCTTCGAATGCCTTCTCTTGAGCTTCACCCCATACAAACTTCACATCTTTTCGGGTCGACTTGGTTAGTGGAGAAGCGATCTTGGAAAAGTCTTGGATGAATCTTCTGTAGTAGCCCGCCAAACCCAAGAAACTACGAATCTCGGATGGCGTCTTTGGAGACTTCCACTACACCACTGCCTCCGCCTTAGCTGGGTCCATTATAATCCTGTCGGGATTCACCACATGACCCAAGAACTGAACTTCACGCAACCAAAATGCACACTTGGAGATTTTTGCATACAACTTCTCCCTCCTCAATGTCTCCAGAACCTCCCGAATGTGACCGGCATGCTCAATTTCACTCTTCAAGTAAATCAGGATATCATCAATAAACACAATCACTGATTTATCCAACATAGGCCGACAGACACGGTTCATCAGATCCATAAAAGCAGCTGGCACATTGGTCAAACCAAAGGACATGACAAGAAACTCGTAGTGACCGTAGCGCGTGCGAAAAGCTGTTTTTGGGATATCCTGCCCCTTCACCTTCAACTGATGGTAGCCCAATCGAAGATCTATTCTTGAAAACCAACTGTCACCTTGAAGCTGATCAAACAAATCATCGATTCTCGGTAAGGGGTATCGGTTCTTTATCGTCAACTTATTCAGCTCTCGATAGTCGATGCACATCCTCATACTACCGTCTTTCTTCTTCACAAATAAAACCGGATTACCCTAAGGAGAGATACTCGATCTAATGAACCCCTTATCAAGCAGCTCTTGCAACTGCTCCATCAGCTCTTTCATCTCTGTCAGAGCTAACCGATACGGTGCCTTGGCAATAGGTTGGGCACCCGGTATCAGATCAATCTGAAACTCGATCTCTCTATCAAGTGCCACTCCTGGTAAGTCTTATAGGAACACGTCTGGGAAATCACACACAACTGGTACATCAGACAGTTGTGGTGTTGGCGTATCCACATCCATTACGTAGGCCAAATAGGCACTACATCCACGCCTCAGACACTTTCCTGCCACCACCATCGAAATCACTTTCGGAATTGTCGTGACCCGATCACCATAAACCATCACCAAACTCCCATCAGGCGCTGATAGCTGAATCATCGTCTTGCAACACACAATGTTCGCCTTGAATTCTGCTAACCAATCCATCCCAAGAACCAAATCGAAACCACCTAAGGTCATCACAAACGGTCTAACAAGAAACTTATGACCCTCAAGTTCCACGTCACAGTTCTCTATCATCTCGGAAATCCTGATAGACTTACCTATGCCAGTTTCTACATCGAAGGGCGCATCAACACGTCTACTACTAACAGGAAGTTTAGCACAGAAAGCAGCAGAAATAAAATTTTTACTAGCACCCGAATCAAATAACACGAAAGCTAAAGTTTGGTTCACTAGAAACGTACCGGACACAACATCAGGGTTCGTCCTAGCCTCCTCCTGTGTCATCGTGAATGCCCTGGCACTCGCCCTTGGTCCTTCACCTCCAGTCTTCTTCACCCCAGAACTCTCAGCCCTGTGCTTCTTACAATCCTTGTTCACGTGGCCCTCCATGCAACAGTTAAAACATCGGACCATACGACAGTCCTTGGCTATATGCCCCAGCTTCCCACATTTGAAGCATACATTCAACTCCAGCCTACATTCCCCACTATGTTCTCTCCATACCTATCACACTTCTTTATACCCGCACTCGATGCGACCACACGGTGGTCGTCCACCCGTGCCTTCTTGTTACCCGTCGAAGCATTACCCCAACCAAACCTCTTCCCCTGCCAGTTACGATCACCACCGCTTTTCTTTCCACCTTCATTCACCACCACTGTCCTCTCATCATACAGTCTCCCTGCCAAATCCACTGCCGACCTAAACGTGCTCGGCCAGGCAGCGATCATGTGCCTGCGAATATCCGCTGGCAAACCCTGAATGTACCTCTTGGTTTTTCAAGACAGAGGTGTCACCTGATCCGGCACCAAACGTGCCATCTCATTGAATTTCGTGGTGTAATACTGGTGCGTCATAGTTCCCGCCTCCAGTTGCAGGAACTCCCTTTCGACCTTGTCCATTTCCCGATGAGGATAAAACTCCTCAATCACCAACTTTTTCAGCTCAAACCATCTCATCCTCCCGATGGCCCTGCTACCCTCGGCTTGGACAATGTTGTCCCACCAGCACAGAGCCGAATCCACAAAAGAGTGGGTAGTGAACTTCACCTTCTGATCTTCACGACACTCACTGATATCAAGAACAGCCTCCATTTCCCTCACCCACCGGTGAGTAGCTGCAGCAGTGCCGTTTCCATCAAAAGTAGGGGGCTTGCATCTCAAAAACGCCCCATAGTTATAGCCTCGTGCCGCGTCTGGCACAGGCTCTTCTTCTTCCTCCTCCTCATCATCAAAGAGAACCGTTTCCGGCTCTGGTTGCTCCCGTCCTCCCGAGGACCTGTTTCTCTCCTTTATTTCCCCTTCTCTTACTGCCTTAGTCACATCGGTCACCACAGATGGTAGAATCGTATGCATGACCTGATGAACTTCCTCCACCACAGCCTCCTTTATTGAGGCCGTTAG
This sequence comes from Flaveria trinervia, assembly GCA_025506515.1. NCBI lineage: Eukaryota > Viridiplantae > Streptophyta > Magnoliopsida > Asterales > Asteraceae > Flaveria > Flaveria trinervia. The sequence continues at coordinate 80,314,824 of CM046448.1, forward strand.
ATTGGCGCTCTCGTTGCCACCCTCCGGATGAGGGGTCTCTGGTTCTTCATGAACCACCTTCTCAACTCTGGGCCTCCCTCTCTTGGGTTGCGGTTCAGCACCGCGACCTCCACCCCGTGATACTTTTGAAGATCTACCACCAGCCATCACACGCACACTAAAAGATTCGAACACCAACACGGTCATTCAAGGGAATAGCTCAGTTTATGTCAAGTATAGTAAGTCCCTAATTATAGTGGCCAGTTGTGATTAGCCACTTACTTTACTCTTCACACCCCGAGCATTACCTATCCTGACTACATCAGTATTTAAATCCACAAACAACACATAACACATCACATGCGCATATAATGCCGGTTTACTTTACAAAAATACCTGATGGCACGCAGCTACTTAGATTGGCATCCCATTTTCTTTTCCGTCCCATTCTCAGTTTAAGTTAAGGTTTATTTTGAAAATTTACCTATTTCACTTAAACTTTGGCTCTGATACCAACTTGTAAGGCCTCGTTCCCGGGACGCTTACAGTTGGGTTCTCATCGCACATAAAACATACAATTACATTTACCTCATGGAAATATTGCAGCGAAAACATTCAAAAATGACATCTCATTTCATTATAAAAACTTTTGCCAAATAATACAGCGTTAATCAGTTACAAAATACATTATTGCATTACATCACAAAAGCATTAATTAAATGGATGTCATCCCAAAAGAGACGAGTAGCCGCCCGTGCCATCCTCAACAACCATTACCAGCCAACTGGAAACACATAAAAGTCAGCGTTATTGAGTGAGTTCTAGTTTTATAATAAAACATAATTTTCTTTCATAAAACCGCTCTTTACTTTCTTTCAAAATCATACTATACTTTACGTTCGTTCGTGATCATACATCATACGTACATACAGATAATATCATCATTATCTTCTTTAATCTTTCATGCTTCATCCTTTACTTTTCCCTTCTATCAACCATAAACCGTACCCTTCTGTTCATGGTACTGGACCTAGGCCTATCATAGACCTATAATGGTGCACTGCACCTCATGGTCGCAGCACCTAAGGTAAAGTTTAGGTTTACTATGCAATACCTTTCTATTCATGGTTCTGGACCTAGGCCTGTCACAAACCTTTTATAACGGTGCATCGCACCTCGTGGTCACAGTACCTAAGGTATGAATATAGGTGTACCATTACCATATGCGATATCTTTCTGTTCATGGTTCTGGACCTAGACCTATCATAGACCTTCTATAACGGTGCACCGCATCTCATGGTCACAGCACCTAAGGTATGCAGCAATAGTTCTATGCAAATGGTCAATCACAAAGGAAGACCCTGATGTACATACCTTGCTCAGCAGACTATCTTTACTTTCATTACTCATTAATGCATGCATTCTTACTTCATGCTCCTCTTTTCTTTATCTTTCACTTTACATTACATAATAATTCATTTATTAATTAACATCACACGTAAAGCCACAAGAAAGAAAAACATACATCGTAACAAAGAACATAACATACACTATCATCATCAACATACATGCCAACATCATATATACATAACATGCATATCATGCAACATTATCATCATCATGCCCAACATGCTCTCTAAGGCCTCAATCAACATCTTACATGCTCTTATGGGAACCTTTAGGTCAAAACTTACATCTGCACTTTTCCCCGAAAGTCAGAAGTTACACTACACTGTTCCTCGGGGGAAACAGCCTTATTCAGGCGTATGAACATCCTTCAGTCGCATGGCCTCCATGCGACTGAGCATCATGCGAATGAACCAATGCGGATGAACATTCATGCGACTAAACATCCAATCATGCAAATTGACTAATGCGGATGGACCTTTATGTGAATGGGACTAATGTGGATGAACCCTTATGCGACTGGACCTTCAATCGCATGACCTCCATGCGACTGGCCTTTCATTCGTACGAATGGACCCTCAATCATACGTATGAACCTCAATCATGCGAATGGACCTCAATCGCACCCTATTCGGCCGTATGGCCTCCATTCGGTCTCCAGTCGGTCGCCTAGCCCTAGCTGATGCAGAATGCAGTTCATCCCGACTGCAGCCAAGGGTTTTCGGCCTCCAAACTCATCTAAACCCATTTTAAGCCGAAATCGACCATCCTAAACCTTAGGGATGCATACCACAACATCATTCAAGCACACACAAGCCCGGAAACAACCTCCAAACGCATCACACGTAACACACCAAAATGGGTCAAACACACATACATACAAAAACGGGTTTTCTATACTTTCCAGCCCCAAAATCGTTTGAAAATAAGTAAAAATGGGGTCTTAGAACTCACACAAATGACACCGAGAATTAGAGCCTCTCTTTGACTCATTACACGATGATTTTGGCTACTCGAACCAACCCGAACCAACTTTTTTCTCCTATTTGTCTTCTTTCTCTCTTCCCCTCTTTCTTTTGGCTGAAATGTGGGTGTGGGGAGAGGGTAAGGGCTTCCCTCTCCCTTATATACTCCCACTCTCCCGACATCTTTCATTGGCGAGCTTGTTCTCTCGACTTAGGACTTTATTTCTTTTTCTCCATTCGTCGGCTTCAAAAGAGATAAATAACCGGGTGTTACACAGAGGAATGATCATATCTCTCATGTACCTCACAGCCTCGCGTCCTGATATCATGTACGCCACGTGTCTTTGCTCTAGATATCAGGTAAAACCAAAAGTAAATCATCTCATCGGGGTTTAAAGGATCTTTCGTTATCTGAAGGGTACTCCAACACTCGGGTTTTGGTATCCTTATGACGATGACTTTGAGCTTACAGCATATAGTGACTCGGACTATGGTGGTTGCAAAATGAATTACAAGTCAACATCAGCCGGATGACAGTTCTTTGGTACACGGTTAGTCACCTGGCAGTGTAAGAAGCAGACCTCAGTTGCTTTATCAACATGTGAAGCTGAATACGATGCTGCTGCAAGTTGCTGCTCACAAATCATTTGGATTCAACAGCAAATGCGCGACTACGGTTTGCAATTTTCTAACAACCATATTTTTGTTGATAATTCTCCTGCAATTGTTGTAACCAAGAATCCGGTCCAACATCCTAAAAAACACATCGGTATTAAATATCACTTTATACATGACAGTTTTGAAAATCAATTAATCGATGTTGTTAAAATTAATATTGATTTTCAATGCGTTGACCTCTACACAAAAGCTTTTGACAAACCTAGGTTTTTATATCTTTTAGAGGTTAATGGCGTGAAAAAGAAGTGATGTGATTCAAGAAGAAGAAAGTTCGTAGTCCAACTAGTTTTTCTTTGTTTATTAGTTATTTTCTTTTCTTTTACTTTATTTTCCTGTCTATTAAAATCCAAAAATACAAAAAGATTTTTGGTTTTAAAATTTTAGGAAGAGAATAGTTTAGCATTAATTAGTTGTAGTATCTATTTACTTAAAAATTGAGGGGGGAGGGTAGGTTAGCTAAAATAAATGAAATCAAATATGTGATCATGATTTAATGTTTATGGAAAATGATAGTACACAGGGAACAAATTGGTTGGGACTTCAAAACTAGTTTGCTCTAAATGCTAAATTCAAAGTATAAGTCTGAGAAGTCTAAGCACAACTAAAGAAAAATGATAGTTAAACTAGTCTGTTACTGAGATAACATAGAGAAAGTAGACCTAGAGGTTGCTAGTTCATTATATGATGTGTCGGTAGATTCAACACAATAGATGAGTAGACTTCATTGGTGAATTAAAATTCAAACTAATCTGTTCAACTTGCTGTGGGTTCTCATCTTATCCTTGGTTAACACAATCAACGCAATTCCAATAAGGGGTGATGAGCAAAATAAACGCCATAAATGTGTGCGGATGACCATAAATATGAGCAAAGCACATGGAAAAACTGCTAAAAGCAATCAAGCTAATGACTAAGTTATTGGTGCGTTGTGTGCAAAAGAAAAATAAATGCTATAACAAGAAGATAGGTTGTGTGCCTCTCTCTTGTGCGGTGGCACTAACCTGAGGATAAGCATAATCTAAATATTTTAGAATTCATTGTTGTTTGCACCTCTCTATTGTGCGATGGCATTGACCTAAGGCTTGGCATCTCTTTGAAAGCTCTTAGAATAGTTTCTTCTTGTCCAATACCCGTAGACCGCTCAAAAATCTCCTGAGGAATGTTGATTACCATATAAGTGTGATATCCACAAATGCTTGTTGAAATAATCTAACCTAGTTCATCACCAATGTGAGTCAAAAATATGTGTATCGATTTAAGTGGACAAGTATACTGACAATCATCGTGGCTGCAATTCTTGACAGTCAAAATCATTGTGTGCATCTTATAGCTCTAGTATGATTTCTTAAAAGTGTTATTGACTCTCAGACAAAACAAGAATCTAGCATCAAAGTGCATATTAAAAGGGGTTCCCAAATGATTATGATATACTTGTATGATTCCATAATGAATCGTTCCAAAAATGATCAAATTAACTTGAAGTTGTTCTACTCAAACCCAAAACCACAAAAACATGTCGTGTTTTCTTTTAAATTTCAAAATTGTTTTCTATTTTCTAGTTTTTATGTTGCATAAATATCAGACTATACAACTAGCTGAATTCTGTGAATCACTCACTAAAAGGGATCACGTCTGAGATGACCAATCGGTTTTAAATTAAAAGGATCACGTCTGAGGTGATCAAATGGGTTGAGTTAAAAGGATCATGTCTGAGATGTTCAAAGGGCAACATGTTTTATATCAAAAGTTAAAAAAATTTAAGGGTTTGAAAGTGTATGAGTTCAAGCTCATAAGTATAAGCCAATCATACGATTGAATCATAAGAATGAGTCAATCGCACGTTTGAACCATACGTATGAGCCAGTCATACGATTGGACCATGAGTAAGGGACAACCATGCGAGTGGACTACAAGACTGAACCAATCATATGAATGGATCAAGGAGCATGAGCCAGTCGCACGACTGAAGCATGAGTATGGTCCCAGTCGCACGAGTGGAGCATAAGTATGGGTCCAGTCGCACGACTGACATTTAAAATAGTATAAATAAGGGGGTCAGTCGGTCGTAACCCCTACCACCCTTCAAGTTCTCTAAAATAGCCCATACTCACAGATACTCTACCCAAATTTTTTTTGTCTGTTCTTATCTACTGATTATGATTCTAACGTGTGTTCTACTCATCTACAGGTACTGGGCGACTAAAATCAATCCAAATGAACATATTAATCACATCTTTAAGGACCGATTGTGCTAAAACCTAGAACCGAGACTAAAACCCAAAATAGACCACTTAAATGGACATAAAAGTTGATTTAAAGGACATTTAGTGTTATTTCGAGTCTCTACGAGTCTAATGAGTCTAAACATGAAGTCTAATATAAAGTTTTGAAAAAGATTCATTTCTAGGGTGTTCAATAGTATAGGATACGAATGGTCATGCTGATGAACCCCAGCTACACGATTGAGCCAGGCGCACGACTCAATCACCCAAATGAATCAATCGGTGACTCAGTCGCACGAATGACTCAACCACATGGTTTAGCATATGACTAAGCTCAGTTGCAGGCTCAATTGCATGACTGAACTCAGCCACAGGCTCAATTGTACGACTGAACTCAATCATACGACTAAAAGTCAGTCGTATGGTTCAGTAGCAAGACTGAACCAGTTTGATCAAAACAATTTAAGTTCCTACTATCTTCTGTTATGCACAAATCTAATGTATATTTTTCTTTTGTTGCAGCAACATGGCTGATAGATGGACGATGAGCACCAAGCACAATATTTGTGCTCACTTAGACGCTACTACTCGGAATGCGTTCGAGTTACTTGGATCATAGCCTTTCTAAGGAGATCGAGGATCTTCAAGTCCATATCTACACCATGCACGCCATACAAATCATTACAGCAGACCTTCTGGGAAGGTGCTACAGTTGACAGGTCCACGGAGCCCCACAGTATTTGGAGCTCGATCTTCAGGCAGGAGATTAGTATTACTGTTGACGATCTAAGGCGACTCCTAGACCTGGGGGAGGATGGTGCCCAACCAGCCAAGTTACATCCTCTGACCGTTCGGGGATGCTTTCTGAGGATGAAGTACACTGGGGACATCAACGCAGGTGTGCTCAACAAGAGCAACATGTTCCCCCAGTTTAAGTACTTAACTCATGTCATTCTCAAGTGCATAGTATCTAGGAGAGGAGGGGTTGACGAGATGTCTGATCAAATCCAGAATGCATATGATGCTCTGGTGCTGAACCACCCGTTCAGTTTCTCTCACATGTTGTTCTCCTATATGATAGAGAACCTCGAGGCCAAGGGCAAGGAAGGCTTTTGTATGTACCCAAGTTTTCTACAGATGATTATTGACGAGAAGCTTCCTATGCTACCAAAGGAGAGGGATGATGTTGTAGTTTTGGAGGTTATGGATGACACTATATTGGGTAGGATGAAGGTCTACGAGGGGAAGCAAGTGAAGCTCCCAGTCAGGAGATTGTTTGGGCATTTGGCAGGTGAAGATTATGTGGCGCCCTCTCACAAGAAGTGGCGTCACGATAATAGTGACTCAAATGTTGAGCCAATTGAGCTACCCACTGATGAAGAAGACAACGATGATGACGACCATGATGATGGTCAAGGAGGTTATGCACCTAGTGGAACAGAGAAGGTTGCCTTCCACTAAGACTTCCTACTTGATGAAGAGGAAGAGTCTGATGATGAGCCACTGGTAAGGACTGTCGGGAGCAGGGTTGTTGCCATTGACAAAGGGAAAGAGGCGGTTGGCGGATGCCAGGCTGGGTCGAAGGGTGCTACCACAGATGTCACTAATCCTACTTACACCCCAGACCAGCCACTCAGCTCAGAGGAGCCTTTGTCTCCAAGGGCTCCAGGAAGAAGAGAATGACCCATCCCTATAGGAAAAAGAGTAAGAGGCCAAGGTTTACTTTTATTACATCTTCTAGCACTACCACCACTTCCACAGCTACCACCACAGCCACAACCACCACCACTACCACACCCACCACCACCACTACCACACCCACTACCATAGCCACCACTCCATCCACCACTCATACACCTACTCCACCACAATCCATTCCCATCCCTCCTCCTATCTTCAACATATCCAGCACTACAACAACCACTCACCAAGCTGGTTCCTTCACCCAATCCATATTCACACCCGGACCTACTCTACCCATGGTCGGGTTAAAGGAACAACTAGCTAGCCTGAACCGGATGGTGCTAAAGCTTATTGCTACTGATGATTTGAGGGCTACTCATATCAATCAGCTGATGGCGGTGAATACGGGTCAAGCGAAGCAAATCGCTCAGTTGAGTGAGAAGAACGCTTAGTACGAGAGAGCATTAGGCCGAGCCCACCACATACTGACAAGTCAAAACGAGCTAGTGTTGGCGTCGGTAAAGCGAGTTGAAGAATTTGAGAAGAAGAATATGAAGATTTTGCTAAAGCTTAAGGGATCAAAGACTGAACCGTTAATGATCAAGGATGGTGATGATAAGGATGATGATGATGTTGAGGATGAAGATGAATCTGATGAAGATAATGGTGATGACAAAGGAGCAGGAGAAAGTGGAAAAGGAAAACAAGGTGATGATAATGATGATGATGATCGAGAAGGTGATGCGTCTGCATCAGACTCTAATCCATCAGTCAAGGAGAGGCGGACCAAAAGAAATCAAGATCAAGGAGCCTCGTCCTTAGCTCCTCAATCTGAAGAGACTACTGACCAAGACAAAAGTAATGATTAGATGTTTTTGTATTTGAAACTTTTGTACTTGAATTATGTATTACATTAATGTAATTAATGATTATTGATGTTTAAATGTCTTGATTAATGATTTATGTGTGTTGTGCTTAATGTTTAATCAAACACATGAAACTCAACCGACAGATAAATATGATGTTGCTCCCCTTCAGCATGTCAAGACTCAAGTTACCATGATTCTTGACTTGCAAGGGATTGTTAGAATATGTGTGAGCTACACACTGGAGAAGGAGATATTATACATGATCTAACAGATGAGCAGCTTGCTGAAATATTCAGACTGAATCTTGACGAGCTTCTCAAAGATGCTCCAAAAGTTGATGTTGTGAGTGATGATGAGCTAAAAGATGTGGATGAAATTGAGATAGAGGATGTGACTACAGAGCACTATCCCTAACTTGGGTGAAATGTTTGGCAGTGGTACTTTTGATAAGTTGGATGAAATGGAGAAAGAAAAAGAGAAAGAAGAAAGCATAGCCCAAGCTTCGGATGCTAATGTTGATATCAAGAAAGCTGAATGGGCAGCTTGTTTTGCAAAGATGAAAGCCCAATACGCACCCCAAAGCAAAATGCCTACACCAAGCATTATCGAGTCAAAAGACATCAGAAAGTGTCAAGCAAGATTATAGCGTGGGCAAATTATGAAGATTTGGATGTTTATGATGTGAAAAGGGAAAGGGGGATTGAGTACTTCAGATATCCACATGATTTGAAGACTCTTCTTGGCTTTGAGCTCAACCGACTGGCATGCTTAGATCTGCTATATGCTAATCCAAGAAAGATGTCAAGTTGGTTTGAGGCTGTATTGAAGAAGGAATACCACACCAGATGGGTAAACTTCAGACCTAACAACCTAAGAGGTTCATTCATAAGTCTGAAGTTGATCCTATATCTAGAAAGCCTAAAGTAGTACTGAAGTGGAGTCCTCTGCGCACAATATTCAAGATTCCCTTACGGGAAATGCCTCAAGACTTCACTCCACACTTCAAATGGTGGTATTATAACTGTAGGACAGGGGAAGCGATCATAGTTTTGAACAGAGATAGGAAAATAGAGACAATCAGGGTATTTGACCCAATGTGGCTTACTAACTTGTCTGCTGAGGATGTTTATACTTTATACAAGTGGCCACTATTCTATGACACGCAGGACATTGTACAAGCTCTTCAATTTCAACATGTTATAAGGCTCTACTTTGTATTCGAGATACATGTAGGAGTCACAAGAGAAGAGAAGAGAAGTACAAGAAGTTCCAAGAACATGTGAAGAATGTTAGACAATAGAGTAAACTAGGTCCAAGGGGGAGTTTGTAGATACATGTGTGCCTAGTTTATGTGCTTAAATGTAAAAGTCTTCCATGTCTTACATATGTGTAAATTGATGAAGTAATGAAATGTGATATATGATTTAATGTTTATTTATCTTTAATTCATATGTATGACTTCTTGTATAGGTTTGAGGTTGTTGTACACAATTCTAAGTCAATAATGATTGAGTAATGTGTTCAACCTAGTCGGATGAGTATTCATGCTAATGGCCCATAATTATGGACCATATGCATGAATACATCATGCTTATGGACCAGTTGCACGACCAAATCAGGAGACTAGATCAGTCACATGATTAAGACATAAGATTGACTCAGTCACATGACTGAACCTTTAGTCGTGCGTATGACTCAATCGTATGATTCAGTCGCACGACTGAACCATGCTAATGGTTCAGTCATATGAATGAAAACCACTAACCTATAAATATCACCTAATTCGTGAAAAATAAAACACTTTGAGAGATACTTCGCATACACGAAAACCCTAGCCGTCCAGAGCGTCCCAAACAGCCTGTCCAAGTTCATAGTTCGTTCCTGATCGATTCCTACTCGTTCTTAACATTTAGTTCAATCTTATATCGATCAGGTTATCATTCTCACTGATTGGATCGCCAATCAAATAGGATTCAGCACTATTTGATCCGGTATAAACGCAGAATCAGTTAGTACTCCCTACGTACACGGCCCTAACCCTAACAACAAGAAGATGGAATTAATTATGATGAAGTGTTTTCACCTATTGCTAGATTAGAATCAATAAGAATCTTTCTTGTATATTCAGCATCCATGAAGTTTATTATTTACCAAATGGATGTGAAATATGCTTTCTTGTATGGAAAGATTGCTAAAGAAGTCTATGTGAGTCAACCACCTGGCTTTGAAGATCTTTATTTCCCTTACAGGGTGTACAAACTTGACAAAGCCCTATATGGTCTTCATCAAGCTCCAAGAAAGTAGTATGAGACTCTATCATCTTTCCTTTGGACATGAAAGGTGAAAGATTGATCAGACTCTCTTCAGAAAGAGAAGAAGAAGAGACATGTTGCTGGTCCAGATATATGTGAATAATATCATTTTTGGCTTACCAATCAAGCTACTTTGCAAAGACTTTGAAGACCTTACGCATTCAAATTTTCAAATGAGTGCAATGGGGGAACTCATATTCTTTTTAAGAGTGCAAGTCCAACAAACAGCAGATGGATTTTCATCAATCAATCAAAATATATAGAAACAATGCTAAAGAAATTCCACTTTGCTGACTGTCAGTCTATTAGAACACCTGTTGATACTAAAGTGAAGATAGGACCTGATCCAGAAGGCAAATTAGTGGATCAGACTCACTATCGATCTATGATCGGTTCACTTATGTATCTAACATCAGTAGGCCTGACATTATGTTTGGTGTTTATGTGTGTGCCAGATATCAAGCTGATTCTAAGGAATCTCATATGAATGTTGTCAAGAGGATATTCAGATATCTTAAGGGCAAGCTAGCTCTTGTTTTATGGTATCTAAAGGAAGGAGACTTCAATCTCTATACCTTCACTGATAGTGATTATGGAGGATGCAACTTCAATAGGAAGTCCACTTCTATAGATTGTCAATTTCTTGGTCCCAGACTGGTCTCCTGGCAGTTCAAGAAGTAGGCAAACGTATTCGTCTCAATAACAGAAGCTAAGTATATTGCAACATCAGCTTGTTGCTCACAAGTTCTCTGGATTCAAAACCTGATGCTTGATTATGGCTTTAACTTCTTCCATACCCCAATTCACATTGACAACACAGCAGCTTTCTTTATTACAAATAATCCAGTTTAGCACTCAAAAACAAAACACATTGAAATTATATATCACTTTTTGAGAGATTGTGCTAAAAAGGGTTAATCAAATTTATTCAGATTCCAACAAAAAATCAATTAGCTGATTTATTCACCAAGGCATTTGAACCTAGTAGGTTTGAATACCTAGTTCAATCAATTGGCATGATTAACCTTGAATAAAATCAAAAATATCAAAAACAAATTTAAAAATGGTATAAAATCACAAAAAGAAGTAAATTTTGATGAAGAAAAGGATATATAATTGGGAAATGATATAACTACAGTCGTTATATCATTCATTGTGCTTAATTTAAAATTTGAAAGACTATCATGACTTACCAGATATGTTGGCAGGCTCAACTTGGAAGAGAAGATACTTGCTATGATGAATTAAAATCTTATTCAATGGTAAAACTCTTATCTAAGACTACATGTATGTATTGGCTTATCTAAGTGTATGTGTGTGTAGTAACCTAAACACATCATTGGCTTATCTAAGTGTATGTGTGTGTAGTAACCTAAACACACCAGGTAATGATACTTTATGAATCTCTTTCACCTACATAAAGTTTCATATCTGTTTTGCTAAGCAAAGACCTGAAGAAACAAGCACATAGTGCAGATGTATTGATCCAAAAAATTCCTAATGAGGAACACATCCAAATTGGATGAATCTACAATAACAATCCATTTTATGTGAATGAACAAAAGAATCCAATCATGGATCACCTTCCAAACTGAAGTGAAAAGAATCCAAATATGGTTCATCATGAAAAGGATCAAAGTAAAAGAATCCCAATAAGGATCAGTGAAAATGAGATCTCATGACTTAAGTAACCTGGTCAAGAAAGTTAGAAAAAAGTTCTACCATGCATTACATAAGGATGGTTGATCATTCCATGCTTTTATGTGTGAGGTACATGTTGAATAATCAAATCAACCAAAAAATGATAAATATCACATAAATTAAAATATCAACCAGGTATGAGTTTAAGATGACAAACATACCTTCAATCAATAAGTTTATAAAAATATCTATTTTATCACAAAAGAATGCACATGTGTAATGTAAGATTGATATGTTCCCAACAAAAGGTATAATTCCTTTCTCTCTTAAATCAGAAAAACAAAAATCAAAATTAATTCATATTCAAAAGTTTTAAATCTTTAAAGTTTCTATCCAGATTTGAATATAAACTTTAGGGGGAGTAATTTAATTTTTGACCAGTTTGTACAGATATTTATTATCTTAAATCACTTTCTTAAAACTTTTAGTCAAATCAAAAAGAGTTCGTCTGTGTTGGTGCAAAAGTTATACTATAGTATCTCAGCTTATGCATATGCTTGGAAACATAAGAAGCCCAAGATCAATCAAACAATGGGAAACTTGTATCACTTCTGATATACAAGTCAATCCAAGCAAGAATTGATAACCTCAACAACAGCCAACAACTTCATAAGGCAATTCAATCAAAGACAACTCTTCATAACAGGAAAAACCAAAACAGAAACATTAAGTTTCGATTAAGTTCAAAATTTATTGTAGGTAAGTGCATTGGTTAATGCGGGTGAAGCTAACCCATGCATATAACCAATGCGGGTAACCGTTTATATCAAAGTGAAACTAATACGGATAAGGATTTTACTCTACCGCATTTGTGACAAATAAGTATACATAAAAGTTTGAAGTGTTAAAAGCCTATGCGGACAAAGTGTTCTACCGCATTTGTCACTATGGAAGACATTTTCACTTCCGCATTTGTTTTTGCTAATCCGCATTCTTGAATATGGGTAACATCAACACTTCCATGTATTTACAAAAAGGAATAAACAAGTGCTTAATCTCTTCTGTCGCCATAATGATGATCAAGAAATACAGACAACTTCACTGTTCAGCTGTTATTTGTTGAAGTAATATGGATAAAGGAATTTTACTTTGTCAAATTTGCTACAGTGAACAAATGCTGGTTAACTTTTTTCAACCACATTTGCTACAGTGAACAAATGCCGGTTAACTTTGTTCAACCGCATTTGCTACAGTGAACAAACGTCGGTTAACTTTGTTCAACCGCATTTGCTATAGTGGACAAATGTTGATACCTTTGTTCAACCGCATTTGCTACAGTACACACAAATGCTCTTAAGTATTCTACTTCTGCATTTGTGACAGTTAACAAATACGGATGACCAAAACCTTTCCGCATTTGCTATAGTGCAATTAAAAATTTGACCGTATTTGCTCTGAAACTTGTAAAAACTTGTAAAAGACATTATTTGACTATTTAAATATTGTATTAATAATGTGTATTAAATAATATAATAATTAGAAGAAGTTAATTAAATGGAGCAAAAGTTAAACTATTGCATAAAGCATTTGTACTCTATGCTTAACATGTTGTATAAGTGTCTTACACTTAGAATGAAATTACCATCTTATCCTTCTAATATGTATCATATAGTAGTCTAGATATTTTATACACACATAAATCCACACATTCAATACAACACATACATTTATCAATATATATATACACACACACATAAGCACACACATAAGGCCCCGATCCCGGGAAGCCTCACAATTGGATAATCATAACATAAAATCATTTTAATAGTAAAACTTTGAAGCGGAATAAAATAAACATTCACCTAAAACTTGTAATTCATATTGTAATCATATATTTGTCTTTCAAATAGAATAAAAACATAGTACTTGGTCTTAGATTACAATGGAAATATTTCATAAACAGGAATGCCATCTGTTGCCCTCCAAGTAGCTCTCAACGAGGTGTCATCCTCTGTATTAGCATTTACCTGCCAACTATTATGCATAAAAGTTAGCTTTGATGAACGAGTTCTAATTTTAATTAATATAAGAAATTATAAACTTTATCATTCATATAATGACCATGCATACATCATAATACATATCATTTTACATCTTAATAAGTATGTTCATTATCTTTCATTCTTTCATTATCTTTCACTTCATCATAAACGATATTGAATAAAGCAAGAGCTCCTGTTGATCAACAACGAATGTCAATCCTTGTCAGTACACATGAAAATGATATCTAACCCCTGACAGTTGATCCACACTGCAAGACATATAGCCCGCTCATGAATATGGATCCATCATCATACATCAGATGTGCATAAGCAAATTTTCAGTTTCAATTATTAAAGTTTTTTTCCTTGTTAAGGATTTGTCAATAACAATTTTGAATCTATACCTTTTTATTATCACGTAAAAAATTAAAGTTCACATGGTTTTTTATCAGCCTTTTATTGACTCAAAAAGAACAAAAGAGAACCAACCTTCATTCTCTTTTTTGATCAATGTTTAGTACAAACCTAAGTTGAAGAGCCCAGCTATATAGCTTTAACTCTTTCATGTTCATGAGTTAGCACTCCTATAAAACTACTAACAAAGTCTGCATACAATAGAATCATCAAGTAATTAATCATTATTAATATGTTTATGGTTCCTAAATGTGGAAAATGATAAGACTGGTATCAAGCTCTATTACTTTGACTTTGGTTGCTCTTTAACATGGTGAATCAACTGATCGTATTTTTAGAACTGCTCATGGGTTGGTAACAACAGATATGCATCATCTCCATGTTACATTGTAGGTTCTGCTGTAAAAAACAAAATACAAAAAAAATTGATTTCGATATTGATAAATAGTACCTTACCATCATAAGATGTATATTCCCTTCATGAGAACAAATTTCAGTCCTGAGATGATGATGTTTTGACCTTTTGATTTGATTTAATTTTCTTTGTTCATCTCATGCAATGGAGATTTTACCTTGATCACAAAATAACCCTTTATCAATAGACGTTAAATACATGATCTAATCCTCCTGTAAAACTACTACCAAGTCTGCATACGACGTAATCATCAAGTAATTAATCAATATTAATATGTTTATGTGTGACATCCTGTAAATTTCCGTTACCAAACTCCGTTAGTTCCGTTAAGTCTTGTATACACGTGTTGTGAGCACACACTAGTTGTCGTTTAACGTTGGTGACCTAATAATAATGGATAATGTTAATTTAATATGAATCTAATGGATTATGTGATTATTGGGTTATGTTTATGTGTTTACACGTTTTTAAAAGGTTAATTAGAAAATTAATCGCGTAACGCGGAAATGTGCCTATTTATTCGTATGTCTTGTGTTTTTATAAAGATAAGATATATAATGATTTTCATAAGTTTATATCTTTATATTATGAAGTTAAAAAAACTTTACAAAGAGTTTAAAGCCTAGTTTTTATAAAATACAAATTACAAGGGCTAAAAGGGTAAATATGTAAATTAAAATTAAATAAAACAAAACCCTAGCCCCACTCGGCCGCGATTTCCCATCTCAACCCATCCCTTTGCGAAAATCAGCAAAGAACAAGCATCAAAACATCAATTTGATTCGATTACAAGGCATGCAACACGTAGGAATCATCAATTGCAAGTTAATACACGTTTAAAGGTTAGATTTTTCATGTTTTTGTGAGTTTTTGTTTAGGGCCGAACCCGAATTCGTGAATTGGCCTTCATGGGGTCGAAATTGATGTTGGTTGATGATGTTAGTATGTTAGTTAGATTGAATACATGTTAGTTAACGTTGATTATGCATGAATTCTATGTTTTTAGTGGATTGATCATGAACTTTGTGTATGAAGCAAACCCTAGTTCGAAAATGCCATGATTATGCATGATGGATGATTGATTGATGAATGTATGATGATTAGTAGGTTGTATGAATGTTAGGATACATTGATTTTGCAAGAAATTGGTGAATTGAAGTTGGTGTTCATAGGTTACTAATAATAGTAACTTTATTTTGCATGTAATGATGATCTAGTGATGGATTGATGTTATGGATGTGTTCATGATGATGATTAGATGCTATATTGTTGTTATGAATGCTAGAAATCTTTGAATGGATGTTGTTGATTCATAGCTTGCCAAAAGTAGAAACTTTTGTTTATGAAGATGGTTAGATTATGGTGATTAGGTAATGTTGATAATGTTTAGATATTGTTACGAGCTTGAGATGGTATAATTATGATGAATTCATGAATACGTTGGATGGTTGTTAGATGTTGGGATGTACTTTCCCAAAAGGGAAACTTTATTTGCCTAAAGTTTGAAAAACGATAGCTTGAACATGTTTGGGATGTTAGGAACATGTTAGTATGATCATGGATAGATTCTAATGTGGTAGAACATGGTAATTTGGTTGTATGTAATGCCGGGGTAATCATGAATGATATTTGGACATTTATGATCATGTATGATTTGGATGTTGTTTAGTAGTAGGACATCATGTTTGGGATTGGTAATTGATTGTCGTGATGTGGTAGAATGCAATGCATATGGTTAATGATTATGGTTATGATCATCATACACGCGTGCGAATCTGAGGCCCCTACTTAGTAGGATTGGCAGGGTTTAGGATGTGAAGTCGTGAGTGGCTTCACATGGCATGTAGTGAGTGGTTTGATCTTTGTGTGACATGTTAGTTGTGTTATAACTAGTGAATATGTTAATGTTCTAGATTCACATGACTTGTATGATACTTGGTTGTATGATGATCTAAGTGTTACACCTGGATGATATAGCATACATATGGTCTATTTGAATGTTAACTATGTATGATATATGTGTATGATTACTTGAATGGTTTACAATACATAAAGTCACCAACGGGTCAACTAGGTCAAACATGTCTGTTTTGTTTGAAATCTTGAGTCCTTGGTTGTAGTGTACTTAGGGTTTCACATGTTTTTTGATTACACGTACTCATGCACTTATATGATTTAGGTAACCTCTGAAGGTTGTCTGTTTATTATGTTTGACAAGTCAAACTCTGTGTATCTATACGCATATCAGGTGAGTTCATGCCCCACTTTTTATTTACTCTCTTTGGGGGAGATAGCATACTGGTAAATCACGAACGCTTTATGTATTCAAGTTGTGTACAATATTATATAGTGTTGATATCATGGAAAAGTCCTCACACTTTCGAATTGTTAATATTGATTAGCGGGGAAATTTGGGTAGTACTACTGGGTCTGACGAGCCCCACCTGTGTGACTCGAGGTCAACCGGGTGCAAGTTGTCCTAATGAATATTGTCACGACCTGTTAAGTCGTGGCAGGAGGCAACAACGTAACACAGTCAGCTTCAATTGCGAAATCACTATGAAATAATATTTATTGTTAATGGACTAGCTATCTGTTACAATACACTACTTGTACATCTCTATTATTAAACTGTTTATGTTTGAATACCTCTTGAACTCACCAACCATTGTGTTGACATTTTTAGTATGCTATTCTCAGGTCATTAGCTTGCTTGCCATAGGAGCACTACATGGTCTACTGCATTCTATGACACGGTCTTCAAGACAAATTTTATCATTTTAATAATTAATGATTGCTCTTTTGGGATTGACACGTGTTTTGCCACAATTATACTTTTATTTCTTTGGGTTGTTTTCAAAACGCTTCCGCACTGTTTAATTTATTTACTTTGGGTTGATTTCATTTAAATTATGGCATATAGAGTCGTTCTGAGTAACTATTGACTGTGATCCTGGTTTGTTCACACGCCTCGCGGTAAAACTCCGCAAGTGGATTTTGAGGGTGTGACATTATGGTTCCTTTTAAAAGTGGAAAATGACTAGACTGGTATCAAGCTTTTTTACTTCAACTTTGGTTGCTCTATAACATGGTGAATCAACTTATCGTATTTTTAGAAATGCTCATGGGTTGGTACAACAGATATACATCATCTCCATGTTGCAATGAAGGTTCTGTTGCAAAAAAAAACAAAATATAGAATAAATACTTGATTTCAATATTGAGAAATAGTACCTTATCATCATAAAACGTATATCCCTTTATGGGAACAAATTTAAATCCCGAGATGATGTTATTTTGACATTTTGATCTGATTTGATTTTCTTTGTTCATCTCATGCAATGAAGATTTTACCTCACAGAATAACCCTTTATCGATAGACACTAAATACATGATATAATCCTCCATTATCTTCTGATATATAAATTTATCCTTTAATTATTTCACCTTCTTAGATCATCGCCATCATCATCCATTGAAATTGGTCTTGAATCGTTTAAAAAACATTTAAACATCAAAATCTTTCTTTCTTCCACCATCCACACCTTTCTCTTGGCTCATTGTTCTATCACACATGATTGTATCGTCCACCTTTGGTTTTTTCACCTACAGAACCATAAACAATTTGGTTCGAAACCAATCTGAGTAGTAACAATAGTTCATGCACGTTCATTTCTAGTATGTAATGCATCTAATCTGAAATCTAGTTGCTACACATATGTACATCAAATTACACATATGTCTTTAATATAAAAACTATTAAAACCCAAATGAATAATTTTATCCAAATGTTCAATTCTATGCATTTAACATTTGGGAAAAAGTAAAGTCTTTAGTATAAACTCATAGCATAAGTGTTTGGATTTCAAAAAGACTTACGGTAGCCTCTTTTTTCATGATTCGGATATATGATTCAGATTTAGAGTTTGTCCCAAAATTGCTTTTAACTGAAGAGTGCATGATGCCTTGGTCATCTTAATGTGCCCAAGTGATGCTACACGACATCGTCTATCAACAATTGCATACCTATAGGGAGCTTACTGCAGTAAAATTAAAATAAACAATTAAAATCAAGACTAACAACAAGAAGATGATTATGACCAAAATCAAAATAAAAATTTGATAAATCACAATCTGTATGTTCTACTAACTACTAAAACTTCATGAGATTTGAGTTATAGTAGATTGCCCCTTCATTCTCAAATGCAGAGATCATTATTCACACCATATACAAACATTGTTGTGACATATTGAAACCAATTCATTTGTTTAAACATAAAGTAAAGCTTATTGATATTGAAGCACGTTGTAATGTTGTATTTTATAGGAAAAATAAGGTAATAACTAAATTATGATTATATAGCATAGATTGATCACATATAAGTCATTTTTCATTTAAGTTATGTCAATAGATGATAAAGTAAAACACTAATGATTTATTATAAAACATTATTTTTTCTCTCTTTTAATTAAATAATACTTATATATATCATTATTTTTTATTTATATTTCACTAATAGTCACTTTAAAAAATATTAAAAACAAACTATGGAGTTATATCGTATTTACCCAAATATAAAGAAACACGATACAAGCTCTATAAATTTTCTCTCGTCTTCATCCAAACCACTAACAATCATCCTAATAATATATGACACACACTTATGAATGCTCTAATACTAAGTTTGGGAATTCGAACACTAAAATGGATTTAGAATTTTCAATCACACAAGGCTTGTTTAGTTGAAATATTATATTATGTCATGTAAAAATGTAAGAATTTAAAATAAATAAAAAACATATAAACAATATAAAATAAATACAAACACAAGAAACAATTGAAAGTATAATTAAAAGCATATATAAATATACGGTGAAGATATAAGGATTAAACTTGAGGCTTTTAAGTCAATTGAAATATATGCAGTGGCGGAGTTTCAATTTTTTCGTAAGTGGGTTGGAGGCGAAATTAATTTTTTTAGGGGAGGCGGACTTGATATATATATAAAAAATTACATTACCGGATAAAAAATTACACTATCGGGTCAAAAAATTATATTATCGGACTAAAATTTATCACTATAGAAGAAAAGTCCCCTATAATGCTCCGATAGTGCATATATGTTACTACTAACCTAATATAAATGTTCCGTAGAAAACAATTAATATAAATATCATATATGTAATAATATTTTCAAAATTATAGCCTAAACAAATTTGCGAAAGCTTATTTGTAATATTATAAAGGAGCTAATAATAATGAATTTTTTTAATCTTTAATTCTACCTTATGAAAAATACTTGCATATATTTTATTGATTATAATTAGAATTTTTTATTGAAGTTTGTAGAAAATGCGTGTGGGGTTGGTTGGAAGGAGAAACCAGACCCGCGTGTCTTTAATGGTGGACATGTTATACATCACATGTCGATTTCAGACACTTGTATTTTTTTATTTTTATTATGGGGTTTAATATGCTTACTTCCTAATATCCAGGGTCTTATTCGAAAATCCTCCATTTCAAAAAGAAACATATGGAAAATAAAATAAACAAAACACGGCACAATTTGATCCACAAAATAATAAACACGGGACACGTTGTTCCAGCACGAACACACAATACATCTTAAAAAGTCAGAACTAAAATAAATAGCCCAAAACAATGCTTTTCATAATTATTTTTTTCGAAATATATTAGTTAATTTTTTATGCACAAATAAATATGTTTACTGATTTTGTAGGGACTAAAATTTTCCAATTACATACTTAAATTTTAATGCCCAGTCATAATTAAAAATGAGAAATATTGATTGCAGTTGCTGAAAAAGGTAGTTTAGTTAATTAATTTAAAACAAAAAAGTCAATATGGTTTAGGGAAATCAATAAAGGAAAAATGTGAGCGAAAAACAAATAGGAATTTGATTAATAATATAGTTTAAGTCTTTTAAAATGATCAAAAAGACTAAAATTCGTTTTTCGTTTTATTAGTTTTATATTCTAGTTCACGTGATACATAATTTTATTTGAAAATGCATGTGATTATTAATTCTTAGTTATACAAGCCATAATTTTAACATAGGTTTTGCCTAACTATAACATATAGAAAACTTATAATATCTGTTCATATCTTATTAATCAACAAGTATCAGTAACTTATAGTTATGATAGTCATTTAATATTTAAGAAATTATTTCAACACATTAGTGGAAGCATGATTCAACACTAAATTGTTCGCTAGACAAAAATCAAACCCTCATTATTATGTCGCTTCTTAAAATTTTCAATTCAACAATTAATATTCTAGAATTTGAATTTGGTTTATAACCGCACTACACATATACATATATCACATTTTAAGCCTCCATATTTTTTTGGACACAATATGGTTGGTTTAAAAATTTTCTATCAAGAGAAGCAAGAGAAGCAAAACATACTTGTGAAATATGAATGTTATGAGTTTCAAAGTAGAGTAGATTTAATTCATGATAAAAAAAAGTATTATGTTTTCGTAGGGAAGAAAATAATAAATAACCAAGGTTAAAAAGGAGAGAGGTAAGTGTGTGTTGACCAGTGTAGTTGGGTAAGCGTTGGTCATCATCTCTTGTCGAATTCTCCGGTTCTCCGGTTCTCCGGTTCTCCGGTTCTCCGGTTCTCCGGTTCTCCGGTTCTCCGGTTCTCCGGTTCACCGGTTCACCGATTAATTCTCCAATTCACCAATTCTCCAATTCTCTAATTCTCTAATTCTCTAATTCTCTAATTCTCTTCCCTGGTCTACTCTTTTGTTTTGCATTTCCCACCGCCATAAAAGCCCCCCACAAGTCAATAGCTTTCTCTCAACTACCAATTCCATCTTCCTGAGGATCCTCTATCTAGAGAGAGAAAACCTTAACAAATCCTCCATCTTTGTTTCGATTTTCTCTCTCTAATCTCTAATCTCTAATCTCTAATCTCCGATAATCATTTCAATTTCAGCCCAAAAGATGCAATCCGACTCCCACAAGATCTCGCCTC
Organism: Flaveria trinervia; assembly: GCA_025506515.1. NCBI lineage: Eukaryota > Viridiplantae > Streptophyta > Magnoliopsida > Asterales > Asteraceae > Flaveria > Flaveria trinervia. Next base: position 80,336,462 of record CM046448.1, read on the forward strand.
TCGATCTGGTCACCGCGATTCTCAACGGCAAAGTGTGGGACCCATCCAACGCATCCGGATCAGGGGACTCATCCGCGATGCCTCCCACCTTGGCCATGATTATGGAGAATCGTGAGGTGTTGATGATCCTCACCACTTCAGTCGCTGTGTTGATCGGATGCGTTGTCGTCTTCGTCTGGCGGAGGTCCTCTTCGAAGAAGTCGGTGCTGGAGCCACCGGTGGTTGTGGTGCCCAAGAGACTGCAGGAGGAGGAAGTTGATGATGGTAAGAAGAAGGTTACCGTCTTCTTCGGCACGCAAACTGGAACAGCTGAAGGTTTCGCTAAGGTGAAGAATTACTCTTCTGATTCATCATGATATGACTGATTGTTTTTTAGAGTTGTTGACATTGATTTATTGTTGTGTAAAGGCGCTTGTTGAGGAAGCTAAAGCTAGATATGAAAAGGCGGTCTTTAGAGTGATTGATTTGGTGAGTTTTGACTTTTTAGATATTAGGTTATATTTCTATGGTCCAAAATCAGATTCTTTTGATGCTTTGCTTTGATTCTTAAAGCGTTTGAACTCTTATCTTCAGCCAATTGAATCCTGATTTAGATTGTGTTTATATTATAAACTATAGGATGATTATGCTGCTGATGATGATGAGTATGAGGAGAAATTGAAGAAAGAATCTTTGGCTTTTTTCTTTTTGGCTACGTAAGTCTGCCATTTATTTGCTATTTATGTTCTTGTCAAAGTTGCAAGATTTTTGTTATTTGGAACCTTTTGAGATATAGTAGATTTATTAATTTTTAAGTAAATAATATATTTTTATGATATTTATATAATTGCATAAAAACAAGGAGTTGGTTGATTAGTAGTTATTAAATGATTTGATATTGCTTTTGTAGGTACGGAGATGGTGAGCCAACAGATAACGCTGCCAGATTCTATAAATGGTTTACCGAGGTACATATTGTGCAATTAGTAGATCGAGTGTGGTATCTAACCAGAATTTGCGGTGTGCTGATGTAGAACTTCTTGTTACTGGTGCAGGGCGAGGCGAAAGGGCAATGGCTTGATAAGCTTCAATATGGAGTATTTGGCCTTGGCAATAGACAGTATGAACATTTTAACAAGGTAACAGCTGATTATATGTTGATAATTAAGAACTAAAATATTATGAATGTCCACTTAGTTGTTACATATATGCTAAATTTCGTTTATTTCCTTGATATTTGTGGTATATAGATTGCGAAAGTGGTTGACGAAGGTCTTACGGAGCAAGGTATGTCAAATATATTATGTTTATATATATATATTGCAATAAAAAGAAGACTCTTACTGCATCCCGGGGATGATAATTTGTATAAGTCAGCTTATGTTTGTTACTTAAATGCTTTATGTGCCTTAAGGGAAAATGAGAAACTTCAGATTAGTAAATTATCATGAAGGCTTGGTTTTATAAATTTCTTTTATACAGTGGTACTTATTTTCGCTTATCTCTGTTTCATGTAACATTGCACTGGTATGGCACTCACTGTGTTATCATGCTCACAGTTAATACTTAGTATCTACTGAATCACATCTGCCAGTTTGCTATCTGTGTCTGTATCCATGATGACATTGAATATGCTAATAAAGAATGATCAACGCTTAATTGCCTCCTAACCTTAATTGATACAACATGTATGCCCTCTTAACAATTTACAGGTGCCAAGCGCCTAGTTCCTGTTGGTCTTGGAGATGATGACCAATGTATTGAAGATGACTTCACTGCATGGTATTCAAAGACATACACTTTTTCTATTGAATAATGTAGAAGGCAGCAGTCAGCTAGGGGTCAATAGCTACATTTAAAAATGGGTTTTTAATATTTAGTCAAATTTTTCGTCTTCAGGAAAGAGTTAGTGTGGCCTGAGTTGGATCAATTACTTCGTGATGAGGATGACACAACTGTTGCCACTCCCTACACAGCTGCTGTTGCAGAATACCGTGTTGTCTTTCATGAGAAACCAGACATGTTTTCTGAAGATAATATTCAGACAAATGGACACACTGTTCATGATGCTCAACATCCATGCAGGTATCATAATGTTTTTTAGTTCTTATCTTTTGGTTCTTATTGTATCTTCTACAACCTGACATAATGCTGTCTGCTCAAAGATCCAATGTGGCTGTCAAAAAGGAACTCCATAGCCCTGAATCTGACCGATCTTGCACGCATCTTGAGTTTGACATCTCTAATACTGGACTTACGTAAGTTCTTTGATTGTTAATATGGTATGACTTGATGGTAGCATACCCAAATCACACTGAACAAAATATTTATTTCAGATATGAAACTGGGGATCATGTTGGAGTCTATTGTGAGAACTTAAGTGAAGTTGTGAATGATGCTGAAAGATTAGTAGGTTTACCACCAGACACTTACTTCTCCATCCACTCTGATAAAGAAGACGGGACACCACTTGGTGGGGCCTCATTGCCACCTCCTTTCCCTCCATGCACTTTAAGAAAAGCATTGGCTTGCTATGCTGATGTATTAAGCTCTCCCAAAAAGGTATGCTTTCGATCATATGCTGAAATCCTAATCCCTATGTATTTCACGCAGACGTGGTAGTTTTGTCCCATCTGCTTATAGTGTGTCAATTTGGCTTGTGTGTTCCGTCTTGAACATGCCAAACAGGTTGGAATTGGAATTCGCTCAAAGTTTATTTTTTAATGCAAACAAGCTCATTGATAGTTTTATTTGAAGACTCACATTGTAAATATTATTGTAATAATAATTTTTAATCAGTCACATTTGTTAGCTGTACTTTTTTTAACCGCCAAAAAACCTTGGCGGGTCAATACAACATAACACGCCCACTTCTTGTTTTGTCCCGTTGTAATAATACTTCTTAAGTTGTTACCTGACCTGTACATTTTTCCAACCTCTGTGTTTTATAAGTGGCTTGCTAACCTATACTTATTTGAAACTTGACAAATGAGTTTGATTGCTATGATTCTCAGTCGGCTTTGCTTGCTCTAGCTGCTCATGCCACGGATCCCAATGAAGCTGATAGATTGAAATTTCTTGCATCTCCTGCTGGAAAGGTTGGACTTTATTTCAAAATTTGAAGTTCTAGATATAAGTTATCAATATCTATATTCATGGAGACTAATATTGTTCATTTTCTGAATTTTCTTCAGGATGAATATTCTCAATGGATAGTTGCAAGCCAGAGAAGCCTTCTTGAAGTCATGGAAGCCTTTCCATCAGCTAGGCCTCCACTTGGTGTTTTCTTTGCATCTGTTGCCCCTCGCTTACAGCCCAGATACTACTCTATTTCTTCTTCCCCGAAGTATGTAAATAATTTCATACAGCAAAAAAAAAAAAATAATAAATTTTGAGAACATTTTGACATCGATATTCGTTACTTGTTACAGGATGGCACCAAATAGGATTCATGTTACTTGTGCATTAGTTTATGAGAAAACACCAACAGGCCGTATCCACAAAGGTGTTTGTTCAACCTGGATGAAGGTATTATTAGTTCTTTTTCTTGACCGCATGCTATTGTTTTTTTTTTCAACTTTTACATTTTACTTATTAGAATTTTAAGTTACGGTTTATTTTCAGAACGCAGTGCCTATGACAGAAAGTCAGGATTGCAGTTGGGCCCCGATATATGTTAGAACGTCCAATTTTAGATTACCTTCTGATCCGAAGGTCCCGGTTATCATGATTGGTCCTGGCACGGGATTGGCTCCTTTTAGAGGTTTCCTTCAAGAAAGGTTAGCTCTAAAGGTAGCTGGAACTGAGCTCGGATTATCCATTTTGTTCTTTGGATGCAGGAATCGCAAAGTGGTATGTTTAAAAACACTTCCTTGATAATCAATAAATATGGCAAAGTGGGCGGATTGGGTCATAGGTCAATATGCGCAAATTTGTACCTGTAAAAATGCTTCAAGTCCAATTGGTCAAATATTACTCTTGAAGTTATATTTTTTAAATAGTAACATTATTTCTTTTAAATAAAATGGTTTCTGAGACTTTATGATACACTTTTAGTGAATTTCTACCTGGTCAACTCATGTGACTAGTTTTTCTTTAGCAATTTGTAAAACCGGCCCAGTATTTTATTTTAGCTATCGTTTTCATTTTTTACTCTTTTGATATGTTAGTGGTAGAATTTCATAAATGTCAATTGTATGTCAATTCAGGACTTCATATATGAAGACGAACTTCACAACTTTGTCGAGACTGGTGCTCTTTCTGAGCTTATAGTTGCTTTCTCCCGCGAAGGCCCGACTAAGGAATATGTGCAACACAAGATGAGTGAGAAGGTGGGAAAAAGAAATTGTTAGAATATTTCATTTAATTATTTTTGTAAATATTTCAAAATATTTTAATCCCAATTTGTGCCTTGCAGGCTTTGGATATCTGGAAGTTGCTTTCTGAAGGAGCATATTTGTATGTATGTGGCGATGCCAAAGGCATGGCCAAAGATGTACATCGAACCCTCCACACCATTGTGCAAGAACAGGTACTAATCATCACATATATTTTGTTTTCATCATATATTTATTTATTTATAAATATGGTGTAGGTATGTGTATATTATATTGTTGGGGTGGGCTGAGATGGTGACAGATATATAATCATATGGTATTAAATACTTTGGGGTCCACATCCGGCCCATGAAAACAGACCCCATCTTTTTGAGTTGACATATTAACCGTAACAGTGATTTCCTTGTAGATGTATATCAAGTAAATGTTTGCCTATATATTGGTTGAAATGCCTTTCTTTTTCATTAGTTGAGTGGCAGTTTGGACAAACATATAGGAGTCCAAATAGTACTAGATATAGAAATAGTGCCCTGGTTTGTTTGTGTTGAGCTAAAATCGACCTCTTCCAAACCGTATAAGAAGTTGCTCAAAGTTGCACTACCTATTTCGATTCATTACCCCTTACCTAGATATAGAAATGTCTTTGATTATTTTATTTATATTTACATAATAATAATTTTTTAATATGTATTTTAGTGTTTATGATTGTGATTTTATATATATACATAATATTTTTATATGTATTAATGATTGTGATTTTATATATATAACAATATATATATATATATATATATATATATATATATAATATATATATATATATGTATTATGTAGTTATTTTTATCAAAATAATATGAAATAATGATATGGATTATCAAACAACATATTATATTTATATGAATAATAAGCTCGTTTAGGGTGGCAAGCCAAATCAAATTAGTATTTGAAGCTATGCCTTGGTCAGGTAACAAAATGAGCTCTAATTCAGTCTTGAGCTTGTTTGAGCTTACTTGAGTTGGAGGTTTTAATGAGCCCTTCATAAGTGGTTCGCAAGACGCTTGCCTTACTCTACTCAACCATTCTGATTACATTTGCGTCTGGCTAACGAAACTACTATAACGTTGTTGATTACAGGGATCTCTAGACTCGTCAAAGGCAGAACTCTATGTGAAGAATCTACAAATGTCAGGAAGATACCTCCGTGATGTCTGGTAAATAGACGGAGATAACTTCCGTTGGAAACTTATTTGGGAAGCTCTGCTTTGTCACCGCGGGGATCGATGTGTCCAGAAATTCTTTTATATTCTTCTGTGTTAAGTTTTGTAACTTACTATTACTACTCATGGTTTGAAACTCTGAATGTTTCTTTCTTTCTTTCTTTTTTCTTTTTTTTTTTGAAAAAAATGTTTTAATGTAATTCATAAGGAGACTAGTAACTTTATACGTATGTATGTAGCAGTGACTATTTAGTACTCTTTTTTGTTAGAGTTAAAAGCGTTTTACCTTTCTAGGGTTTTATAGGTTTTATAAAAATTATCATTTGAATCTAAAAGTTTAAAATATTATTATTTGTATTCAAAAGTTTATTAAAATTGCTATTTGAACTCATTTGTTTACATCTTACTAACACGTTTAATTTTTTTCATTAAGTTTTCAACATAAAAGTATTTAATTAACAAGAATTATAAAATAAAAAAACAACTTATTTGAGGATTTTTGTACCTTTACCTTTTTTCGATGATTGTGACTTTATAATTATATTTTATTATATTTGTGTTAATGTATTTTGTTTTAGTAATCGTGTTACTTTTACTTGTTTTATTAATTAAACATAGATTTCTTTAGTTTAAAACTTAATTACGAATACGATTATTGATGTTTTATGATTATTATTTATGGACAGTTAATGTTAAACTACAAATTCTTTTAATACTTTTATGATAATTTGTCTTTTACGACTATAACCATAAAAGACAAATTATCATAAAAGTATGAAAACAATTTGTAGAATAACATTAACCACCATGAATAATAATCATAAAACATCAATAATCGTATTCATAATTAAGCTTTAAACCAAAAGAATATATGTTTAATTAATAAAACGGACAAAAGTAACACGATTACTAAATCAAAATACTAATACAAGACAAAATACGATTATAGAGTCACAATTATCAAAAGTGGCTTAACATATAAAAATCCTCACATGAGATGCTTTTTATTTAATAATTTTTAATTAATAAGTCTCATGTTGAAAACTTAACGGAAAAATTAACCGTGTTAGTTAAGTGTAGCCAAATGGATTCAAATAACAAGTTTAATGAAACATTTGGACGCAAATGATATAACACCTTAAAATTTTAGATTCAAATGACAATTTATATGAAACTTCAGAAACGTAAAACACATTTAACTCTTTCAATGGAGTTCTTAAAATTATATTAGTGTGTTTGGTATATTATATGGAATGATTTTAAGTGGTTGTGACTGAAGGAGAGAAAATATTATTGTGTATTGGTATATTTAAAGAAATCACTATTCAATCCTTATAATATTTTAATATTTTTTAAAATGGTTACAAGTGGAGGAAAGAGAAAAAAATAATAATAAGGGTATAAAAATATTATTTAATTGAAAAAAAGAGAAAATATAATAATCTTAGTGTAATTATATAGATAAAAATAAGAAATTTACCATGAGTGAAAAATGGAACGCCCGAAAAGTATGTATTGAATAGTGGAATCTACTTGGTATAAGGGTAATGCGATTAATGATGTCACTTATAGGATAGATACCTTTTCTGAACTTGTAAACATCTTTATAACTGTGTGAACAAAATCTTTAGATCATTTAATCAAATGGTTAATAATACTGATTTTTTTGTAAATGCATTAATTGTTGATATTTTTATAAATAAAGCGTAATTTGTGATTAAAATATTAAATTAGTAAATTATCTTCTTTTGTTTCTCCTCCTACCCCTATATATATATATATAAAATTATTAATAAAACAATAATTTTAATGTCCATTCTCTTAAATCTTTATTTTTTCCAATTCTTGCCTAAATATGTATTTTTTTAGTGTTAGTTTAGGTTCATTTGACTAAAAGTTAACTTCTACACAAGAGATATTTAAGGAAAATTTGGAAATGTAACCCTAAATTAGAGCACACATTTTTTTGGGAATTAATCATACCCGATATATATTCTTTTTTCAAATAATTTATCAACAAAAGTGTAGAAATCATCGATGATTTTCTTCATTTATGAAATCGATTACTTGATTGTGTGTTCCATTAAATACTCTGTTTATATTCGAATTTTAACAAAATTTACGGGCCTTTTTACTGACTCCTCTCCAATTTGAAGAAATTCATGGGATATTTTTTTGAAAATGAAATCATATCCAATTTTAAAATATTTCTCAACCATCCTAACTTTTATGACCCTCGTGATTTGTCATACATGATTTCTGTAATTTTTACTAATAAATTATTTGAAGAAAGAAGAAATATCACCTATTATTTAATTTTCAAAAAAGATGTGCTCCAATTTAGGGTTAAATTTCTAAAATTTCCCTAAACATCTCTTGTATCAGAAGTTGACTTTTAGTCAAATTAACCTATATTAACACTAATAACATATACATATTTATACAACAATTGAAAAAGTAGAGGCTTAAGAGAATGTCATGTGACACTAAAATTATTATTTTATAATTATTATAGATGTTTGATTGGAATTCATTTGATAAGTGTATATTGTTTTGATGTATCTGGAAGTAATATTGAAAATCATACTTTTATTCTACGGTTGCCATTGACATATTCAAACAAAAAGCTTTCTTTTAAATTTCAAAGAAGATAGTTTCCGTTAGTAGTGTATTTTGCAATGACAATAAACAAGATCCAAGGACAATCACTATTTAAAGTTAGTTTGTTTTTAGACAGAGATTATAGTCAGCTCTATGTTACATTATCTCGAGTTAAAAGTAGCCGGTGATTATGTTGCACCCTGAAAAGATCATACATGCCAATTCAATGGGTGATTTGATGATTGCTTTGCTGGAATCCCACAAGTCCAAGAAGAAATGCGGATGAAGATCCTACTAAAGAAAAACCAAGTATTGTCTTCCGCATTTGTCAATGCAGAAGACATAAAACAAATACGGACAAGTATTTGTTCTTCCGCATTGACAAATGCGGAAGACCAAGTATTAATGCGGACAAGACTTTGCTCATCCGCATTTGACAAATGCGGATGACCGAACAAATGCGCAGAAGTATTTGTTCATCCGCATTAACCAATACGGATGACCAACATACTAACGCGGATGATCAAGTGAAGAAATGCTGATCAAGTCAACTCATCCGCATTTGCCAATGCGGATGAACAAGCAAAGATGCGGATCAAGACTTAGACTAGTTTTGATGTAATAGGTCAGGGGTAGTTTAGTCATTTTGTAAAAGGCATCTTGTCTGCCTACAAATAAAATAGATAACCTCGTACATGAGGTGACGGCTGATAGACATAGAGAATTTTTGTTGTCATTTATTCTCTGTAATCAATCAACTTTCATATATACAATACAAAAGCATTTATGAGTATAATTCTTGCATTGAATGTTCTTTGATTGTTGTTTCCGCCATTCAATCATTGACTTGATTACCATATTCGATTCACAGTAAGAATCTCAATCTTACTTACCCGGTCAATTGGTATCAGAGCTTTGGCTCTCGGTTCTCTCTCAGATCTGTGCAAGAACTGAATAGAATTCGATTGATCTGGTAATCGAGTCGCTAGTAGAGTATATCATCATCTCTACTTAGTAAACAACAGAAAATACTCCTGTCAACACGTTCTCACCAACATATTCCGAACAGCAAGAAACTCACTACAATCACAAATCTGATTCTGAAATCCATTTGAACTATTTGGACAAGTTGGACTAATCAATCTTAAAAAATCATCTAAATCTATATTTATACAAGTTAAACACTTTGTTAAAATGGTTTCTAAGAGTTACTCAGAACTTGGTCATACACCTAAACCTCCTATGCTTAAACACAAATCTGAGTTTAAACAGTGGAAAATCAGGTTTAGGAATTACATCACAGGTGTAGATCCTAATTTCTGGATCTCATAAAACTGCAAGAATACCCATTGAAGATCTAACTCTTGATGATGAAGACTATAAGAAAATCAAGATTGACCTCAAAGCTTACTACATTTTAACTCAAGCACCCAAGATGGATGTGCTGAAAAAATTGGAAAAGTATGGTACTACAAAAGCTGTGTGGGATGCATTGAAAATTATGTGTGAAGGAAGCAATGAGGTAGCATAAATTAACAATGATAAGCTTGTTAATCAGTATGAAACATTCCACCACACCAAGGGAGAGTCCATATCCAAACAACTGCATAGATTTGTACAGTTGGTAAATGACTTGGAAATCATGGGAGTCACTTACAAGATCAAAGAATTAAACAAGAAAATGCTTCACAGCCTCCCTGAAAGCTGGAAACAGAATGTAACAATGCTAAAAAATACTCTTGATCTTGAGAGTACTACTTTGGATATCATGATAGCCAAAATAGAAGCATTAGAACTTTATGAAAGAAGTAGAAATCTTAGTGGACCAAGAGTGATTGAGGCTTAAAAATTTCCATTAGAATCTCATTCTATGGAAAATGCCTTCATCACTAAGGAGGATGATTTCATCTCATCAAGAGATCAGCTGAACAACACTGGGTTCATTGCGACTTCACCAATCAATCATCCATCAACATCATCTCAAACATCCAGAGTCACTGCTGCTCCTCAAACCACTCCTGAAGACACAAGATCAGAAGAACAAAAGGCAACTTACAATGCCTTTGTTGCAAGCATTGAAGCATACTTAGGAGGAAGACTCACTTCTGCTCATCTAATTCAGGAAGATTTGGAGGAAATGGATCCTGATGATGTGAAAGAAATGGATCTACAATGGCAAATGGCCATGATTGCCATGAGAGCCAAGAAATTCTTTAGAAAAGGCAGAAAGCTGAGCCTAAATGAAAATACAAAACTTGGATATGATAAATCCAAGGTGAAATGCTTCAACTGTGGCATGGCTGGCCACTTCTCCAGAGAATGCAATGCCCCCAAGAGAAACAACTATCAAAGGAAGTCTCAAGGCCAGTCACCCTCACAGCCTAACTCAAGCTTTCACTCCAACAACCAACAACAACAATATCATCATTCTCATTAACACCAATCATATCAAATTCCACCCCAACTGAAAAATCAAGTTCACGGAAGCAGTCAGTCTTCTGCCAGTGCTTTCGTGATAAAGCAAGATGGGGTATGTGACTGGAGCGTGTATGCAGAGGAAGTCAAGCCTCAATTTCAAAACATGCTCTTATGGCTCACATCAATGATGGTCCATCTCCAATGCCTACTGAGGTAAAATCTAACCTTTGTAGTAAAAAATGTATTAATGAATTACAAGGTTATAGGAGCATAACTATAAACTGGCAGATAAAATTAAGGAAGTAAAGGTAAAGTCAGAGATGATGAAGAGAGAAATAAAAGGCTTTGAAATCACAATCAAATCTCTTATCTCTGACATAGAAAAACTACATGGTGAAAAGTACACTTTTGCAGCTGAGAATGAGCTCCTTACTAAAAAGTTAGCTCAATCTAAGGCTAAACATTCACTGACTAAAGTGAAACTTGAAAAGTTTCAAATGTCTTCAGTCAAGCTGCAAGAGATGCTTGATTCTTAAAAGGATCCAAAGGACATGTCGGGGATTGGGTATAATTCATGTCCTCCACCATACAATGACAACTACACTGTCATGCCTGAATCTCTCACTCACTGAAGAAATTGAAACTAAAACTATGGAACTTAAATCTATAGTAAAATAAGTGACCAATCCTCAAAACAAACCTGATGTTTATATTGAAACGAATGAGGATAAAATCAAGTTAGGTCACCCAATCAAAATCAAAGAGTGTTCAGACAAGACAATGAGTGTCATGAAACCCTCAAGCCCTGTAAAAGCAATTGTCCCTTTTATAAAATTCATACCCTATGTTTTACAAGGTAAAAAGAAATATGTGAAGTCAGTGAAACCCACTGCTGAGAGCGGTTCTGATAATGAGATCATATCTTTAAAAAATTCAAGCAAATCAGAAAAGGTTTCACTGCAAAAGAAACAAACAGGATCACCGTGTTCAACACATAAAACATTATCAGACCCTCAGTCTTCAAGATTAAGGCATGGAGTTGGGTTTGATATCTACACCAAGGAACATGGTGACCAGTTTGAGAAAGAGGTGAGAAATAGGTTGAAGAAACAGAAACAGGCCAGAAAATCAAACAAAGGTAGTGTTGTGAAGCAAACTACAAAAATGTCTGATTCTGATTCATCCCCTAAAGAAAAGAAAGTGACTCAGCAAAAGAAAATATTAACTGAGTCACACAAGGCAAAATCTGATTCAAGAAACAAACAAATGTATTGTGACATTTGTGAAATGTTTAATCACAAGACAAATGCATGCTTTTTTAATCAATATTGCTCTATCTGTGATATGAACAATCACTCCACCAAAAACTACTATTTCAATTAGAAGGGTTGAGAATTCCCCAACATAAGCCCATCTAAAAAACATCCACTGTGACACATTCTGTCAGACCTCATTTTCACAACACTCAATCTAGGACATCTAGATCAACAAATGACACGAATAATTTGAAGGAATTATGAAAGGGTCAAAGAAAACATCTCATAATGAAACACAAAATTGACCTTCCAAAACAAAAACCTACTTTTGATAATGAAAAACAGGCTAAATTTCTACAAAGAAACAGAGACCAACGATTTCATTACTCATCTAAATCTTCAGTAGATGTTGATGAGATGACTCAACCCAGTCATTACCAAAAATCTCCTAGGACACCTCCATCTAAACCAAAATTTAAAGGGAAATACCAAGAAGTCACCATCATGAATAGGAATGGGAAACCCAAGGCCATCATGGCTTGGGTTCCTTATTCTAATTAGTTCTTTTTTGCTTGCAGGTTCATCCACATAGGTCCAATAGCTTATGATACATGGACAGTGGATGCTCCTGACACATGACTTCGTCCCCTCCTTCATGACTCCAAGCATGTACAAGGAACTACTATGGCATTTGGTGGAGATTCACAGGGTGGTAGAATTATAGGTGAAGGATCTGTGACAAACGAGATGCTGAGATTTGATAGAGTGAACTACTGTGAACAACTGAATTTCAATCTGCTAAGCGTGTCTCAGATCTGCGACAAGAAATATTCCACTCACTTTACAGACACTCATTGCTACATTCTGAAACCTGGATTTCAGATCTCAGAGGAATGGGTTGTCTTAAAGACCCCAAGGAAGAACAACACATATGTCTTAAAACTGTGTTTTGCATCACCTAAAGAAGAAACATGTCTTTTGTCAAAAGCATCATTTGATGAGTCATAGCTTTGGCATAGACGTTTGGGGCACACAAACTTTAAAAACATGAATAAGTTGGTTAAAGGAAACCATGTCATTGGTCTTCCTCAAAAAGAATTTCATTTTATTGATCACTGTTTAGCATGCCTCAAAGGAAAACAACACAAATCATCTCACAAAACCAAGTTGGTGAACACTAACAATACTCCATTGAAGTTACTTCACATGGATCTGTTTGGACCAACTCATGTAATGAGTATTGGAAAGAAACAATATTGCTTAGTGATCATTGATGACTTTTCACGATTCACATGGGTTTTCTTCTTACTTCATAAAAATGAGGCATCCCAAATCATACAAGAATTTATCACTAAAATTGAAAATCAACTCGATCTTAAGGTCAAAATAATAAGAAGTGATAATGGTACTGAATTCAAAAATGAAAGTATGAGTTCTTTTTGTGAAACCAAAGGCATTGCTCATTAATTCAGTGAAGCTAGAACTCCTCAACAAAATGGGATAACTGAAAGGAGAAATAGAACACTAATTGAAGCACCAAGAACGATGCTAGCCGATGCTAAACTACCAATCACCTTCTGGGCAGAGGCGGTTAATACATTGTGTTTTGTACATAATCAAACTCTACTTGTCAAAGAAAACAACATGACTCCTTATGAACTGCTCTTTCATAGAAAACCATTCATTGGATTTCTTAAATCATTTGGTAGTCCTGTCTCAATGTTAAACACCCGAGACTATCTGGGAAAGTTTTCATCCAAGTCTGATGAAGGATTCTTTGTAGGTTATTCTTCTGTTTCAAAGGCTTACATAGTGTTTAATCCTAGATTAAATATTATTGATGAATCAAAAAATGTTCAATTCAAGGAACATTCGTTTCCCAAATCTACAAATGATCCCGACTGGTTGTTTGATATTGACACGTTTATAAAATCATTTGATCAATTTCAATTGTCTGATGCAGGAAATCTACATTCAAGTGATACTTCGTCAGTTGTAGAAAGAAGAGATGATTTTCCATTGATTCCTCCTACATTTGAAGCATGCATGAACGAAGATGTTCCTCTTCAAGCTGATCCCATCAGACAACCGTCACAAAACCTTCATGTTTCTTTTGAAGGAGGTACAAGCCTGGTACCATCTCACTCAGATGATCTGTCAAATGAGATTAGAAATAAAAAACAAGCTAATCCTCCAGTTGAAACACAAGGGACATAAAATGATGTAAGCAATCACAGTGCTACTGAAGTTGAAACAGGAACTGCAACAGAGTCGGAAAATCTTCATAATTCAACAACAGTACTAGATAAATGTGCCTCTGAACATAATGAACTGAATGTATCCAATCTTGATGTAACAATTGCTGTTGACTCCATTCCAACCACAAGAATACACAAGAATCATCTAGTTGAAACCATTATTTGTGATCTTAATGAGAGGGTGACAAGAAGCAAATCCAGTATTGCAAACATCTGTTTGTTCTCATGTTTTCTTTGTCCAACAGTACCCAAGAACATCAAAGAGGCACTTCAAGACAATAGCTGGATTGAAGTAATGCAGGAAGAATTGCTCCGATTCAAGAAGCAAGAAGTATGGCAACTGGTAGATCTTCCCGAAGGACAATACCCTATCAGTACCATATGGCTGTACAGGAACAAGACTGATGATAGAGGGATCATCATCAGAAACAAAGCAAGACTAGTGGCACAAGGATACACTCAAGAAGAAGGAATCGACTATGACGAAGTGTTTGCATATGTTGCCAGACTAGAAGCAATCAGAATCTTTTTAGCACATTCTGCATCCATGAAATTTACTGTTTATCAAATGGATGTAAAGTGTGCCTTCCTGTATGGAAAGATTGCTGAGGAGGTCTATGTGAGTCAACCACCTGGCTTTGAAGATCCAGATTTCCCTCACAGAGTTTACAAGCTTGATAAAGCTCTGTATGGTCTTCATCAAGCCCCAAGAAAGTGGTATGAGACTCTATCATCCTTTCTTCTTGAATATGGACATGAAAGAGGAAAGATTGACCAGACTCTCTTCAGAAGAATAAGAGGAAAAGATATGCTGTTAGTCCAGATCTATGTGGAGGACATTATATTTGGCTCTACAAACAAGCAACTCTGCAAACAAGTTGAAGACCTTATGCACTCAAAATTTCAAATGAGTGCTATGGGGAACTCACCTTCTTTCTAGGGGTGCAAGTCCAACAAATAGCAGATGGAATCTTCATCAATCAATCAAAATATATGGAAACCATGTTGAAGAAATTCCACTTTGCTCACTGTCAGTCTATCATAACTCCTATGGATACTAAAGTAAAGATTGGACCTGATCCTAAAGGCAAACCAGTGGATCAGACTCACTATCGATCAATGATCGATTCACTTATGTATCTAACAGCCAGTAGGCCTGACATTATGTTTGGTGTTTGTGTGTGTGCTAGATATCAAGCTGATCCAAAAGAATCACATGTGAATGCAGTGAAGAGGATATTCAGATATCTGAAGGGCAAACCAGCTCTTGGGTTATGGTATTCAAAGGAAGGAGAATTTAACCTCTATGCCTTCACAGACAGTGATTATGGAGGATGCAACTTCAACAGAAAATCCACCTCTGGCGGTTGTCAATTTCTTGGTCCCAGACTAGTATCTTGGCAATGCAAGAAGCAGAGAAATGTATCTGTGTCCACAACAGAAGCTGAGTATATTGCAGCATCAGCTTGTTGCTCTCAAGTACTCTGGATTCAAAACCAGATGCTTGATTATGGTTTTAACTTCTTGCACACGCCAATTTACATTGACAACACAACAGCTATTTTCATAACTAATAATCCAGTTCAGCACTCAAAAACAAAACATATTGAGATTAGATATCATTTTTTGAGAGATTGTGCTGAAAAGGGATTAACAAAATTGATTCAAGTACCAACTGATAATCAATTAGCTAATTTATTTACCAAGGCATTTGAACCCAATAGGTTTGAATTCCTGGTTCAGTCAATTGGCATGATTAACCTTGAGTAAAACCATGAAAAACATCAAAAACATTAAAAACATCTATAAAACCACAAAAAGAAATCAATTTTGATGAAGAAAAGAATCTTAGCGAAATGATATAATTACAGTCATTATATGATTCACTGTGCTTAATTTCAAAAAAATTGCAAGACTGTCATGACTTACCAGATATGTTGGTAGGCTCAACTTGGAAGAGAAGATACATGCAGTGATGAATTAAAATCTTATTTAATAGTGTAACACTCATCATAGAGTACAGGTATGTATTGGCTTACCTGAGTGCATGTGTGTGTAGTAACCTAAACACCCCAGGTAATGATACTTTATGAATCTCTTTCACCTACATCAGTTTCATTTTTGTTTTGCTGAGCAAAGACCTGATGAAACATGCACATAGTGCAGATGTCCTGATCCAAAAGATTCCTAATGAGGAACACATCCAAATTGGATGAATCTACAAAAGCAATACATTCCAAGTGAATGAACAAAAGAATCCCATCATGGATCACCTTCCAAAATGAAGTGAAAAGAATCCCAATGAGGATCATCATGAAAAAGATCAAAGTAAAAGAATCCCAATGAGGATAAGTGAAAATGAGTTCTCATAACTTAAGTAACCTGGTAAGAAAAGTTGTGAAAAAGTTCTACCATGCATTATATAAGGATGGTTGATCATTCCATGCTTGTGTGTGTGAGGTACACATTGAATAATTAAATCAACCAAAAACATGATGAAAATCATTTGCATCAAAATATCAACCTGGTATGAGTTTAAGAGGACAAACATACCTTTAATCATCAAGTTCATAAACATGTCCATTTAATAATAAAGGATGCACATGTGTAATGTAAGACTGATATGATCCCAACAAAAGATATAAGTCTCTTCATTATTAATAATCATAATAAAATTCAAAAAGTTTTTAAATCTTTAAAGTTTCTATCCAAATATGGATATAAAATTTAGGGGGAGATATTTAAAATTTTTGAGTAAGTCCATATTTTTGTTTACTAGCTTAACTTACTTTCAAAACAAAACAAAAAGAATTTTGGTGTTGATGCAAAAAGTTATACCATTGTATCTCAGCTTATGTAGATTCTTGGAAGCATGAAAAGTCCAAGATCAGTCAAAATTGGAAAACTTGTATCACTTGTGACATACAAGTCAATCCAAGCAAGAACTGGCAATTTTAACAGTCAACTTCATAAGAAAAATCAATCAAGGATAGTACTTCATAATATGAAAAACCAATTCATACACATTAACTTTGATTAAGTTCAAAGCTAATGCAGGTAAGTGCATTGGTTAATGCGGGTGAAGGTAACCCATGCATATAACCAATGCGAGTATCTCTTTAGTTCAAATTAAAGAAATAAATGTGGATTTTATTCTAGCGCATTTGCTATAGTGAGCAAATGCCGACTAAATTTGCTCAGCTACATTTGTTACAGTAGACAAATGCTGATGAACTTCGTTCGTTCACATTTTCTACTGTGAGCAAAGCTGAACAAGTTTTGTGAACCACATTTGCTACAGTAGACAAATGCTAATGAACATCTCTCTTTCGCATTTTCCTATAGTGCAATGCCAACCAAGTGTTGTCAACCGCATTTGGTGCAGTTACACAAATGCTGATTGACTTTGTTCTTTCGCATTTGCCATAGTGCACAAATGCGGATAGGATGAAACTAAGGTAATAACACTACCGCATTTGCTACAGTGTGTTAATGCAGATGAATAAAATCACAACTTATATCTCCGCATTTGCTACAGTGCTCAAATGATGATGAACTTTGTACTTCCGCATTTGTCATAGTACAGAAATGCGGATGTCAAAGTCTACAGTGTGTAAATGCGGATGTCATAAAATCACAAGTTCAACACTTCCGCATTTACTGCAGTGAAAAACTACGGGTAGTCAAAGTCCAAATTTTTGTCTTCCGCATTTGCTACAGTTAACAAATGCGGATGACCAAAAGACTTAAAAATTTACACTTCCGCATTTGCTACAGTGGTGACCGCATTTGCTCTTAAACTTGTAATATCTTGTAAAAGTCATTATTTGACTATTTAAAGGAATTTAAACGGGTCATTTAATACTTTTCAAATTTGAGAGACTTCATAGTGAGACAAGCGCAAATACACAGTACGCCCATTTCGATCATCTTCATCATAAACAACCAAAGATTTTTGTGTGATTCTACTCAACCTGTTCTTGTTATCGATTCTGAAACTACAGTTGCATCAAAAACAACGTGAAATTTCCAAAAAAAATTATCAAGACCCAACTTTTGGACTATTAAACCTAAATTAAACAAAGAACCAAATGAGAATGAAGGACACAAAAATTCGAGTTATTGATGTAATATAATACACCTATTCAACTTCAATGAACATGCAAACTAATAGAAATTTTACTCATCATGAAAACCTTTATAGTCATGTTTGGTGCAAGAACAGAGCATGATGAAAAATGAAAATGTGTAACAAATCAATGAAATAAAATCTAATAAATGGTTCAAACATAGAAATTGTGATTGTTGAACAACAAATTAACCATTTGATGTGACAATAATGAAACAATAATGTCAAAAGTTCATCTTTGACCATTTAATGTCAAACTGATAAACGATACACATGAGTTCTCATTAAAACTGACACACATGTCTTTTATGCAGATTATATGGCAAATCTTTCATGAAGTAAGCTCCACAATGTCAGCGGTTATATAAATCCTAATGTGCCAGAAGCTGAGGGACTCAGAGATATTATCAAATTCATCTCAACAACAAGGGTAGCTTAGGCTATCACTATTAGACCCACCATCTATGAGAACCTCATTAGGTCATTCTGGAATTCAGCTGAGGTAATTGAAGCAGATGGTGTTAGAACTCTAGCTGGAAGAATTGATAATGATCACACTCTGAGCATCTCTGAAGATTCTGTTAGAAGATGCTTGCATTTTGGTGATGATGCTAATGCACCTCTAGAGCTGGATGATGATGAAATAACCACATTCTTTGCTGAGATTGGTTATGAAGGAGGATTTGAAGCTAAACAAATTGCTAAATTATTGGTTGATCTGGCTTGGAGATTTCTAATCCACATGTTTCAGCACTGCTTATCCAAGAGAAAAACAGGATGGAATGATATTCCAATCACCACTTCCACAGCAATTTGTGCTCTCTGCACAAACAGGCCATTCAATATGTCTGCCTTTTTTTAATGGCCTGAATTCAAACATACAAGAGGGGAGAAGATACAAGTTCTTGATGTATCCAAGATTCATTCAATGCCTGATAAATGAAGCATTTCCAGATATTGCTATTGAGGGACCAGTGCTTGATATTCCTCATTATGATGCAAGATCATACAAGTACATTAAGAAGAGGGATCCCATAAACTTTTATAGTGGAGCTCACTCACCTCTTCTTCCTTGGATGATTCAACAGATAAATCAAAAAGATCAAGGACAAGAACAAGCTGCTGATGAGCAAGTTGCACAACCATCACCACAACCAACACCACAACCAACACCACAACCAACACAACAACCAACACCACAACCAACACCACAACCAACACCACAACCAACACCATAACTAACACTACAACCACACCACAAACAACCCCACAACCATCACCAATATCATCACCTCATCATCACCAATATCACCACCTCATCAATCACCAATATCATCACCTCATCAATCACCAATATCACCACCTCATCAATCACCAATATCACCACCTCATCAATCACCAATATCTCCACCTCATCACTCACCAACATCACCTCACCAACCATTGCCCACCCATGATAACCCAACTGAATTTGGAGAGTCAACTAACACTTCTAAAGCATCCAAATCAGCTTTAGATAAGGAGGATCAACATGCTCAAATGCCTGTAAAGAGAGAAACTTTAAGACTGCTCCCTCAGAAAGCTTTGCTGAATCTAATATAAACAGGCCTGATGAAAAGGATGAGTTGATATCTGAGCTCCTAGAAAAGGTGGAAAGGATGGAAAGAATACTAACTAGGAGAGCTAGAATCATTGATGACAGGATTCTAGTGCTGATGAAAAGGAGCATGAATTAAAAGAACTAAAAGAAAAATATGTAGCTGAAAAGAAAGAGAAAGAGAAAGAGATTGACTACTTGAAAGCTGCCCTAAACCATTCTAGAGAAGAAGTGAGTGGCCATGTTGACACTCTTGCTATTCAAACTATAGCTATGGAAGAGCAAGAGAACATTATTGAAGAACAATCTGAAATCATCTCCAATCTCCAAAGTCAAGTTGAAAGTCAAAATAAAAGGATCTCTGAACGTGAAATGCTAATTGAAATTCAAAGAAGTGCTGTGGTTGAAGAAAGGAAAATGAGAAAGAAAAAGTTATTGATGATGAGAACCGGTCTTTCTTAGAGAATTATGAACAAAGAGAAGATGCAAGCCAAACAAAGAATGAGGAACAAAGCTTAGAAGTTGTGATTTACTCTGGGAAATAAGATGCTACTCATACTGAGAACGTAGAATTTTAAGAACTAATAAGTGCTCTAGATAACTTTATCTCTAAAGAATTCAGTGTAGATGATGAATTTTGGAAGTTTGTGAATAATCAGAGGACTGACACTGAACCTATTGTAATCATCCCTTAATCTCCAGTTCCTTTGAAGAAAGAGTTAAGTATGCCGATTGTACCTGCTGTGGCATTGTCTGAGGAACAAAAAGAAATTATAAGAGAATTGTGAGAAAAAGAAAAGGAAAAGAATGAAAAAGAAACAGAAAATAAGGAAATAGAAATTGATGATCAAGAACAAACCAAGGCTGAAAAATGCTTGAAGAGATGGAAAAGGCTGAAACTTCAAGTCCATAACTTCAAACATACTCCAGAAAGAGGAAATATCTAGCTGAAAAGGCTAAGGAAAAAGATCAATGGTCAAAGAAGAGAGTGTTAAGAAAATAAGAAAGATGATCCCAGAAGCTTGGCAGCTATAGCTGAATTCCTTGAAGAACATGAGCAGGCTGAAGCTCAATTAAGGAAACAAGATGTTACTATTGATTTGGAAGAAGGAGAGACAGCTGGAGGTTATGATGCTGAAAAGGATGTTCATATGAACAATCCTATGAAAACAGAAAAACCAGTAGAAGAAATGGTGTTAAAAGCTCAAACTGATGACCTGATGATAAAAACATTATTTTTGATCAATCACGGGTATGATCCAGATGTAGTCTTTGGTATGACATATGAAGGAATGAAGGAAGAAGAAGAAAAGGTCAATAAATTGCTAGATCCAACCTTTGAAACTAAGTATGAAAGATCATTCACCAGAAAGGTTCCTGTGCCAAAATTGTCTGCTATGAAGAAATCAACCTCAACACCTAAAGCACTATTTCCTGATCCTTATAGCATGTCAGATAAGGAAATGAAGGATTATCTCTCAAGCCAAGGCTTCACAAGAAGGAAGCATGGAAATATGAAAGCAAACTCATTAAGGGCTGCAACTCTCCAAATGATTAATGAAAAGAAAGATAGTCTCAAGCGATTAGAAGAAGAAATCCTAAACAAGAAGCCAAGATCTAGAGTAACTGCTCAAGACATGCTGCTAAACCAGAAAGATTAAGAATTGTTGGCTCCTGTATTTCACAAATACCTTGAATGGTTTGCAAAACCCTCACAATTAAAACTACAAGAAGGGTTAACTACTGCTGAGTTAATTAGAGGTGTGTCTACTCCAAAAGGCAAAGTAGATCAGAAAATAATTGCATGGAAGTATGACAGCATATGGAATATGTTTATGGTGAAAAGGATCTCCGGGCTGGTCTAATTCTTTACAGAGTACTCAGCTTTTGTAAATTCCCTGGAGATCCATGACTTAAAAGAACTAGCTCAACTGGAACTGATCAATCACTCAGCTATGTTCAGAAGATATGAATTTGAAAACATACTCAAAATGTTAAGAAGGATTGACAATTTCAATTCATTAAAGACAATATGCATGAGAAAAGATATGTCTTTTATTAATCCCCTTGAGAAGAAGAAGAAAATGCAAGCAGAAGAAGTTGTGTTTCTTAAGTTGAAGGTGAAACCAACAGAATCTTTAAGGAGCAAAATGGTGTTTGGTACTCATTCCTCCACACCCATCTCAAATGTATACTATGATGAAAAAACTTATGAGATAGTGATTGAAAGAAAGCGGGGAGGAAAGGAGGGTGCTGAAATACGACTATTTAGTGGATATGAAGTAAGATTGCTTGATGAATCCTACATTCACTATATATATACCAGACACTTCAGGGAATAAATAATAAACTGGGTGAACAAGATATGCACTTCTTCCTAAAATGCATCAAGTTGCTAAAATTGGCTTATGATCGTATCAATACCAAAAGAGACAAAAGAAAGAAAAAGAAGACACCATTGCAAATTGGGAACATTGTCAAACTTGAGGTAGATGTTACTGATTCACAGAGATGGTCTCTTTACTATTTCTATTTGGGAACCTATTTCTCTAAAGAAGTTACCAATAGAAGCCATCTACAATATGAGCAAAATGAAGATACATATGCTAAGTAGGGACAGAATGTCAGAAGCAACAAATTTTGTCAACATGGTTAAAGCCATTCTGGATCCAACTAAAGATGCATTTTTACTACCTCCACAAGACTTAGCAGAATCCTCACAACATCAATCACCTCCCAAACATTGAAAAAAATAGGCTGTATAATCCTTAAGGGGCGTATTGTTGCACCCTGAAGGGATCATACATGCCAATTCAATGGGTGATTTGATTATTGCTTTGCTGGAATCCCACAAGTCCAAGAAGAAATGCGGATGAAGATCCTACTCAAGAAAAACCAAGTATTGTCTTCCGCATTTGTCAATGCGGAAGATATAAAACAAATACGGACAAGTATTTGTTCTTCCGCATTGACAAATGCGGAAGACCAAGTATTAATGCGGACAGGACTTTGCTCATCCGCATTGACAAATGCGGATGACCGAACAAATGCGCATAAGTATTTGTTCATCCGCATTAACCAATGTAGATGAACAACATACTAATGCGGATGATCAAGTGAAAAAATGCTGATCAAGTCAACTCATCCGTATTTGCCAATGCGGATGAACAAGAAAAGATGTGGATTAAGACTTAGACTAATTATGATGTAATAGGTCAGGGGTAGTTTAGTCATTTTGTAAAAGGCATCTTGTCTGCCTATAAATAGAATTAATAACCTCGTACATGAGGTGACGACCGATAGACATAGAGAATTTTTGTTGTCATTTATTCTCTGTAATCAATCAACTTTCATATATACAATACAAAAGCATTTATGAGTATAATTCTTGCATTGAATGTTCTTTGATTGTTTGTTTCCGTCATTCAATCATTGACTTGATTACCATATTCGATTCACAGTAAGAATCTCAATCTTACTTATCCATTCAGATTAAAATTATTAATATTATATTATGATGGAATATCACCAACAAAACATCAAATGTTGTATACAAATATATTTTCGAATTTTATGAAATTGAAATATTGTTTATGTTTAATTTAATTTGTTTATTCCTTACAGTTTTTATTTATAAGTTCATTTTATCCAATATTGTACACTATTTAGATGTATAAATATAAATAGAGAAAACCTACTAATATTAAATGTAGCTAATGTTAAAAATTATACACATAAAAGTCGATATACAAAGTATTTCAATAACATTATAACTTACGAACCTTTTTAAACAACAATATTTTTTGGATTGAACTCGTGTGTTACATGGACCTATAACCTAGTATATATATATACTAGGTTAGTAACCATTATGTTATACGAGTAGTAAACATTTTCTATAAAAAGTTATTTTATACAAGTCATCACATATCTCCCAAACAAGTTTTATAATATAGAACTTTCCATATAGACAATAATACACTAATAAAAAGTTAAAGAATTAAATTTTGAACAAAAGAATTTTCTTGAAATAAGAAAAGACGATTAGTTGATGAAAAAACTAAAAAAATTGTAATTTTATTACAAAGTAATATGATAATTTGTTTAGGGAAGTTGGATTTTCATAATCCAAACTATTACTTATTTGTCAATAATAATTCATACTATAATTTGGCTAATAATACTTTCAACTTTTATTTTTATTACCAACAATAATCCCAATGATAAAATTTCCAATTTTTTATGTTCGATGATGGATCATGTAAGGCTGGTACAACCAAAAACAAACACTTAGATAATTTTGGTACAACTGATGAAGAACTTCCAAATGTAAATGAAGTTCTTCCGAAGGCAAATGCTGAGTTTCCGAAGCTTATGTCTAAAGAAGCTTCCGAAAGAAAACTCCTACTTCCGAAAACAAAGTCTCCCTTCTTTCGAAGTTCAACACTTAAAAGAAAGCAAGACAATGACTTTTGAAGTATAAAGACCTGAAGAAAGCCTCAAGCCTTGGAAGAAGTAGCTTCTTCTGAAGTATAAGTGGCTTTGGAAGAACTTGTTCTTCTGAAGACAGTTAACCTTCGGAAGAACCTACTATGAACCAGTGGACATAAGTATGGTCTTTCTGACACTCTGCTGCAAATCTCTAAGATACTGCATGGTGCTTTTCCCACTTCCATGTAGTTGACCATACTTCATTTCACTATTTTTCCTTTATTAGTTAGTACAGTTACTAACTTTAGTTGGTGACAAAAGTTAAGTCATGAACATGTCATAACTATCATATCTTAGATAATATTTTATCTAAGATAGCAATGTAGTATTTGCTTCAGTCATAGGTTTCTAGTTGGTATCAAAGTATAGCCGACTGTAGGTGATAGTATATATAATTTCTCATTATAACTCATGTAATATGCTTGTAAGAGTCTTGTAATACTTTGAGTTGAGAAGTAATATATACAAGTACCTTGAAAATTATCCTTTTGTGTTCTTTGTTGCTTAGTATATTATTATCAACTCTAAGAGGGATTCTGCACCATCTAATCGAATGTGATTAAGTGAGTTTGAGAGAAAACATGTGTGTAGTGATAATAACCGATCCTAAAATTGGTATAAGAGCTTCCTAGGCTCTTGATTGTGAGATCTTACCATCAAATCAACTTGCTTTCACACCTTCTTTCATCACTCTCAAAATGGCCCTCAACCAAAAATCTGAAGTTAAGATGGGACGATGACCAAAGCACCCATCATTACCCCTGAAAACTTTAGATGATGGAGCAGACGTATTGAAGGTTTCATCAGGTACCAAGAAGGAAAAATGTGGAAATCTATCATCAATGGTCCTTACAAACCAAAAGTTGCAGCACCAGGAGAAAATGGTGCTATGATAGAAAAGGCTATCAAAGATTACTATGATGAAGACCGCAAAAAGATAGACATTGATAGCAACGCTATGATTGTTCTGAAGACTGCAATACCAAACTCCATCATGGTGGGTTTTGAGTAATGCAAGTCACCCAAAGAACTACTTGATGCCATTTTCCAGATGTACTCCGGCTCGAATGACTCTAAGAAAGATTCACTAAAGCAACAGTTTAAAAACTTCATTTATATTGCTGGAGAGACCCTTAGCCAGCAATACTTCAGGTACATGGATCTTATTTCCTCCCTTCTGTCTGTGGGAATTTCCCTTGAGTTGAGAGATCTCAAGAAAATTCATGAGTGCAGTCCCAAATGAGTGGACGTTCTACTGTTTCTCTATCAAGAGGACAAAAAACTTGAACTCCCTCACCATGATTGAACTATATGGCATCCTTGATGGATACCGTGTAGAGATGGAGAACAAGAGAGGCCACAAAAAACTTGAACTTCCTGCTAGCAATGCTTTAGTAGTTGCTGAAGGCTCAGGACCCCCCAACCTCAGGAGTACCTGACCGATTCCCAGCAGCCATCCTGTTCTTCTGGGCCATATATCACACTCCCTGAGACTCCAAGGTCTCAACAGGCTCAGCTAATTTCTTTTCTGGACAGCTGTGCCTTTGTCTCAGGAAATGGGCACTCAAGTGACTTTTAATATTGTTTTGATGATCTAGAGTGTTTCAGCCTAGATGACGTGGAATATGTGGACATTGTCCAATAGATTTACAGAGCAAAGAAGTTCTTCAAAAGAACTGGAAGGCATTTTCCATAGAACCCAACTAACAACAAGTTTGGTTTGACAAAACAAAGGCCAAATGTTACAATTGTAACCAACTTGGTCACTTTGCTAGGAAATGCAAGGCTCCCAAATCCAATCCGGGAACCTCTCAAGCCTCCATACATTCTACTACACCTAAAGCTTTCAGGAAGTCAACTGAAACAGATGTTATGGCTCAATGACTTGACTGGAGCTTCATGGTACAGGATGCAACTCCTGCTCAAGCATTGATGGTTGGAACTAAGGATAGCAAGGTATATGAACACCTCTGTACTCCAACTTGTATTGCTAAAGTTAAGTTATATCAGGATTACAATATAAAAATCAAATCTGATATTAAGTCTTTAACAATTTTAAAATCTGATTTTAAAATGGTTGGATCTGATTATCAAAATAAATTTGAAGATTTAGAGAAAATTGTGTCCTTGTTAAAACATAAACATACCAACTATAAGACTCAAATCAAAGTTTTGATATCCAAATTGACTGAGGTTCAAGCCCAACTTGTCATAACTGAGGCTCAAGCAAAGAAGCATGCTATCTCTGAGCAAAACTTCCAAGCCATTCTTGCATCATCCTCTCACTTAAAACTTCGTTATCAAAACAAAGGTGGGTTGAGAACCCATGAAATTGCTCCATCATATTCTTATGAGTCTATTAGACAACCAAGACACGGGACTGAAGAGCAAGAGGTTCTAACTACTGACCCATCTTCTCATGAGTCAAAGAGTGATAGAACTTTGGAGACCATCACAGGGAAGAACCAGGTTACCCAATCCTCTCTTACAGGTGATGATCAATCCTTAACCACCAAAGCCAAAAGAACAAGGCTAAGGCAACAAGAAAAACTGCTAAGAAAGTTATTGAATCCAAGTTGAAAATCGACCCAAAGCAAAAGGGTGTGTTCATTTCAGCTAGATTTCAGGTGGTAGGAAACTCTGATCCAGGAAAATGTGTAATACCAGCACACCTGTCCTATAAAAGGATCAGAAGTTAAAAGGAAAGATTGCTGATGAGAACTAGAAAAAGAAGAAACAATAGTCCTTAAGTTCCCACAAAGTTAAAATTGCATGCATAATGTGTGGTCTACAAAACACATGGCTAAAGATTGTTACTACAATTTTGCAAGCACACATTATGCAAATAATGTTAAGAAAGAAGAAGTTAAGGAGGGTTTCACATTTGGACCTTACCATATGGTTCAAGTGATGAAGAAGGGAATTTTTTTTCCAAAGCAAAGTTGCTTTTGGAAGAAACTCATTATTTCGAAGGAAAAATAGATTCGGAAATTAAAGCTAAGAAAGTTCAAAAGAACAAGAAAGCTCCCTTGAACCATTCGAGAAAAAGACTGCTTCGAAAGACAAGGTGGTGAAGGCTTCTTCCTAAAAGAGAGAAGCTTTGGAAGAATACCATGCTGCTCAAGCTTCAACAAGCTCATCTTCACTGATCAACCAAGGGATGCAATGGAAGATCAAAGAAGATGCTGCAATCCAAACCTCTTATTCAACATCTATTGAACCCCCATGCATAACTTTTGGTTCAATAAAATCCTCATTATTGGAAAAGCCCAAGACCAATAAGGCTTGGGTTTCCAATAAGAACTAACTTTCTTCACCTTATGTGTAGGGACATTGATTTGCTCCAAACTATACATAAAAATCCTATCAAAAGCACATCAATTATTCCTTAATACCTTCCTTAAAATGATGAAAATGTACTTAAAATTGTTAAATTGTGTTTTCAGGTGTTTAAAAGGGCAAGTTGGACAAAAGAAGCATATTTAGCAAGAAATTGAAGTAATCCGAGCTTTGGAGTCCAAGCCTGGGGCCATGCATCTTTAAGCACGCCCCATGCTTTGCCAGAAACACACCCCCATGCTAAATTAACACACCCCCATGTTTGAACACCTGACAAGACAAAATGTACTGTTCCCTAAAAGTAGACACGGGGCCGTGCCCACCTCCAACACAGGGCCGTGCCCCATTTAGCACGGGGCCGTGCCCAACACAACCTACATGTACGAGCCGACCAACTTTCGTAAGCATTTTACTAGCACGGGGCCGTGCTTAAAAACTCCAGAAAGCCTATAAATAGAAGCTTAAGTTCATCATTTTTGGCAAGCTTTGGTGGGAGAGTTACTCTGCAGAACTCTTCCGGGAATCAAGACTTCAAGGTCATTTGGAGGCTCAAGAGGTGCATACAACACTTGGAAGAAGCTCAGGATTGTCTAAACGTCATCCATTGTGGATAATCGGTTTGATTGTTCCATTTCACCGATGATTACATATCTATCTTCTGTGTTATCTGTTGTTATACTTAAGCTCATTATGAGCTAAACTCTTTTTATCATCCTAATTGGATAAAACTTATGTAATTTATGATGAACTAATGGTGTGATAAATATTGTGTTAATGTTATGATGGTCTTGGGAAAACTATTGATGGGTAGCATCTACATTTGACTGAGAAGTTATAAATTTATGGTTTGTGATTGTGATTGTCATACAAAGTTGAAAAACCGTATGATTAACTTTCATTCATGAAACCGGTCTTCATAATAAATCCATGGCTAATGAACTAGAAATGGTTATTAGAAATCATATCACTTTAGCTTTCTGATCATTTGCGGGTTCCCTTTTATTAGTTTGAGAAATCTTCAGTAATTGTTATGGTTTTCTAAAATTAATGGTATGTTAGGAAGGAACTTGATCAACTCTCTTTTTAACATTAAGTTATGTTTTTAGAAATCATTTGTCAAATAGGTCACAAAAGATTTACCTACATTACTAGGGCTTTGATCTAAGCAGTAAAACTCAATCTGACATGATCCTAGTCACTACGGTAGAAGGATAGACGAGAAATTATGCCAGCTCATCTTTATAACATTAACACAATTACATAATCCATATCTATAAATCACACCACCAATTCATCACGGTTACATAAGTGGAGTCTAATTAGGATGATAACTTTTATTCTGGTTTTAAATCCAAACGCTTCAAATCTTAGTTTTGTTTTATCATTATTGTTAAACCCTAAAAATCTATCCATTGCAACTTATCATTTTCTTTAAAAAAACCAAATCTGATAGTCAAATCATTAGGTGTGTCCACGGATTGATACTCGGTTCTTACCAATACTATATTACCACACGACAGGTCACTTGCCTTTTGTGTGTGTGGTTTAGTACTTGAAATAACCATTTAAAACTGAATCTGTGCGTAAAATATTTATCAAAATATATACTATCCGCACTCCATCAAGGTTTTGGCGCTGTTGCTGGGGACACACGGTAGTTTGAAAGACAAACTAAATTTTTGACTATCTTGTATATAACTTGTTATATATTTTTGTTTAAACTTCATTTTTATTTTTAGGTAGTTTGCCTTAGTTAGTTTAGTTACTTTTGCATGTTTTATTTTAACCTTAGTTAGTTTATGCTTTTTTAAGGTAGTGTATGTCCGACTCGTCTAGTTCTGAACTTGTTTCGCCTTTTTCGGAACCTGAACGACTTTTCCGTCAAAGATTGCGCAAAAGATCACAAAAAGCGGCACCAGTCATTGAAGAAGACATTTTGGAAGGTACACCATCTGAAGAAGACATGGCTAACCAAGACGAGGAAATGAAGATGACACACTATGCCACACCATCAATAGATGGTTATGAGTCTAATGTTGTCCAACCCACAATAGCGGCCAACAATTTCGAGATTTAGTCTAGTATTATCCAACTCGTAAAAAACTCTATTCAGTTCCATGGGTTACAAGACGAAGATCCTAATGCTCACATCTCATGATTCCTTCGTATCTGTGCTACCTTCAAAATCAATAACTGTTCAGACGATGCCATTCGACTAAGACTTTTTCCATTTTCACTTCTAGGCCGAGCCATTGACTGGCTTGATTCACTTCCGCCTGGTTCCATCACCACATGGGCGGAAATGGCTGAGCAATTCCTTTTGAAATACTTTCCACCCGATTGCACTGCCAAACTAAGAAGCAACATCACAAGTTACTGTTGATACACTTATGTACCTAGATCCTGATCTCAATGTGATATGTCTTAAATGTCTTGCCTTATGTAATATTGGGTACTTAATGAAATGATAAAGTTTGGTTATGATTTATAATGTTTAATATTTCATTAATGAGTTGAGTAATTTTAATGACTAGATTATATAGGTTTGTGATTGTTTGAGTTGATATACATAATGTTATAATAATGAATACATTCAAACTTTGGTTAAGTGAAGTTCACATGCGTCCGACTAGACCATGCGCCCAAACAGTGGTCATGCGTCCGAATGGCCATGCGACTGAGTGTCCATGAACCTAAATAGTCCAAACGCCTGAATAGCTTCATGCTTCTGACTCAGTCACATGACTGAACATTTAGTCGTGCGAATGGCTCAATCGCATGAATGAACCAAACTCATGGTTCAGTCGCCTGAATGAGCAACCCTAACCTATAAATACCACTTAATTCTTGGAAAAATGCAACAATTCAGAACTATTGAGAAGCATTCGATTCACTTCAACTCCAGACGTACCCTAGCCGTCCAGAAGCCTCTAAGTTCGTACTCCAAGTTCATAGAACGCTGCAGATCGATTCCTAATCGATTCTTGACGTTAGATTCAATTCATTATTGTGTCTACGTGCATTCTCACTGATTGGATCGCCAATCAAATAGGATTCCGCACTATTTGGTTTGGTTTAACATGTTAATCAGTTGGTGTTTCGTTCAAATACCAGATCCTAACAAGTGGTATCAGAGCTTTGGCTCTTGATTATGTGTTGATTCAATCGTTTTTGATACAAGAGTTGTGTTTTTTCACTAAAAACGCAATCTTTTTGTGTCAAACGGAGTTTTAGATGTTTCCCGACTATAAAGTTTAGTTTTTCCAGCATACGACAATTAGGGTTTGTGAAAATTCGAGTTTTTACGGCCAAAACACGTTTAACTTACGAATTATCAAACTTCAGCAGGTTCAGTCGCACGATTGGCTCAATCGCACGACTGAGTTCATTCGCATCCTCCAACCGCACGATTGGACTCATTTGTACGCTCATTCGTACGATTGAGAACCTCATTCGGACTGTTCAACCGCATTAGTTCATTCGGCCGACTGACTCATCCGCATTTGTTCAGTCGCACGATTGAACCATCCGCATTTGTTCATCGCCCGAATAAGTCCAATCGCATTCCTTCATTCGCATACATCAGCAGTTGTTAAATAGTAAAGTTAAGTGAAATGGAGAACCAGTTTTCAGCATACACAGCAAGTAGAGATACTCGTATCCAGAATCTACTGTTGTTGGAGAACGAAGTGGGAATTTACAATAAACCCCCAAAGCTTATAACGTTAGACGACTACCCACAATGGAAGCAACGGTTTGAAGTCTACTTAAATGGAGTAGATACAAATCTGTGGGAGGCAATAGAATCGGGGTACAACATGCCCCTAGGAGCAGATGGAGTTAAACTTACTCTAAGTGGAATGTCGGATGCTTAGAAGGTAAAACACAATGCTGAGAAGAAAGTATACGCTTTGCTCACTCAGTCTATTCCAAAGGATTATCCATCAGTATTTGGAGTATACTCAAGCAAAGAAACTATGGGATGCGTTGGAGAAGAGGTATGACGGAAATGCCTCACTCAAGGCTATTAAGGCCAAATCTTTGAAGAAGGAGTTCGACAACTTCTCTTCAATGGAAAGGAAGTTCTGGATGATGTGATCGATAGATTCTACCATTTGATGAGTGAGATGCACACTCATGGTGTAACTACGTCAATGGAGGATAAGGTATCCAATTTTGCAGATGGTCTACCAGAGAAATGGGCTTCCTTCGTTTCAAATCTCAGACAGAATGGGATGCTCTCGAAGTTAGACATAAATGACTTCATTCTTAAATTGAGGGAAGAGGAGGTTAGGATGAAGTACAGAGCCCAAAAGGCCAACTATGATCAGAACCCTGCACTCTACAATGCAACTCCTCCAGTCAAGACATCTGGAGCACCACTGCAAACTGCCTTCGTCTCAAGCGTAGCAATTCCAGCACAACCATCAACTTCAGGGTCCGAAACGTCAGGGTCGTCTAGCACCTAGTATATGATACCTGAAGCCAATGCAACAAAACTGAAAACTGACAACTTCGGGAATGTGACTGTTGAGGTGGCCAAAGAACACATGGACCTCTTAGCTGCTGTAGTCCACTCCTATGATGGACTAGTTGCTAGAAAGACAGGAAATTGTCACCTGGTAGATGAAGATTATGAACAGGTGGACGAAATGGAGTTGGAACGTATGGACATAATGTGGGCTTTGGCAAATGCTGTCCGTCGAGCTAAAAGTTTTGTCAAAAAGACAAGACAGAACTTGGTTGCTACCAAAGACACAACCTTTGGCTTCGACAAGTCAAAGGTTACTTGTTTCACTATGGCGAGAAGGGACACTTCAAGAGGGAGTGTGTAAAGCCTAAGAAGATTGGCAACGGCAATCCCTTCTCGTCATTCATCGTCAGGACAAAGCCACATCTAGCAGTGCTACCTCATCAAGCAAGGACCCCAAAGCCTTAACTGCTAATGGGGATTAAGGACATGACTGGAGCTTTCGATTTGTGTCACCGGGGGAGTCCAACATAGCTAATGTGGAGGACATTGATGACGATTCTGCTAGTGAGGGAGACATAGTAGTAGAGCTTGCGATGTCAAATTCTGAAGACACTGCACCTGTGGTCAACCACCTGCCTGAAGAAGAAAAATCTGCATCAACGTCAGAATCACCAGAACAAGAATCAACAGATTCTGTACTCATGGCCGATTCATCTTCAACATCTTAGGTAAGTACTACTGACCAGTTATTTAATAATTATGCTTGTTTACATTGTAATAAATTTAGAGAAAGTATAGATTTAAAATTTGCTAGGTTATTAGATCATAATGATAACTTAGTAAAGGACCTGGAACTGTGCACTGAGGCAAATAGAGTGTTAAAACAAAACGAGCACAGTTATAAAGAAAAGATAGACCTATTGAATAAACAGCTTAGGGAAACAAAGGTAGTCGCCTTTAACCAAGCAAATGACATTAGGCACAGTTATAAAGAAGTAGAAAGCAGTTTTAGAAGTAGAAGTTAACTCTTTAAAACAGAAACTGCACAGTTGGACAAGCTCATCACACATTGTCCAACACTTAGTGAGAGAGAGAAATTGTCACACCCCCTCTAAGAGGGGAAACACGGGGATGTAACGAGACGAGAATCATCATAACACATGGTAAGCGATAGACATGCAATAATAATAATGATGACAAGCGTGTCATGACGACACCTAACAACAAGGGGACTTGTGTCATGCTTAGTCAGTATTCACGACAACATAGCCATAAGCATAAACATGATATAAGATAAACATAGATACTAACGTTGTATGAAATTCCCACAACCCAGGAACAAGTTACAAAGTGTAATGTTGTTTGAAACAGATACAACAATTGTTTTCAAAATGACAAGTTTAGCCCGAAAATGCATCCTAGGGTCTCCACTAAGGCAGCACACCTAGAACCTCAGCTAGCATGATCACCTGAAAAGATATGCTCAAAATGGTCAACAAAATTGTTAGTGAGCTCGCAGGTTTAAAAGTAATAAGTAATGATGCTGTATAAAGTTGTTGCAGAATACCATGCATACAGTTATAAGTAAGCAAAATCACATGACAAGAGCTTTACAACCAAACCTAACGACGTACACAAAGAATCTTGTTGGAATATATTCACCCAAGGCCCGTTCCTGGCTTTTGTTGGTACTAACTAGTATACCAACACGAGGGTGGGGGTGTCAACCCAAGTAGTACTACCAACACCTATCTGTCGGTTCCACACTGGAAATAAATGGTTGTAAGAAAGAACCACAAAGCAGACTCAAGCATGTATCAGATAAGTACCCACAAAATAGTAGCACGTTGATTCAAAGTATGTAAATTGTATGTATGTTGTACAACATAGAAAACGGGCGAGCATACTTTTCCCCCATGTTTGTAAATGTTTGTAAAGTAGTATAAGCATAAAAAAAGGGGCCACGAAACTCACATGTTAAGTGGTAAGTGTGAATGATCAACATTCCTAACAGTTGAATGCAATGAAGAGTCAAACACCTATTGACAGTTATTGTTAAGCATTAATGACGTGTATAAAGCATATAGTAATGTTTGGTCGGTTCGAGTTGTATCCGTTCGGTCGTGGAAGCACACACACAAGCGGACAGAAGTATAAGATCTTATGTAGATCCAAGTACTAAGAGTAGTCGTCATTGCTTATGACATCCATATAAAGATCCATTGTTATAAAAGATAGCACTTGTTAAATATTTGTAGTTCCAAATGGGTTGTCGATAATTGTAAAATGTTAGGTTGATTTCAATTGAAATAGTATGTGCATGTTGATAGCGTTGACTTTAATCTTTGTGGTCAAGCAATGACACTTTTACTGATGTTACCTTATCATCATCAGACGCTTAGGAAGGAAATTCACACTCAAACATCATCAGTCACACAACAGGACCAGACGCTCGACTGAACACTCCATTCGTACGAATCAACCTTCAATCGTACAAATCAGCTTGATTGGCACGAGTGAACCTTCATTTGTATGACTGGCATTCAGTCGTACCACACAACACCCAATCACACGACTTAACCTCAATACGCACGAATCAACCTTCATTCGTACGATTGGCCTTCAGTCGTGCGATACACGCACAGTTGCATGCCTTCATTCATCTGCATTGACTCAATCGCACACATACTCATCCACATTGACTCCATCACACACACACTCATCCGCATTGACTCAATAGCACACACAATCAATCGATCGCATAACTCAGTAGCATGACATCCCTAGTCGCACAATTCAGTCACCCGAAAGACACAGTCGCATGACTCAGTCGCACGGCTCACCCAGTCGCATGGCTCAGTCGTATGACAGACCCAGTCACCTGAACTGCCGGTTAGCGACTGCTGAAGTGCAGAGCAGCCTTCGGCTGCCCCAAGCACGGGTTTTACACATCAAGAACTTCTAGAATCACACAACAAACACACACGAACAAGAAGCACACGTAGAAAGTCATCACACGCACCCACACGACCTCTTGTGTTCGAGTTGACCCGAACACCCGAAACCCTAGAAATGGAAAGCAGAAAAATAGGCAAGAAATGGACAACCAAAGTCGTCTACCAGCAAGGATGGAGTAGACTAGGTTGTAGATGAAGTCTAGACGATGAAAACGTGACCAAACGGGGCGTTTTTGGTGCTAAGATGAAGATGTGAAGTGAAGAAGAAGATGATGAAGAAGAAATGGAGAGGATGAAGAAAATGGCTGGGAATGGGGTTTTTATACCCATCCCAGGTTTGCAAAATGTCAATTTTTGTCCCTGCACTTAGCCCCCGAGTTTCCAAAGTTTGCTTCGGTTGAAAACGACTTTAGAATGTTCGCTATATTAATGTTAAAAGCGTGATTTATGGTAATTGATGGCTTAAAATGGTTTTATTAATGACAATGGTTATAATTAAAGATGATATATTGGTGATAATGGTGATGAAATTTATAAAAGGTTTATGCTTAGCACACGTTCACGGAGGAAGTACAGGCACACGGGTAATAAAGCAAACATGATTCCTTAAAATAGGAGTTCATGAAAAAGAGGAAGAATAACTAAAATAATTCTATGGTTAATTATGTCGTTCTACGGACCTTAAGATGACGGATGTCACAGTATCCCCCAGTTGAGAGAATTTCGTCCTGAAATTCAGCTGGAGTTAGGTCCAAGAGTGTCATCCACGAATAGGTGTGGGTATTTGAGTTTCATTTGATCTTCCCATTACCATGTAAACTCTGGCCCTCTCTTTGAATTCCACCTTACGTGAACAATTGGTATTCTACTGCGCTTCAACTGTTTGACCTTACGATCCATGATCTTAA
This sequence comes from Flaveria trinervia, assembly GCA_025506515.1. NCBI lineage: Eukaryota > Viridiplantae > Streptophyta > Magnoliopsida > Asterales > Asteraceae > Flaveria > Flaveria trinervia. The sequence continues at coordinate 80,372,423 of CM046448.1, forward strand.
TGGGTTCCTCAATAAAATGAAGCTTTTCATCGATTTTGATATCCTCAATTGGTACGTGAAGTGATTCGTCAGCCAAACACTTCTTGAGGTTCGACACATGGAAAGTATCATGCGCACCGTTGAGTTCTTGTGGTAACCTTAATCGGTAAGCCACTGGACCAATTCTTTCTGTAATCTCGAATGGTCCAACATATCTTGGGGCTAACTTCCCTTTCTTTCCAAACCGAACAGCTCCTTTCCAAGAAGAGACTTTGAGTAACACTTGGTCCCCAACGTTGAATTCTAGAGGCTTCCGACGAGTGTCGGCATAGCTCTTTTGGCGATCTCTAGCGGCTTTCAGTCTATCTTTGATTTGGAAGATCTTGTCGGTTGTTTCTTGAATGATCTCTGGGCCTGTTAACTGACTTTCACCAATCTCAGCCCAACAAACGGGTGATCTACACTTCCTTCCGTACAACGCTTCGAACGGAACACACCCAATGCTGGTATGGTAGCTGTTATTGTAAGAGAACTCAATCAATGGCAAATGAGTGTCCCAACTACCACCAAAGTCGATTACACACGCTCTCAACATGTCTTCTAGCGTTTGTATGGTTCGTTCACTTTGGCCATCTGTTTGAGGGTGATAGGCGGTATTCATGTCTAATCGAGTGCCCATCGCTTTCTATAGTGTCTGCCAAAATCGTGAAGGGAATCAGCCGTCACGGTCGGATATGATTGACACCGGCACTCTGTGTCTTGTCACGACCTCTTTTATGTACAATCTCGCCAACTTGTCCATTTTGTAGTCTTCTCGGATTGGCAAGAAATGTGCTGATTTCGTCATTCGATCCACTACAACCCATATCGAGTCATGCCTGTTGCTCGCTCAAGGGAGTTTGGTAATGAAATCCATGGCTATGTTCTCCCATTTCCATTCAGGAATCTCAGGTTGCTGTACCAGTCCGGTGGTTTCTGATGTTCAGCTTTAACTTTCGAGCATGTCAAGCATCCGCTGACGTACGTGGCAATGTTTTTCTTCATCCCTGGCCACCAGTACAAATCTTTGAGATCGTGGTAAATCTTGGCTCCAATGACAAAAGCGTGTCCCCGAGCCGTATTCCCTTGGTTTGCCGGGCCTTGATTTCCAGCTATAGCCATCGTCTGATGCTGGTTGTTCCCTTGTTGGCCTGGTGCCCGATTCAGTTTGGGGCACATGTTCCTGTAGTGATCAGGGCTTCCACACTCGTAACAGCCCCTGGCATTCCCAGCGGGGTTAACCGTGTTGACTGGTGGGACCATATTCGGTGCTGTTCTGCAGTCTCTTGCTAAATGCCCCGGGCGTCTACAGTTCGTGCACACCCGGCACGACATAGCTGGGCGATGATGAAAGTTGCAGCTATCGTATGTGGGGTGCGGACCCACATACTCTCGCCTGCCCTGGGTCATGACCACAAAATTTCTGGTTGTCTTGCCCTTTTCTCGAATTTCCCGGCACTCGACCGGCTCGTTTCCCCAACATCTTTCCTTTTCTCTGCTCCCCTGCCCAACACCCCTGTTCTCACCATCTCATCAATTAGAGCCCCAACCTTCAGAATTGCGCTCTGGATAGTAGGAGGAGCAGCTGCGGTTACCATTGCCCGGATTTGAGGCGCAAGTCCCCAAATATACCTCTCTATCTTTTTGATTTCGGGGTGACCAGGTGCGGAACCAACCTTGCTAGCTCGTGAAAACGATCGGTGTAAGCTGCGTGCCCAGCCCCCACCATAGCATGATTCCAGAACTCATGCTCAAGTTTTTGCATCTTGTTGAGAGGACAATACTCCTCGGTGATTAGGGCTTTGAACTCATCCACGACATGTGCATCGCCGATTCTCTTCCCCTAGCCTGAATTTGAGTGTTCCACCACGTTAGTGCCTTGCCCTGTAGTGAGCACGTGGCATACTAATCCTTTGACTGTCGAGGCATTCGCTGATGTCGATCACAGCCTCCATCTTTTCAAGCCATCTGGTCAGGGCTATGGCTCCACCTTTCCCATCAAACTCTCTTGGTTTACAAGCCACAAATTCCTTGTATGAACATCCTTGTCTAGCATTCACAACCCCGGTCTCATTAACGATTCCAGTTTCATTACCGGCTGTACCACCATTCCCGGTATCCTGATTGCTTTCGTTCCCAGTCGGGTTCCCGTTATCCTCATTATCATTGCCACCATCCCCGTGGGGGTGAGAATTCTGACGAGCATCGCTCATTTGGGCCACCATAGTTGGAATCAGTGCGGCCAGCTGTTGAGCTATTAAGGCTGCCATGTCAGAGTTTCTTGTTCCCTGATTGACATTGCTAGGACCATCACTTTTTCTCGGTGCTCTTCCTCTGCCTCTGCCTCTGCCCCTTGGGGCTTCACTTCCGCCACTGTTGCTGCGGGTAACTCTTCGAGGCGGCATGTTCTAATCATAAGAATAGTAAACGCATAAGTTTTAACCATTGCAGGGCACATTATCCATGTCACGTTAAGGTCTAACTTTCCAGGTTAAGACCATACTTATGGTTGCCACACAACGCATACAAATCGTGTAATTCTCACACCATGTATAGGTAATGTCGAAACACTAGTCCCTCATATTAATGACATATCCATGCATGAAATCAAGTTTAGTCTAGCGGAGGTTGCCTATTTCCTCCTCTCTCGAGGTCTTAGACATAACCTCCTCGGGGTAAATCCCAGTGTCTAAGGTCAAACGCAATAGCATGATCTATGAAGATCTCTTCGGGTTCAATACCCGAATTGATAAAACAACTCGGTGCGTAGAGGGAAATAGAAGATCCAATAGAAGCATCCCGTAAAGAGTGAACACAAGGGCTCCCTCACAGGAGGAAATGATCACAAAATAGATAGATAACCGAACTAGTAATGAGGAACACGTATGAGATATAAAATGCACACAAGCTTGGCATGCAAATCTACATGAAGGTTCCTAGGTTATAGTCTAGGTCAAGTGTATTGCCTAATTCTCTATAACCAATGGCTCTAATACCAGTCTGTCACACCCCCACTAATAGCGGAAACACGGGGATGTCATGAGACGGGAATCATCATAACACATGGTAAGCGATAGAGATGCAATAATAATAATGATGACAAGCACAAGGGGACTTGTGTCGTGCTTAGTCAGTATTCACGACAACATAGCCATAAGAATAAACATGATATAAGATAAACATAGATAATAACATTGTATGCAATTCCCATAACCCGGGAACAAGTTACAAAGTGTAATGTTGTTTGAAACAGATACAAAAATTGTTTTCAAAATGACAAGTTTAGCCGAAAAATGCATCCTAGGGTCTCCACTAAGGCAGCACACCTAGAACTCAGCTAGCATGATCACCTGAAAAGATATGCTCAAAATGGTCAACAAAATTGTTGGTGAGCTCAGGTTTAAAAGTAAATAAGTAATGATGCTGTATAAAGTTGTTGCAGAATACCATGCATACAGTTATAAGTAAGCAAAATCACATGACAAGAGCTTTACAATCAAACCTAACGACGTACACAAAGAATCTTGTTGGAATATATTCACCCAAGGCCCGTTCCTAGCTTTTGTTGGTACTAACTAGTATACCAACACGAGGGTGGGGGTGTCAACCCAAGTAGTACTACCAATACCTATCCATCGTTTCCCACACTGGAATTAAATGGTTGTAAGAAAGAACCACAAAGCAGACTCAAGCATGTATCAGATAAGTACCCACAAAACAGTAGCACGTTGATTCCAAGTATGTAAATTGTATGTATGTTGTACAACATAGAAAACGGGCGAGCATACTTTTCCCCCATGTTTGTAAATGTTTGTAAAGTAGTATAAGCATAAAAAAGGGGCCACGAAACTCACATGTTAAGTGGTAAGTATGAATGATCAAGATTCCCAACAGTTGAATGCAATGAATAGTCAAACACCTATTGACAGTTATTGTTAAGCATTAATGACGTGTATAAAGCATATAGTAATGTTTGGTCAGTTCGGGTTGTATCGGTTCGGTCGTGGGTAGCACACACACAAGTGGACACTAGTATCAGATCTTATGTAGATCTAAGTACTAAGAGTAGTTGTCATTGCTTATGACATCATATAAAGATCCCATTGTTATAAAAGATAGCACTTGTTAAATATTTGTAGCTCCAAATGGGTTGTCGATAATTGTAAAATGTTAGGTTGATTTCAATTGAATTAGTATGTGCATGTGATAGCGTTGACTTTAATCTTTATGGTCAAGCAATGACACTTTTACTGATGTTACCTTATCATCATTAGACGCTCAGGAAGGAAATTCACACTCAAACATCATCAGTCACACAACAGGACCAGACGCTCGACTCAACCCTCCATTCGTACGAATCAACCTTCAATCGTACAAATCAGCTTCATCGGCACGATTGAACCTTCATTTGTACGACTGGCATTTAGTCGTACCACACAACACCCAATCACACGACTTAACCTCCATACGCACGAATCAACCTTCATTCGTACGAATCAGCTTCATTCGTACGACTGAACCATCATTCGTACGATTGGCCTTCAGTCGTGCGATACACGCACAGTCGCATGCCTTCATTCATCCGCATTGACTCAATCGCACACACACTCATCCGCATTGACTCAATCGCACACACTCATCTGCATTGACTCAATAGCACACACACTCAATCGATCACACAACTTAGTCGCATGACATCCCTAGTCGCACGATTCAGTCGCCCGAAAGACACAGTCGCATGACTCAGTCGCACGGCTCAGTCGCATGACAGACCCAGCCGCTTGAACTGCAGGTTCGCGATTGCTGAAGTGCAGAGCAGCCTTCGGCTGCCCCAAGGATGGGTTTTACACATCAAGAACTTCTAGAATCATACATCAAACACACATGAACAAGAAGCACACGCAGAAAGTCATCACACACACCCACACGACCTCTTGTGTTCGAGTTGACCGAATATCCGAAACCCTAGAAATGGACAGTAGTAAAACGAGCAAGAAATGGACAACCAAGGTCATCTACCTGCAAGGATGGAGTAGACTAGGTTGTAGATGAAGTCTAGATGACGAAAACATGACCAAACGGGGCGTTTTTGGTGCTAAGATGAAGATGTGAAGTGAAGAAGAAGATGATGAAGAAGAAATGGAGAGGATGAAGAAAATGGCCGGGAATGGGGTTTTTATACCCATCCTAGGTTTGCAAAATGTCAATTTTTGTCCCTGCACTTAGCCCCCGTGTTTCCACAGTTTGCTTCGGTTGAAAACGACTTTAGAATGTTCGCTATATTAATGTTAAAAGCGTGATTTATGGTAATTGATGGCTTAAAATGGTTTTATTAATGACAATGGTTATAATAAAAATGTATATTTGGTGATAATGGTGATGAGATTTATAAAAGGTTATGCTTAGCACACGTTCACGGAGGAAGTACAGGCACACGGGTAATAAAGCAAACATGATTCCTAAAAACAGGAGTTCATGAAGAAAAGGAAGAATAACTAAAATAATTCTATGGTTAATTATGTCGTTCGACGGACCTTAAGGTGACGGATGTCACAGAAATAATGGGGAGGAGCTGGGATACAAAGTGGTTCCACCACCACCTGAGACCTTGATGATCACCAAAAGTAAACCGATTAAGAATTACCCCATCAAGGATCACGTGGTGTCCACTCCTTTTGTTAGTGATCCGGATTCCGTAAGTAAGTCAAATGAATCTGACTCTAAACAAAAGGAGGCCACTTCAAAGGCAAAAGGAAAGATGCATTGTGTTAACCTGGAAACTGAATTTGAAAAGGTTAATTTGAAGTCTGGTCAAACCAAGTCAACCAGAACCCAAAAAGACTATAAAACCTAATCAATCACGAGCATCATGTCAAAGTTCAGGTAAACAAGAGATAAAAGATGTAAAACCGGTAAAGTAATAAGTTTATAAAACCAAGTCTACATCTAATAAAGAAGTGTCTCAATCCAAACATAGTAAGGCCAACTGCGTGACTTTTACATCTCCACCAAAACAAAATAACCGTAAAGTTGAAAGCAGATCCTGCTATAATTGTGGAGAGTATGTCACATAGCGTCTCAGTGTCCTCATTATCAGACATCGAGGAGGAAGGTAGAACTTTAGTAGCTACAACTAGATCTTTTAAGAGTAACTTAGTGACACCTCCAAAAGGAGCTAGTGAACCCAAAGTTCAATCCATCAGCCAGTCGTCTGTCTATCACAAACAGGCCTTACACAAAGCTGGTCTATGGAAGGAAAAACCCGCCTCTATGTCTAAAAATGAGAACAAACAGAAATCTGAGCTTCCCTTAACCTTAAATGGTTAATGGGTTGAATTTATGATGTGTGATGCCTCAGGGAAACCAAGCCAGTGAAGGCTTGGGTTCCTAGTATGAACTAATGTTTTCATTGAATGTGCAGGGTGTACGCTATAGTCCTGAGACTAACACGTGGATTGTAGATAGCGAAGCATCCAGGCACATGATAGGGAATAGAGCACTCTTATCAAACGTCAGACAAATCAAAGGAGGGCATGTTTCATTTGCTGGTAACAAAGGCGGGTACATCACAACCCAAGGGGAAGTGGGAATGGGAAAGTCAAGTTTGATAGGTAAACTACATCCAACAACTATAAAATAACTTGCTTTCAGTTCTCAAATTTGTGATAAAGGATTCAAGGTAGTCTTTGACAACAAGAAGTGCTACGTTCTAAAGAAGGACTACATGATTCCGGAGGACCAAATCTGATGTCAGCTTCAAGATATAATGATCTTTATGTTTTGGACCTCTCAAAGGCCTCCAGAACGGATCATGAAGTTTAGTAAGCTTCTTGTCCAAGCCATAAGAAGGACTCCATTTCCTAGCATAGGAGAATGGGACACATAAATCTGAGGAAGATGAATCACTTGGTCCAGAATGATCTACTGAGGGAGTAAATGTCAAAAACTTTCAACTCCTGGATTTCTGTGTGTGTGCAAAAAGGGCAAACAGATGAAGAAGATCATAAGGAAAAGAAAGTTCACTCTATATAACTTCCTCTTGAGCTCCTTCACATGGATCTGTTTGGTCCAGTTAGTACAAGAAGCATCGCAGGTGACTTGCATTGCTATGTAGTTACTGATAACTACTCAAGATTCTCTTGGGTAATGTTTCTAAAATCCAAATCAGAACATTTGAATCCTTCAAAGAATTAGTAACGACACTAGAATCCCTATACAAGCTGAAGGTATGACAGGTACACTCAGACAATGGAACCGAGTTCAAGAATCAGTGAAGGAGGCCTATTGCAAGGAAAAGGGAAATGTGCATCAGCTCACCTCTGCCTACACTCCTCAGATGAATGGAGTTGCTGAACAGAAGAATTGCAGCTTGATAGAGACGACACGCACTATGCTGGCAGACTCGAAACTGCCTATTCAATTCTGGAATGAAGCAGTGGCAAATGCATGTTACACGCTTAATCGAGTTCTAGTTGTGAAACGCCATGGAATAACGTGCTACGAGTTACTACAACAACGTAAACCTAACTTAGAGTAGCTCGAGCCGTTTGGTGCTCCATGCACCCTACTGAAAAAGACTCAGGAAGGGAAATTTAGTGAGAAGGTTGATGAAGGATTTTTCTAGGATACAACATACCGAACAAGAGAGTTTACAACAACTCAACGGTCAAGTAGAGGTGTGGTGTAATGTTGATGTTTAGAGATACATCACACCGCCTGCTGGAAAAGGACCTGCTTACTTCTTCGACTATGATGGATTCTTCAAATCCTTCAATATTCCTTTTTCTGCTTCAGAAGACGAGTTGGCAAACAAGATGATGTATGATGTCATGAACACACCGTCTCAAGACTCAACACCATCCAGTTCACAAAGTTCATCATCTACCAATTCAGGGGGAGCACTTGATGTGAGTGACTCCTCCTCTGATGAAGAAAATGTGGAAAATGATCAGAACAACCAGGATGCATAGGTTCCTCTTACCTCAAGTCCACAAGCATCTCATAATGATGCATCTGAGATGTCAGAACCTCAGACTCCTGTTGCCTCATATTCAGAACCAAATGTTCTCAATCTTGATTCTGAGGTAGTAGTTCCAACAACTCCCGGCTCATGTCTAAATGTCTATCATCCCTTGGATAATATTATAGGAGATGTGAGATCAGGGGTTCAGACTAGAAATCAGCTGTACTCAGCTGATTATGCCTCTGTGATGGAAAAGGGATACATTCACAATGGTGCCTACCGCTGCTTTGTGTCTCAGTTTGAGCCAACGTATGTAAGTGAAGCACTAAATGATGAGGCTTGGGTGAGTGCCATGCGGAAGAACTTCTTCAGTTTAAGAAGTTAGGTGTATGGACTCTAGTAGATAGACCTAAAGGTGCTAAACTCATTGGTACCAAATGGGTCTTGAAATGCAAGAAAGATGATCAGGGAGTGACCATGAGAAACAAAGCTCGCTTGTTGTTCAAGGTTTTCGACAAGTTGAGGGTATCGACTACAATGAAGTGTTTGCACCAGTGGCACGGATGGAAGCAATCCGCATCTTCCTTGCCTATGCATCTTATATGAAAATCAAAGTTTATTAACTAGATGTGAAGAGTGCGTTCCTTCATGGTGAAATTCGAGAGACAGTGTATGTCAGTCAACCTGAGGGATTTGAGGATCCATATCATCGGGACAGAGTTTACAAACTCGACAAGGCACTATATGGGCTTCATCAAGCTCCAAGGGCCTGGATGAGAAACTCTCGACTCATTTTGTGAAACATGGTTTTCGCAGGGGAGTCATTGACTATACATTGTTCATCAAAGAAATGATGGAGATTTACTGCTGGTACAAATCTATGTCGATGACATAATCTTCGGTTCAAAGAACGAAGAATTATGCAAAGAGTTTGAAGCAGTAATGAAGGCGGAGTTTGAGATGAGTGCAATGGGGGAGATGAAGTTCTTTCTCGGGTTACAGGTGGATCAGACACCAAATGGGATCTTCCTACATCAGACCAAGTATGTAGGGGATTTCTCAGTCGTTTTGACATGGAGAATGCTTCTACAGCTGGCACTCCACTTGCTACAAACCATGACGTAGCACCCGATGAGAGGTGATCTGGTAGATGCCACTATGTACCGATGGATGATCGGATCTCTCATGTACCTCACTGCCTCCTGACCTGATATCATGTATGCTACATGTTTATGCTCACGATATCAGGCAAAGCCTAAGGTGAACCATCTAATTGGGGTCAAAAGGATTTTTCATTATCTAAGGGCACACCCCACTTGGGTTATGGTACCCTCATGATGATGACTTTGAGCTTACAGCATATAGAGACTCGGATTACGGCGGTTGCAAGATGAACTACAAGTCTACATCAGCAGGGTGTTAGTTCTTTGGAAGAAGGTTAGTAACCTGGCAGTGTAAGAAGCAGACCTCGGTTGCATTGTCAACCTGTGAAGCTGAATACGTTGCTGCTGCAAGCTGCTATTCTTAAATCATATGGATTCAATAGCAAATGCGGGATTACGGTTTGCACTTCTCTTATACTCCAATCTTTGTTGATAACTCTGCTACAATTGTTGTTACTAAGAACCCGGTCCAACATCCAAAGACCAAACACATCGGTATTAAATATCACTTTATACGTGATTACTTTGAAAAGAACTTAATCGATGTGATAAAAATAAATACGGATTTTCAACGCGCTGACCTCTATACAAAGGCATTTGACAAACCACGTTTTCTATTTTGTTAGTGGTCAACGACGTTAAAAAGAAAAGTGAGGTCATTCCTAAAGAAGATGACCATGTATAGTCCGATGCGTCGTGTCTAGTTTCTTTTATTTTTAAAATTTTAATTTTATTTTATTTTATTCTCTTGTCTTTGTTTAATTTGAATTAGTTTAATTACAATTGGTTTATTTCCTCCTATTAAAATCCTAAAACGCTAATCCGTGGTGGTTTTATAATTTTAGGGGGAGAATAGGTTTAGGCAATATAAAAAAAAGACAAGGAAAAGAAGAGGCAAGCTGATATAATAAGATCGTATGTGTGATACCGATTCAATTGTAGGAATATGATAGCACACAGGTATAGACAACTTGGGACTTGAAAAAATCAAAATTGGAAAAGATGCAAAGCTCATGTATAAGTCTGTGTAGTCTGAGCAATATAAAAGGAAATATCATAGATAAGCTAGCTACCACTAAGGTAACACAAAGAAAGTAGACCTAGAGGTTGCTTGACCACAGATGATATGTTGGTAGATTCAACACATTAGATGACTAGACCTTTTGTTGATCTCAAGATTAAACTAAAATGTTTGACTAGCTGTGGGTAACACCTTATCCCTGGTTAACACAATCAACAAGATTCCAATAAGGGGTGAGGAGCAAAATAAACGCCACAAATGTGTGCGTAAGAGCAAAGCATGAGCAAAAGCACATAAAACAATGCAATCAAACTGATAACTTATGTTGTTGGTGAGATCTGTGCAAAAAGAATGAAAATGCTCAAACAAGAAGATGGGTTATGTGCCTCTCTGCTGTGCGGTGGCACTGACCTGAGGATAAGCATAATCTATATATTCTAGAACTCATTGTTGTTTGTCGCCTCTCCTGTGCGATGGCACTGACCTGAGGATTGGCTTCTCTTTGAAAGTTCTAAGAATAGTCTCTACTTTACACTACCCTTAGAGTGCTAAAAATCTCCTGAGGAATGTTGATTACCATATAAGTGTGGGATCCACAAATGCTGGTTGAAATAAACAAACCTTAACTGTCACCAAACTGTGTTGAAATTGTGTATGAATTTAAGAGGACAAACATACTGACAATCATTGTGGCTACAATTCTTGAAAGTTCAAATTAGTGTGGGGACCTAAGAGTACTAGCATGATTTTCTAGATTTGCTAACTGACTCCAGATGAAAAACAAGAATAGAGCATCAAAGTTTTTTTAAATAACTTGTCCTGAATGATTTGAATATCCTATATGATTCCAACTTGAATTGGTCCATGTATGGTTTAAATGATTGAGGCTGCTCTCTTAGAAAAAATATTCCTTAGAATTACGTCTTAGGAATTAACCCTCACAAAAACACAAAAACATGTCCTAGTTTTAAGTTTCAGCATTATTTCTTTTATTTCTGTACAAAGTCTATAAATTTTAGTTTTGTATAGTATCGGACTATGTCATGGAAGTTGATAAGGGACCTTATCATCTAAAAGGTCACGTCTGAGGTGACCACTCGTGCTTTCAAATAAAATTAGGTCACATCTAAGGTGACAAAATGTTTTAAAAGGATCACGTCTGAGGTGATCAAAGGTTTTTCAAGATAAAATGATCATGTCTGAGATGATCAAGGGCACATAACGTTTATTCAAAAGTTAAAAGGGTGTAATTTGTAAAAAGGTCATAAAGTCAAATTCATAAGTCTGACCCATTCGCATGAATGGACCATGAGTATGGACCAATCATACGAATGGACCATACTCATGCATTAAACAACTGAATGGACATGAGTATGAACCATTCACCCGAATGGCTTATCAGATTGACCCGCGACCCGAATCAGAGTGTGCGAATGAGTCAGTCGACCGACTGAGCTCCAGTCGGCCGACTGAAAGTGCACGACTGAGCCAATCGCCCGACTGAGTTCCATTCGCCCGAATGAACCGAGCGAATGAGTCCAGTCGGCAGATTGAGCTCAGATTCAGTATAAATAGGGCCACAGTCGATCGCATTCAGCTCATCACTTCCAATCGCCCTTATATCGCACATCCTACCGTTACACTGCCCAAATTTCTTTAGACCGCGATTATACATTCCTGTTAATCTTCTGACGTGTGGTGCATTTATACAAGTATAATGTGATGAAATCTCACAGAAATCAGAAGATATGGTGCCCTAATTAGTGATTCGCGATTGACACAAGAACCGAACATCTCAATGGATTAATGACCTACTGAAACCAAGTAAAATGTTAAAAAATGTTATTAGGTTATTAGTTAAGTGATTGCGAGTCTAAAGAACCTATACACAACGTTTAATTTCATGAATTGGTCAAGATTCGAACCTAAGTCGACCGAACAGTAGGTCATGCGACTGTTCGTCTGGATGAACTCCAAGCGCACGATTGAGCTGGCCGAATAGCTCAATCGGCCGAATGAATCATACGAATGAGCTCAGTCGAATGACTGAACCAATCACAAGATCAGTCAACCGATTGAACTCAGTCGACTATTCATTCACCCAAATGAGTCCAGTCGCATGACAGTACAACCGACTGAACACAGTCGCATGATTCATTCGCATGAATGAATCAGAATGAATTCTATCAAGTAACTTAGAACTGATTTGTGTTATGTGAGTATCTAACATTTACATATCTTGTGTTACAGATCGATGGTTGATAGATGGTCTACCAATCCCAAGCACAACATCTATGCTCATTTAGACCACACAACTCGGAATGGTGCCGAGTTTGCTGAGATCATCGCTTTTCTCAAGGGATCGAGGATACACAAAGCCATCTCTACTCCATGCACTCCCTATAGGTCTATACACTAGGCCTTCTGGGAGAATGCATCAGTGGATAGATCACGAGATCCATACAACATTCGGAGCTCCATCTACGGTATGGACATAGAGATTACAGTTGAAGACATTCAGCGTGTACTTGGGTTGGGAGATGATGCTGGATACCCCACCAAGCTACACCCGCTGACAGTGAGAGGCTCTTTTATGAGGATTAAGTACGCTGGGGACATCAACTCAGGTGTGCTCAACAAGAGCAACATGTGCCCCAGTATAAGTTCATGGCACATGTTATTCTGAAGTGCATAGCTTCCAGAAGGGGTGGGTTCGACGACTTATCAGACCAGATACAAAATGCCTATGTGACTCTGGTGCTGAACTACCCCTTCAGCTTCTCAAGCATGATATTCTCTTACCTCATAGAGAATCTGAAGGCAAAGGGAAAAAGGGTTTATGTATGTACCCCAGGTTCTTGCAGCTGATTTTTGATGAGAAGCTGCCCTCACTTCCAAAGGAGCCCATGATGGAGTGGCTTTGGAGATCATGGATGATACGACTCTAGGTTGTATGATAGTCTACCGGGGTAAGCAGGTCAAGCCCCAGGTAAAGAGACTTATCGGCCATCTGGCCAAGGAGAACTACGTGGCGCCAGGCAGGCGTAAGTGGCGTCACGTCGACAGTGACTCAGATGATGAGCAGCTACAGCTCCCAGAGCACGACTCTGATGATGATGATAGCGGGGATGCTGGAGATGAAGGGCCCACTCAACCAAGGGGCCCAACTGATGATTTTGCATCTCCAGCATCTGCCCCCACTAGAGATGTAGCAGAGTCTGCTGGATTCCACCGGGAATTCATACCTGGTGAGGAGGAGGAGGAATTGGATGAGGAGCCACTGACCCGTACTATGGGCAGCAAATTAGTTGCACAGAACACGGGCTCAGGGCTGTTGGTGAACGCCCGGTGGGTCGGGAGAGATGATACTGATCCCACGTATGCTCGACCAGCCGAGTCATGCCTACGGGGAGCATCCTCCTCGACTGGATTGAGGAAGAAGAGGATGGCTCAGCCCCATGGTATGAAGAAGAAGAAAAGAAGACTTACTTTCATACTACCTCCACCATCACTACTTCTGCCACCACTACCACCACTACCATATCATCCTCCACTACTACAGCCACACCTCCACCAGTGATTCCACCCCCAATCCACATCACCTCCACCACCACTTTAGCTTACCCATCACCACCCACACACATACCACCTCCCTTATTCACCACTGCCACCACCACCACCTCTAGCCACCAGGCAGGACCATCACATTCCCCATCCTTTCCCTCAGGATCATCCCTACCTCCAAGTGGGGTAGAGGAACAGCTTTCAGCACTAAATCGTATGGTGTGAAGCTGTTAGTAGCCGATGACGAGAAGACTGCTCAACTCAGACAGTTAGTGGAGCTTACTGCTACACAATCACAGCAGATCTCTCAATAGGCATACTAGATTGAAGAGCAGTCTCAGCAAATGGCTGCTCAGAGTCAAGAGATTTCCCAACTCAAGGAGCAAAATATGTTATCTACTAGGAAGATTGAGGAGTTGGAGGACGCTAAGAGGACCATCCTACTCAAACTTAAGGGCACAAAGGATGAGCCTCTAAAGATCAGAGAGGGAGACGGTGATGATGGTAATGATAGTGATAATGATGAAAGTGATGATGAAGATGATGGTGGTGATGATGAAGGTGATTATGAGGATGGAGAAGACATTGAAAGAGGAGGCGAGTCATCTGTTTTGGGTGCACGGGAAGCTAGTGAGAGGCGGACCAAAAGACTCAAGATCCAGGTGCCTCGACATCAGCCCCGATAGCAGAAGTGTTAGGACCTGGTATTCGACTAAAATACCTAGAGATCACGTGTATACCGGATCAAATAGTGCGGAATCCTATTTGATTGGCGATCCAATCAGTGAGAAACACGAAGAATCAATCAGGGATTGAAACTAACGTTAGAAATCGATAAGGAATCGATCTAATGTGTTCTATGAACTTGGAGAACGATTTGGAAGGTTTCTGGACAGCTAGGGTTAGTCTGGAATTATACTTGATCGAATCTCTCTATTTTTCACGAATTGAGTTGTATTTATAGGTTGGCACTCTTCAATCGTGCGACTGAACCATTAGTTTGGTTCAGTCGTGCGATTGAACCATGCGGTTGGTTCATTCGTGCGACCGAGTGTTCAGTCGTGCGATTGAGCCAATCTTATGTTACAGTCGTACGACTGATCCAGTCTCCTGGTCCAGTCGTGCGACTGAGTCAATCGTATGAGGTTCTTCATGCTTATGGTTCATTCGCATGAGCCATTCGTATGGAACTTCATTAAGTTAAGTTTAAATGTTTTAGTTAATTAATATAAATTTATATGTAATCATTCAAGTAATCATAAACTCAATCAATTCATTTACGACTCATTAATGAACTATTAAACATTATAACCAACAGACTATCAACATCAGTTCATTAATCATACCAAACAAGATCTATTACATCACATATCACGATCTAGGGACATACATGTATCAACAAACTCCCCCTTGGACCTAGATCTCTCTAATGTCTTGTTTTCTTCTTCATTACCTTCTCATATTTCTTGTACTTGTCCTCTGTGTGACTCCCGCGTGAATATCAAACGCGAAGCAAAGTCGTATAACATTTTGGAACTGGAGGGATTGTACAATGTCTTGTGTGTCATAGAACAGTGGCCACTTGTATAATGTATAGACATCATTAGCAGACAAGTTGGTTAGCCACATTGGGTCGAATACCCTGACAGTATCCATTTGATCCCCTTGTTCAGAACTATGACAGCTTCAGCAGTTCTCCAATCATAGTACCACCATTTGAAGTGTGGAGTGAAGTCCTGTGGCATTTCCCTGAGAGGGATTCTCGACATAGTGCGAGGAGGACTCCACTTCACACAATCTTAGGTTTTCCAGTAATGGCATCCATCTCAGACCTTCTAATATACCTTGTAGGTTGTTGAGGTCTGAAGTTAATCCATCTGGTGTGGTACTCTTTCTTGAGGGCAGCCTCAAACCAGCCTGACATTTTTCTCGGGTCAGCATACAACAGCTTCAACTTGGCCAGCTGGTTGAGCTCGAATCCAGGTAGAGTCTTTAGATCATGTGGAAATCTAAGTACTCTATGCCTTTTTCCCTCTTAACAGCATAAACGTTAAGATCATCAAAATATGCCATGCTATAATCCTGCCTGACACCATAAGATGTTTCTTGACGCTGTAGAACTTGGTGTAGGCATCCCTCTTCGGTGCATCACGTTGGGCTCTGACTTCTTTAAAACATTCAGCCCACTCAGCCTTTGGAATGTATACATCATCGTTTGAGGCTTGGGCTGTTCCTTCGGTCTTTCCTCTTCCTGCTCTCATCTTGTCTAGTACCTCAAACATATCACTGACTAGGGACTCACCCAGATTGGGGACCACATTACCCGCGTTGTCAGCGTATTGAGGGTACTCTTCAGCAGCAATATCTTCAACCTCAACTTCATCAACGTCGTGTAGGTCGTCGTCACTGGTTGAATCAACTGTTGGAGCATCCTTGACAATATCATCAGGATTGAGTCTGAACATCTCTGCCAGTTGCTCGTTAGATAGGTCGTGAATTATTTCACCTTCTTCAGGGTATAACTCACTGACCTTCTGACAATCCCTTGCAGATCAAGAATCATTGTGAGTTGAGACTTGACCTGTTAGGGGAGCATATCAAACTCATCTCTGTGGTACTTGGATTGTTTGATTTACACATTCACATTCAAATCATTAGTAATATATCAAACAAA
The DNA here is from genome assembly GCA_025506515.1 of Flaveria trinervia. Lineage (NCBI taxonomy): Eukaryota > Viridiplantae > Streptophyta > Magnoliopsida > Asterales > Asteraceae > Flaveria > Flaveria trinervia. The sequence continues at coordinate 80,388,826 of CM046448.1, forward strand.
ATGCATTAAATTAATATAAAATCAGTACATCGTTTTTCAATACAGAGTACAAAGTATTAATACATAAACTCCACTATTTACTTTTATCCTGTATGCTAGTCTCTTCGTGTGAAGGTGCAGAAGCAGAAGCTGACTGAACCTGTTGGTTCTTTGTTCTCTTCTTCTTTGACCGGGAGCTGAGACAATTCAGTTGCTTCTCCTTCCTCAATCTCTCATCGCACACCACTCTTCTGTTTTCTCTTTCTCAGAATATGTCATCATCATCATCATCACCCTCACTATCTCTTTCTCCACCTTTATCTTTAAGGTTCCTCTTTGATCCTTTCAATTTAGCAAAATGGACCTCTTCGCCTTTTCCACTCCTCTATCTGCTTACCGCTGTTAGAATCTCAGCCTCTAGGTTTAATCGATTGAACAAATATAGCAGCGGAATAGCTCAGAATTAGACAAATTCAAGCAAGAACATTCGATATAAAGCGATAAAGGAATTTTGTTATAGAGAGAGAAATATCAGACAAAAGGAATATTGCATTAAGATTGTCGGCCTCAATGGCACGATTACAGGTGAGTCATCTTTCCTTATAAAGGAAAGAATGACGTAGGCTGATGTCACTTGAAAGTGACATGTAACCGTTTTATAACTACTGATGTTTAACAACTACTGAAGATGTCAACAACTGACATCTCCTTACAAATGTTCCTAAGTGTTAAACATCTTATTTACAACTACTGAAAAACATAAAACTACTGATACTACAACAACTGAAGAACAACCTCTTCAGTTGTTTACAAGTACTGAAAAGTAAACAAACTACTGAAAGAAAAAGAAAACTACTGATGAAGAAAAACCATCACAACAACTGAAGAAGCCCTCTTCAGCTGTTGTCATCAGCTGTTAGCATCAGCTGATGTCTTCAGTACTTGAACATCAGACTTTGTCTTTCAGCTGTTGATCTTCAGTCTTTGTCTTCAGTACTTGTTGAAGTCTTCAGACTTTAGATCTTCAGCTGTTGTCTCAGTCTTTGTCTTCAGTACTTCAGAAATACTTCAGCAGTTGTATTCTTCAGACTTTGTAGAACAGCTGATCAGGTCTTCTTCAGCTGTTGTGATGTCCTGTGGGACTTAGAGGTTTCTCTGATCAGGCTCATTGGTTCTTTTGGTCCAACAAACTCCCCCTGAACCAATGCAGCCAAAACCTCTAAGTTATTGACGAGTCCCACTTATTTTGGCAGATAGATTGGTTTTTTTATCCTCTTGATCAGATGAGAAGTGACCCTTTTTCAGCACCGGCCTGGGAAGAAGTCTCTGATGATCTGTTTTGCATGATATGGTTGGGAGCTCTGTATTGGGGACTTGGACACTGAGCTGTTACCCCAACCATGAGATCTACTTCCCGTGTATCAGCCTATAGGATTCCCTGGTGTAAGCCCTTAGAAACATGATCTGCTCATCCATTGTCAGCACCTCGGCACACCATCAAACAATCCTTCTCGGCCATACACTTCAGATGTACTTGGCCTGTTTTCCATTCTTGAGCTCAACCGTGGTTATTTGTCTGTAAGCAAACTCATCTGGATGAGTCCCTTCTAAGAGCAGGTTGAGCTCATCTTGTTTGAAGTTTTCAAGTCTTTTGTAAACCAATCCCTTCTTTATGATTTTATTCTCCAACATCTTTTGGGTGGTTGTTTGGCTTCATAAGCTTTCTTGAACTCTTCTACAATTTCCCAAGGGGACACTACAAGAACCACAGTGATGTCTTCGTCGACACCCTCTTCACTTGGCCCTTGTATTTTGAAGGAATTTCTTTCTTGACAATCCGGTGTGCCACCCTAGGATCAGGCCATATCCTTACTTTTTCCCTTTGGTATTGAAAGGTATTAGCAAGGGTGTACAATCTTAAGACTTCTTTCTTCATGCTAATCATTGAAGAGGATGTGGCATATGCTTTGTCAATGCTTTTCAGCATTTCCTCATCATGTCTTTGCATCTGTTCCTCTTCAATCTTTATCATCACATCATGCATTTGAGAAGCAGGAGTGATGGACATTGGATTAGCCTTAGGCAAAGTGATAACTGCAGAGAGTGGCAGTCTGTCTTCATCCTCCTCTTCATCTTCATCAGCCCTCAGTACCTTTCTTTTCTTTTGTTAGGTACATCACTGGCAGTGGTTTTTGGGGTAAAGGATTTGGTTTTGTGGGTTGGATGGTTGGTTTAGAGGGTAAAGGGGTTTTTTAGTGGGTTGTGGAGGTAGTGATTTTGAGGATAGAGGCTTTTCAGACTGTTTTAGCATTTTGGCTGTAAGGGAGGCTTTAGTAAACTTTGTCAGTTCTTTTCGGTTCCCAACCCCAGCTTCATTTAATGCCTCAATCACTAAACCTTGGAGTATGCTTCAGACGAACAAATCTTGGTGGTTATTGCCAAGATGTTGTCCCTGGTCCAGGCCTTATTTTATCAGAGATCTTCCCAAGTATTTGGCTATAAATCTAATCATTATCTCCAGCCTTTCTCTTTCTAAGGCATCATAACTAGCCCATCTTGAGTTGATCTCCTCTGTCTCCAACCTTCTGATCTCGGAGTCTAGTTGTTGGATGTCAAAACCCTGCCTATATAACTGTTCAATGATTTTATCCATTGAACGGTTATGGTTGGCATCAGCTTCTTTCACCATATCATTCAGCTCCTTCTCCTTCTCAGACTCTCCTTTCCTCTTTTGATATGTGACATGAAAGTCTTTTTGACTTTCATTCACTTCAGCTCTCTTCTCACTCTCCTTCTCCTTCTCATTTACCTTCTCTGATTCTTTCTCCTTCTCCCCATCTGTCCTCTTCCTTTTTCCTTTAACTGACTGACTCTCCCCCTTTTTGGTTGCATTGGGTGCAAGGGTTTGAGCAGTAGAAAGTGATTTGGTCACCAACTCCTCCACCAGGGGTTGTATTATTGTAGGAAGCCTCTCATCAATGGCTTTGATCACTATATCTGTGATCATGGGAGTGATGAGAGGTAGGGATTTTTGAAGGTTAGCAACTGATTGATCAGGATGGTTCTGTTCCTGAGAATCAGTGCCAAAAGCAGAGGCTGGTGGCTTGGAAGTATGTATTGGCTCAGTGTTTAGGGGACCTTCAGAAGAAGGTGCCATCTGTGGGTGTATTGTGGTGGCAGATGGACTTTCATCCTGAGACATCTTGGCCAGCAGCTCTTTGAGTCTGCTAACCTCATCCTCTAGGATGGTGTTTTGAGCAACTACATCATAGAAGAAGCTCAGGTCATCATCAGTTGATACTGAATCACCTGACCTCCTGACAGAGTCAGGATGAACATGCCTTGAGTGTAGATCAATTATAGCATGTGCCCCTTGTTCTTGGTTCTGGGGACTTCCAGCCTCAGGACTATGTCCTTCATCAGCTGTTGCCGCTGGTGAGGTCTTAGAGATGTTACCAACTGCACCCTGGTCATTTGCTGAGTCAGAGGCAGTGGCAGCCTCACCAGAAGTTCGCACCTCCTTGTCTACACTAGAAGATGGAACATGATAACCCCTGTGCTGTGGGTTGACAGAAGCATTGTGATCCTCCCCCTCAGGTGTTGAGGTTATCCCAGTAGTGATTGGTGTCTGGGTGGGGGGTGAGGAATGCAACTGCGTCAGCACTTTTGCAACAATTATTGTAGGGCTTTGAGGGGCGGTTGCATCAGGAGAGGGTGTGGAAGCAGTGTGCACCCTGGGCGAGTGGTGCTCTTCAATGGTAATCCCCTCAAGTGAGGAGGATCCCAGCAGTGTGGCTTCCCTTTGAGTGGTTGCATCAGGTTCCTTTTGAGAGGAAACCTGAGCGGCTTCGGTTGGTGGAGTCATAGTCTCTACTGGGGGGTTATTTCCAGTAGAGATAACCTGCTTTGGTGCAGCAGGAGCATCCTCAGGGGACTCAACTCCCTGAGTAGCCTTCTTAGGCTTCTTCTTTGTGGGTTTGGAGGGGACTTTGGATGTGGAAGTGGAGGCTGTGGGTTCCAGCTGCGTGGGTTTGCGCAGCTTGGCAGCCTTTTTAAGAGTTTGGTCAGTGTTGTGTCGGGAGTATACCTCCGGCAATACAGCCAAAGCAGGGACTCCCAGACCAACTAGTCCCTCAGCAGAAAGCTGATTCTCTATTATGGCCATTATAAACCGAGGATATAGTATCCAACGGTTAGAAAGTGGTTTTGTGGCCATATCCTTGATTTCAAGAAAAATTATTTCAGAAAAGTTTAGTGGTTCTTGTTCAAGGATAGAGAACAGTACCTGTTGCCATCTGGAAGACAGTGATCCCAAGAAGAAGTCTTCGAGGCCAGGCAAACATTTACCATATGAAATATCAATCGTTCAGCATCTGGAAAATGTTTCTTCAGGATGGTCGAAGCACTAAGATCGCCTTGATATCCATGTTGTCCAAATGAAAGATCAAGTTGGCGCTTAGGATATCCAACAGGGTAGGCAGCATCATCTAATAGGAATATCTGGCGGATGGTAGCAGTAGAGATGACCACCTTATGAGAGTTGATGGACGAATGGATAGATTCTCCATTAACAGTTGCATTCGTCCAAAACTGATGTAGCGAATCGGCATAAATGATTGGATTTAGGAGGAAGGCCGTTTTCAGTGGTGATTGGACCATAAGATCTATAGCATTATCGAATTTGGTCCAGAGGGCGATTTAGTGAGGTACGCGACACAGTTGTGTCGAGGCTTGAGTTGCATGGTCGCCATTATGAAGGTGAAAGATTTTCAGAGCTTTTGAAATTTTAGGTCGTGAAAGAATGAAAAACTCTGAAAGAGGGATCAGGTATATATAGGGTACGGGTTATGAAACGACTGAAGGTTTTGGTGTTAGTCATCAGTATTTGAAACAACTGATGACGTGGTATTAACTTTCAAAGGTTTGAAACGACTGATGGTATTGGTGTGGTCAGCAGTTATAAAACAACTGAAGACATGGTGTTTACAATCAGACGTTGAAACAACTGAAGTCTCTGATTTAGGCATCAGTAGTTTTAAAAACTACTGAAGACAATTTGGACTTCAGATGTTGAAACCTAAGTGCACTTAAAGCATCAGTACTTAAAGCATTTAGCCTTCAGTAGTTTCAAAATACTGAGGGTAAAATAACTCATCAGTACTTATATGTGACATGGTTACCAATGATCATCAGTAATTACTGAGATCATCAGTAGTTGTCACTTATTCTAGCTGCAGCATACCAAGCCTTAACACCAGGTTGTGGAAAGTTGAACTATCCAAGGCTTAGTAAAAATGTCTGCAAGCTCATCAGCACTAGGCACAAACATAGGATTAATTAGACCCTTTTCAAAACAATCTCTTATAAAATGATGTCTAATTTCTATATGTTTGGTCCTAGAGTGCTGGACTGGATTTTTGACAATGCAAAGAGCTGAAGCACTATCCATTAATAATGGAGTCTTAGTCTCTGTAATGCCATAATCCAAAAGTTGATTCTGAAGCCAGAGTACTTGGGATGTACAACTTGCAGCAGCAATGTACTCGGCTTCAGCAGTGGATGTAGCAACAGATTTTGTTTCTTACTCTGCCAAGAAATCAAACAGTTGCCTAGGAATTGACATCCACCAGAAGTTGATTTCCTGGTCAACTTACACCCTGCATAGTCACTATCAGAGAAAGCAACTAATTTGCAAGAATGTCCAGTGGAATACCATAAGCCTAGAGATTGTGTACCTTGCAGATATCTAAAGATCCTCTTGACTGCAATCAGATGAGACTCCTTAGGTGCAGCCTGAAATCTAGCACAAACACATGTAGCAAACATAATATCTGGTCTAGAAGCTGTTAAATACATCAAGGAACCAATCATACATCTGTAAAGAGTTTCATCAACATCTTTACCTTTCTGATCAACATCCAATTGTGTGGTGTTGCACATGGGAGTAGAACAGGGTTTACAGTTTTGTAAATCAAACTTATTCAAAAGATCTTTTGTGTATTTAGACTGATGAATGAAAATTCCATCAGCTTTTTGTTTGATTTGCAAACCTAGAAAGAACTGTAATTCTCCCATTGCACTCATTTCAAACTTCTGTTGCATTAAGTTTTGGAATTCCTCACACAATTTGGGATCAGAGGATGCAAATATAATATCATCAACATAAATTTGAACAAGTAGCTTATGCTGATCCACCTTCTTAATAAATAAAGTTTTATCTATGGAGCCTCTAGTGAAATTATTCTGTAGAAGAATTTGATAAGGTCTCATACCAGGCTCTAGGTGCTTGTTTCAACCCATAAAGAGCTTTATCAAGCTTATATACCCATTCTGGGTGCTTATTATCCTCAAAGCCTGGTGGTTGACACACATAAACTTCTTCTTTTATGTTACCATATAGAAAAGCACTTTTGACATCCATTTGAAAAACTTTAAGATTGTGGAGTGCAGCATAGGCTAAAAACAATCTAATTGCCTCCAGTCTGGCTACAGGGGCAAAGGTTTCATCATAATCAATACCTTCTTCTTGTGCAAACCCCTGCACAACCAGTCTGGCCTTGTTCTTAACAATTAGCCCATTTTCATCAGTTTTATTCCTAAACACCCATTTAGTGCCTATTGCACACTTACCTGGGGGTAGAGGAACAAGCTCCCACACTTGCTGTGTTTTTGAACTGAAGAAGCTCAAGCTGCATGGCTTCAACCCATCCATTGTCTCTCAAAGCTACATGATAGTTCTTTGGCTCTAGCTGACTGATGAAGAGAGCATAGAAGCAGAAATTGGACAACTGGCTTCTGGTTGAAACACACCATTGATATCACCAAGGATTTGAGACATTGGGTGATTTTTCAGCTCTTGGTAAACAATCAAATCTGTGCAAGTGTTTGTAGGACCTTCAGCAGCAGCAGATGTTGATGCAGATTCTTGAAACCATGAAGATGGTGGCAACTCAAATGAAGTTGAGGATGCAGAAATCTCATCAGCATTTGTTGTGGATGGTGCTGCTGGAGCTACAGGAGCATCAGGTTTAGAGACACAGGCAGTTGGTCACTAAACCTGAAGAGGTGATTACTACTATCATCATCATCTTCAGCAGTAACACCAGGTGGTGAACTGTTGACAGGAGCAACAGCAGGAGATTGATAAGGAACATATTGCAGTATGTCCAAATCAAAGAGCTCCACAGGGCTTTGTGGAATCTTGTCCTTTGGAGATTCATTGAACTTGACATGTAGAGTCTCTTCAACCATCTTTGTTCTGCAGTTGAAGACTCTGTATGCCTTGCAAGTTGATGAATAACCAACAAAGTACCCTGCATCCACCTTAGGATCAAATTTCTGGAGCTGATCCTTTGTGTTGAGAATGAAACAGGGACACCCAAATGCTCTAAAGAATGAAATGAGAGGGGCCAAATGATGTAGAACTTCATATGGAGTCTTCATCAACCTCTGATTTATTAGCACTCTATTCTGCACATAGCATGCTGTGTTGACAGCTTCAGCCCAAAAGGTCAATGGCAGTCCAGAATCAGCCAACATAGACCTTGCAGCTTCAATGAGGGTCCTGTTCTTTCTCTCCACAACTCCATTCTGTTCAGGAGTTCTTGGAATACTAAACTGCCTCTTTATTCCCTTGGAAAGGTAGAACTCATCAAGTGTATTGTTCCTGAATTCTGTTCCATTGTCACTTCTAATACACTTGACTGAGAGGGAATACTGCTTCTCAGCATACAACACAAAGTTTATGATCTTCTGTGCAGCTTCATCCTTTGAATGTAGAAAGAAAGTCCATACAAATCTGGAGTAATCATCCACAATTACCAGACAGTATTTCTTCTTTGCCATGCTCATCACTCTCACAGGACCAAAGAGATCCATGTGAAGAAGTTGTAAGCAGGCAGTGGACTTTGGTTCTTCAATAGGTGGAATGAAACCTTGTGCTGTTTTCCTTTCAAACAAGCAGTGCAGTTGTTTTCACACTTGAACTCCTTCATAGGCATTCCCCTTACTAAACTATGGTGTATCAGCTGATTCATGTTCTTGAAGTTAACATGTCCCAGCCTTCTATGCCATAGATTAGATTCTTGAGGAGAGGCCTTGGAAAATAGGCAAGGATGGCCTTTGAGATCTATTTTCTTGGAAAGATCTAAGGCATACACTCTTCCTGTCCTGTTGGCCTTCAGGAGAGTGTGAGCATCCAATACCTTGTCAATCAAACTCAGAACTTTGGATGACAGAATCCTGCAGTTCTGGCTTGTGAAAAGGGCAACATGGCCTTTGTCACACAATTGACTGACACTCAAGAGGTTATACTTGAGATTTTCCACATGGTTGACATCATCAAACTTTATTTCCCCATTGGAAACAAAGCCCTTCCCGATGATGTAACCTCTTGCATCATTGCCAAAGGAAACAAAACCCTTCCTTCCTGGAGAGTAGTCATTAAGAAGTGAGTTGTTCCCAGTCATATGCATAGATCCCCCACTGTCTACATACCAGATGCTACTTTGGCATGTTGAAGAAACCTGCATAATAAACAATCAGTTAGTTTTGGAGACCCAAACCTTTTTGGTTTTGGGCCTGGTCTCATCAATAGATGGTAAACTAACAGGTTTATTGGGCACAATAGCTTGAGGTGAAGGAGATGGTGTAGAAGAGGAATCCTTTGGCTTGGATCTCCTTTTCTGGGGTTTCAACACAGGGCCATCAAGTTGGTTAACTCTTCCCAACAGATGTTGAACCATCATTACCAGCTGTGTCTGATTCTGGGAAAGAGCTTTCAGCTCTTCAGACACATTGGTATTGGTGTTTGATGATGAGTTCTTGTGTTGCACCATCTTCTTTTGAGCAACCTCAGCTGTTGCCTGTTGCACTCCTTCCTTTTAGATTTCTTTTTGGACATAGGAGTAACAGGATTTGATGCTGCTGGTACAAACTTGGACTCAAACTCAGTTTTCATTTTAGCCAAGTTTTCTTTAATTTTCTCCTTTTGTTTGAGTTTGGATCCCTTTTTGTACCAACAATCATCTGTGAGATGATTGAATAGACCACATATTTCACATGGTTTCTTCTTCATCTTCTGTTGATCATCAACTGAAGAAGATGAAACTACTGAAGACTTGCTCTTCAGCAGTTTAGAAGCACTTTTTGCCTTCTTGTCAACTCCTTAGTAGGCTTCAAATCCTTCCTACTGACAGTTTTTCTCTCTTTAGTGCTGTCAGTTATTGGGATTTGAACTCCAGATGTTATCCCCTGCTCTCCAGTACCCTCAGTACTTCTAGGGATAACACTTGGGTTGATCAACTCATTGATCATGTGAGTGTCAGCAGTTGAACCATCAATATCAGCTGATAGGTTCACAGAGGGATTACTACTGACTTCAACTACTGATGGTGCTTTATCAAGTAGTGAATCACATGATGAGGTGGATTGGTCATTACTTTCTCCATCAGATTCTACTCCTGCTCTTGAAGCAAAATCTGTAGGAGGAGCAGTGTGATTATAACCAATTCCAAACTTCACATTGGAAGCTGTTTGCTTACTAAGAAGCATTTCAAAGCCCTTGCAAGATTGTACCCATCGATCACACTCTACTTGGGTGACAGCAAGAGTATCTTTGAGGTCTTTGTACTTCTCTAAGAGTACATCCTCCCTAGCCTTATCATCAGAGATTTGGCATTTTAATTTATAAATCTCATCAGTTTTCTCTTTCAGCACAGACTCAAACTCAGCTTTATTTTTGGAAATTATTTGTTCTAGCTCTACATTTTTATTGATTAAAGCCACATTTGCTTCTCTAATAGAGGCAAATGCTGCTATGCAAGTTTCAGAACATAATTTGGCCTTAGCCTCAGAGGATACCTGTGATACCTGTGTTGAAGAGGTACTTGAGGATGATCCATCAGAGGATTCCAAAGTCATGAGAGCTAGATTTCCAAAAGGATGCTCACCACCATGTTGACCAGCACCTGAGAACAGTTGTTCATTACCAGACACATCATCTGGTAAGCTGCTCCAGTCAACAACTCCTGGTGTGAAGAAGCTGTGTTGTTGAAGTTGATTAGGTTGATGAGATTGGGATGGTTGAGGCTCAGGGAGTGCATGTGGTTGCTGAGCAGTGGGTGCTTGAACCTGGCCTGGTTGTGGCATGTAATAGCAGGGGTATGGATATGGCATTGGCCCCTGTGGAACAAAATATGCAGGAGATTGTGGTTGATGATGATAACCAGAATTGACAGGTTGTTGCCCTCTTTTGTTGACTATTGCCAGGGAAGTCACAAAAGGTGCAGGAGAGTTAGATCCAGATGATCTACATTCTCTTGCAAAGTGTCCAAGCCTGTGGCATTTATGGCACTTCAACTTACTCTTGTCAAAACCAACTTTGGTTTTGCCAGAGAGTCCTGGGAATTTCCTTCCAGTTCTTTTGTAGAACTTCTGAGATCTGATATTTATCAAGGCCATTTGGCTCAAAATATCCATCTCTTCTAAGTCATCATCAGCAATCCCCTTGAGATCATCCATGATGAAACATAGATTGTCACTATTACTACCAGCAGAATAACTATCAACACTCACAAAGGCAGGCTCAGAAGTGTTTGTAGAGAAATCAATATGCTCATCATACTGGCTTTCAGATGACGCATATTCTGACTCTTGATGTCCAATCAGGGCAGTGTTCCCTTGGACAAAATCCTCAGTAAGCTTGCCAGATGAAGCCAATTTCCTTTTCTGCTCTATCTCTCTCTCGAATGTAAGCAGTTTCCCATGAAGTTGGGTGAGAGATAGGCGATCAACATCAGCATTTGAGCGTAGAACAATGGTATATGTGTTCCATCTCTCAGGCAGTGATCTTAGGAATCTATGGTTCATCTGACTCCTGGTATATTCATGTTTAACCATTTTCAATTCAGAGATTAAACATGAAAACCGCTCAAATTGTTGAGTCAGAGTCTCACCCTTTCTATGAGAGAAAGTCTCATATTGTTGGGCGAGGATTTCCCTGTTGTTTGCTAAAACCTCATCAGTACCACCAAATTGTTCTTTGATGGCTTTCCAGAGGTCATGAGCAGACTCACAATGCAGAAGCCCAGAGTAAATCTCATTAGGAATAGCCATAGCCAAAATTCCATGGGCTTTTGCATCGATTTCAAACAACTTCTTGTCCTCATCGGAGTATTGCTCCTTCTTCTTTGGAACCAACTGGTTTTTTTCCGGATCATTCACCATTGGCTTATGTGGTCCATGTACCACAGATGTCCAACAACCTGAGCTATTGACAGACAGGTGATGGAGCAATCTTCTCTGCCAAATGTTATACTCATTCCTCACCAAGATCGGAGGCTTGGTAGAGGATCCAGTATTGAAAGGATCATTCGAAGAAGTAGTCATTGTGGAAAATCAGACAGATTCAAGTAAAATCACAATAAATTTAGCTCAGAACCACACAGAACCTCAAATAAAACGGCCAGAAGCGATACACTCTCAATCTCTATAACATCCTTGCGAATTTGCTAATTCGATCAACCTTAGAGCGATTGAACAGTTTCAATGATCAATTGTTAGATCGATCAATGATTAACCTGCTCTGATACCATTTGTTAGGATCTCAGCCTCTAGGTTTAATCGATGAACAATATAGCAGCGGAATAGCTCAGAATTAGACAAATTCAAGCAAGAACATTCGATATAAGCGATAAAAGAATTTTGTTATAGAGAGAGAATATCAGACAAAAGGAATATTGCATTAAGATTGTCGGCCTCAATGGCACGATTACAGGTGAGTCATCCTTTCCTTATAAAGAAAGATGACGTAGGCTGATGTCACTTGAAAGTGACATGTAACCGTTTTATAACTACTGATGTTTAACAACTACTGAAGATGTCAACAACTGACATCTTCTTACAAATGTTCCTAAGTGTTAAACATCTTATTTACAACTACTGAAAAACATAAAACTACTGATACTACAACAACTGAAGAACAACCTCTTCAGTTGTTTACAAGTACTGAAAAGTAAACAAACTACTGAAAGAAAAAGAAAACTACTGATGAAGAAAACCATCACAACAACTGAAGAAGCCCTCTTCAGCTGTTGTCATCAGCTGTTAGCATCAGCTGATGTCTTCAGTACTTGAACATCAGACTTTGTCTTCAGCTGTTGATCTTCAGTCTTTGTCTTCAGTACTTGTTGAAGTCTTCAGACTTTAGATCTTCAGCTGTTGTCTCAGTCTTTGTCTTCAGTACTTCAGAAATACTTCAGCAGTTGTATTCTTCAGACTTTGTAGAACAGCTGATCAGGTCTTCTTCAGCTGTTGTGATGTCCTGTGGGACTTAGAGGTTTCCTGATCAGGCTCATTGGTTCTTTTGGTCCAACACCTGCTGTGATGCTTTGTGCTCGGAGTTGGTCCAACTGAGTGTTCTGAGCATCCAATTTCTGGGCCTGCTCCTCAATAGCTCGATCCTGCCTCTGCAATTTTTCTCGATTATGCAGCAGTCAGGTCGGTGAGCTGGCGGATCTGAGAGGTCTTTTCCTCATCAGCCGCCACAGTCGTAACACCATTCTATTTAAGGCTGCCAGCTTTTCCCTCTACCCCGATGGAGGTAGAGGAGATCTAGAGGTGTGTGAGGGGTAGCCGAGGGCTCGGTTTGGTGGCTAGTGGTGGTGGTGGAGTGGTGATATCGGGTAAGGTCTGGATGATGGTGGTGGTGAGTTTGGGGTGAATGAAGTAGTGGTGGCAGAGGGTCTGGCTTGTGGTGATCGGTATGGGTGGTGTTGTGGTTGCTGTGGGGAGAGTAGGTGGTGGAAGGTGTGTCTGCAGAGGGGTAGTGGTGGAAGGTATGTCTGCAGAGGTGGTAGTGGTGGAAGGTATGGGGGATGTGGTGGTGATGAAGGTTACCTTACGCTTTTTCTTTTTCTGGCCATGGGGTTGAGCCATCCGTTTTCTCCTCGTTCCCCTCGAGGTGGATGCTCCCCCTTCAATCCCGCCTGAGGACTCCGAGCATATGATGGATCAGTCTCTGTATCTCCGGAGCCTCTCGGTTGTTCACCGACTACCCTCAACCCGTGTTCTGTGGGAACCACTTTCCTTCCCACAGTCCGGGTCAATGGCTCCTCATCAGATTCATCTTCATCTTCCTCGGTAAGCACAAAATCTTGATGGAATCCTGCTGACTCAGTTACCTCAGCAGGTGAGACAGACACCGAGGGAACAGAGTCGGACACGGTGCCTCGGGATGGAACAGCCTCATCCTCAATGTCATCCTCCTTAGAGTCATTAGTAGGGAGGACAATTGGCTCCATGTCGGAGTCACTGTCCTTGTGACGCCATTGGCGTCTCCCCGGTGCCACATAGCTTTCATCTGCTAAGTGGCCAATCATTCTCTTCACTTGGGGCTTAATCTGCTTTCCCCTGTAAACTCTCATCCTGCCCAGAGTAGTATCATCCATTATTTCCAAGGCCACTGCGTCATGACTCTCTTTGGGCAACTGTGGCAGCTTCTCGTTGAAGATGAGCTGTAAGAATCTGGGGTACATACAGAACCCCTCTTTTCCCTTTACCTCCAAATTCTCCACCAAGTAGGAGAATATCATGCTGGAAAAACTGAAGGGGTGGTTCAGAACCAGTGCCACGTAGGCATTTTGAATCTGGTCTGAGAGGTCGTCAAACCCACCCCTCCTCGAAGCTACACACTTTAGAATCACGTGTGCTAAGTACTTGTACTGGGGGCTCAGGTGCTCTTGTTGAGCACACCTGAGTTGATATCCCCAGCGTACTTTAGCCTTAGGAAGCATCCTCTTACAGTCAATGGATGTAGTTTTTTAGGATGATCAGCATCCTCCCCGAACTCTAGGACCCTCTGAATATCGGCGGCAGAGATCTCAATATCATGGCCCAGTATGGAGCTCCTGATACAGTAAGGCTCACGAGAGCGGTCCACCGAGGCATTTTCCCAGAATGCCTGATGGAGTGATCTGTAGGCGGCAAGGAGTGGAGATCGCCTTATAGATCCGGGACCGTCTCAGAAATGCAATTATGTCGGTAAACTCAGCCCCGTTCCTGGTGGTATGATCCAAGTGGGCACAGATGTTGTGCTTGGGATTTATGGTCCACTTTTCTGCCATTTATCTGTAACACACAAGACATAGAACTATTAACATAAGACATGAAAACTTCTGTTCTAAGTGTAAAGTTGAAAGTCATTTTGATTCATTCGTGCGAATGAATCATGCGACTGAAGTCAGTCGCCTATTTGAGACATGCGACTGAGTTCAATCGGGTGTTTGAGACATGCGATTGAGTTCAATCGGCTGATTGAGACATGCGATTGAGTTCAATCTGCCGACTGAGACATGCGATTGAGTTCAATCTGCCGACTGGACTCATTCGGGTGGTTCAGTCGGTCGAATGATCCAATCGCAAGGTTCAATCGTGCGATTGGAGTTCATTCGAACGACCATCGCTTGCCCCACTGTTCGATCCCTGTGGGTAATCTTGACCCTTCTAAGTCTTTTAACAGTGTGTAATGGTCCATTAGTCTCGTATACTTGTCACTAATAACCTATTAAACTCAATTTTAACATTTTGCTTCATTTACATAGGTGATTAGGTCGATTCGCAGTTCGGTTCTTGATTTATCCAATGTCGCTATTGTAGTTTGGTGATGTACTGATTTTGGTAGGATTCAAGGAGTAGTGTACCTGTAAAACGTCACTGGAATGTAAGAATCTTAACCGCAATGTATATCAGAATCGGAGGCAATTTCGACAGGGTAACGGTAATGAACGCGATTCGGGGTGTTTTGGGAGTGATGAGTGATATGCGATCGATTAAGACCCTTAAATACTAACCTAGGTTCATTCGGCCGACTGCCTCAGTCGCTCAGTTCAATCGGGCGACTGAGGTTCAGTCGTACGATTGGCCTAGTCAATCGCATTCAGTCGGCCGACTGAGTCTCAGTCGGTCGACTGACTCATTCGGTCTCCTTCATTCGCCCCTTTAGTTGACCGACTGAGCCTCAGTCGGTCTACTCTGTTTCATTCTCCCCCTTCCATTCGGTCGAATGAATCATTTCATGTCCATTCGGCCGATTGGAAGCCATTCGCATAGTTGGTCGATAACCAAGATCCACTAGTGCGAATGGGTCTCACTTTGTGAGTTTACAGTCATTTTTAACATTTACTATTCAGACCCTTTTCACTTTTGATAATAACATTGTAAGCTCTTAACCAATTCAGTCACTTCAGACGTGACCTTTTAAATTTTAAAACCATGTGGCCATCTCAGACATGACCCTTTTAGGTAAGTTAATTCCCTTCTGATTTCCCTGATGTAGTCCAACAGACACACAAATTAAAAGATAACATAGTAACTTAAACTAACTACACAACTAAAGTTATGTTTGGACTTTTTGTGAGAGATAAAACCCTAGGATGAAAATCTAAGGGATTTGATTAGAGTAGACAGCTTTAACTTAGATTGATTATATCTGGACCAACTCAATTTTTTGAATCATACAGGAATATCAACTCATTTTGGGACTGTTATTAAAGCTCTTTGATGCTTAAATTCTCGGTGTTCATCCAGAGTCGTTAGCAACTTAAGGAAATCATACTGAAACTCTTAGATCTTCGCTTTGAGTTGAACTTTTGAGAATGTAGCCACTAAGATTGTCAGTATATTTGTCCACTTAAATCCATACACAGACTTTTGACGCAGACTGGTGACTGATTTAGGTTAATTATTTCAGCTAACATTTGTGGATCCCACACTTTATGGTAATCAACATTCCTCAGAGGTTTTGAGCGGTCTAACGGGTATTATTACAAGAAGAGACTATTCTTAGAGCTTTCAAAGAGAAGCCTGTCCTCAGGTCAGTGCCATCGCACAACAGAGAGGCGGCAAAACACAATGAATTCTAGAATATCTAGGTTATGCTTATCCTCAGGTCAGTGCCATCGCACAGCAGAGAGGCACACAACCTATCTCCTTGTTAGAGCAGCTTATTTTATTTTACACAATATGCACCAACAACATGAGTCATTAGCTTTATTGCATTTGTCTTTCATTTTTTCTTGCTTTGCTCTAATTTTGGTCATCCGCACACTTTTGTGGCGTTTAAATGCTCATTACCCCTTATTGGAATATATTTGATTGTGTTAACCAGTGATAAGATGGAAGCCCACAGTCAGTTGAACAACTTAGTTTGATCTTGAAATCACCAATCAGGTCTAATTGTCTATTGTGTTGAATCTACCAACATATCATTTGTGGTCTAGCAGCCTCTAAGTCTACTTTCTCTGTGTCACCTTAGGAGTTGCCAGTTTTCTATCATTTTCCCTTTTTATATTGCTTAGACTACACAGACTTATACTTTGAACTTTTGCATCTTTTCAAACCTTAAATTTAAAATCCCGCTTGATTTGTTCCTGTGTACTATCATATTCCAAAGGTATTGAATCAGTATCACAGACACAATCTACCTTATTTCAGCTAGTTACCCCTTCTCCCTCTTTTTATTTATTATTTATTTTTTTTAATTAACTTGCTGACATATTCTCCCCCTAAAATACTAAAATCATTTCAGATTTAATTATTTTTGGATTTAATAACCAGCTAGGTAGCATGAAGTTAAATGTAACATACAAGAAAAAACGATAACATAAAATAAAATAAACATTAATGAAACCTACACCGGACTACACATTATGCTCATCAGGAATTACCTCACCTTTCTTTTTAACGCCGTTGACCTCTAGCAAGTATTGAAAATGTGGTTTATCAAAGGCTTTTGTATAGAGGTCAGCACGTTGAAAATCAGTATTAATTTTAACCACATCTATTAAGTTCTTTTCAAAACAGTCTCGTATGAAGTGGTATTTAATACCGATGTGTTTGGTCTTCGGATGTTGAACCGGGTTTTTGGTTACTGCAATTGCAGCAGAGTTATCAACAAAAATAGGAGTAGACGAGAATTTCAAACCGTAATCCCGCATTTTCTGTTGAATCCAAATGTTTGGGAACAGCAACTTGCAGCAGCAACATATTCGGCTTCACAGGTTGACAATGCAACCGATGTCTGCTTCTTACACTGCCATGTAACTAATCTTCTCCCAAAGAATTGACACCCTGCTGATGTAGACTGTAGTTCATTTTGCAGCGTCCATAGTCCGAGTCACTATACGCTGTGAGCTCAAAATCGTCATCATGAGGATACCACAACCCCAGGGTGGGTGTACCCTTTAGATAGCGAAAGATCCTTTTGACCCCGATCAGATGATTGACCTTAGGTTTAGCCTGATATCTGGAACATAAACATGTTGCATACATGATATCAGGTCTTGAGGCAGTGAGATACATGAGGGATCCAATCATTCCTCGGTACATAGTGGCATCCACAAGATCTCCACTCTCATCAGGTGCTATATCATGATTCGTAGCAAGTGGAGTCCCAGCAGCAGAAGCATTCTCCATGTCAAAGCGACTGAGAATGTCTCCTACATACTTGGTCTGATGTAGAAAGATCCCATTAGGTGTTTGATCCACCTGTAACCCGAGAAGAACTTCATCTCCCCTTGCACTCATCTCAAACTCTTTCTTCATCACTGCTTCAAACTCTTTGCATAACTCTTCGTTCTTTGACCCGAAGATTATGTCATCAACATAGATCTGTACAAGCAGTAGGTCACCATCCTTTTCTTTATAAACAGTGTACAGTCAATGACTCCCCTGCGAAAGCCGTGTTTCACAAGATGAGTCGAGAGTTTCTCATACCAAGCTCGAGGAGCTTGATGAAGCCCATATAAAGCTTTGTCGAGCTTGTAAACTCTATCCCGATGATAAGGGTCTTCAAATCCCTCGGGTTGACTGACATAGACTGTTTCCCTTATTTCCCCATGAAGGAATGCACTTTCACATCTAATTGCTAGACTTTAATCTTCATGTACGAGGCATAGGCGAGGAAGATACGAATAGCTTCCATCCTTGCCACGGGTGCAAACACTTCATTATAGTCATACCCTCGACTTGGCGAAAACCTTGAACCACCAGTCGAGCTTTGTTCCTTATGATGACTCCTTGATCATCCTTCTTACATTTTAGTACCCATTTGGTGCCAATGACTTTAGCACCTTTAGGTCTATCTACCAGTGTCCATACACCTAACTTCTTAAACTGCAGAAGTTCTTCTTGCATGGCACTCACCCACGCCTCATCATTTAGTGCTTCACTGACATATTTTGGCTCAACCTGCGAGACAAACATCGATAAGCACCATCATGAATGTAACCCTTCTCCATAACTGAGGCGTAATCAGCTGAGTATAGCTGATTTCGGGTTTGTACTCCTGATCGGACATCTCCAATAACATTGTCAGGGGATGATAGACGTTTAGTCGTGATCCTGGAGTAGTCGGCACAGTCACCTCCGAACCAAGATTGTGAACATTTTGGTCTGCATCTGAGGAGGTTGGAGTTTGAGGTTCCGAAGTCGAGGGTGCATCACTTGTGGATGCTTGTGGACTTTCAGGAACTAGAACCTGTTCCTCCTGACCGTTCTGGTCATCTGCTTCAGTTTCATCTTCAGAGGAGGAGTCACTTTCATCGACTACCCCTTCTGACTGAGTAGATGACTCTCCATGTGTGCTGGATGGAGTGTTTAGATATCATACATCATCCAGTAGCTAACTCATCATCCGAGGGAGAGAGAGGATATTTGAAGGATTTGAAGAATCCATCATAATCGAAGAAGTATGCAGGTCCTTTGCCTGTAGGTGGTGTGGTATATCTCTGAACGTCGACATTACACCACACTTCTACAAGACCCGTTGAGTTATTGTAAACTCTCTTGTTCGGTATGTTGTATCCTAGAAAAATTCCTTCAACTGCCTTCTCGCTGAGTTTTCCTTCTTGTGTCTTCTTCAGAAGTGTACACGGTGCGCCAAAAGGTTCAAGTACTCCAAATTCGGTTTGCGTCTTTGAAGTAGCTCATAACATGTCTTTCCGTGGCGCTTGACTATTAGGACTCTGTTCAGTGTATAGCAAGCATTTGCCACTGCCTCGTTCCAGAATTGGATAGGCAGTTTCGAGTCTGCTAGCATAGTCCGGGCTGTTTCTATCAAGCTCCTGTTCTTTCTCTTAGCAACTCCATTCATCTGAGGTGTGTAGGCAGAGGTGAATTGATGCACAATTCCCTTTTCCTTGCAGTATGCCTCCATCCCTTGATTCTTGAATTCTGTCCCGTTGTCTGAGCGTATTTGTCGAACTTTGAGCTTGTAGAGTGATTCCAGTGTGGTTACTATTCCTTGAATGTCTCCAAAGTTTCTGATTTTGATTTCAGAAACATTACCCAAGTGAACCTTGAGTAGTCATCAGTGACCACATAGCAGTACGCGTCGCCTGCGATACTCCTTGTACTAACTGGACCGAACAGAT
This sequence comes from Flaveria trinervia, assembly GCA_025506515.1. NCBI lineage: Eukaryota > Viridiplantae > Streptophyta > Magnoliopsida > Asterales > Asteraceae > Flaveria > Flaveria trinervia. The sequence goes on from CM046448.1 coordinate 80,408,235, forward strand.
CCATGTGAAGAAGCTCAAGAGGAAGTTCTATTGAATGAACTTTCTTTTCCTTATGAGACTTCTTTGTCTGTTTGCCCTTCTTGCAAGCTACACAAAAGTCAGGAAGTTGGAAGTTCTTGACATTCACTCCTCTAACTAAATCCTTCTGAATCAAATGATTCATCTTCCTTTGACTAATGTGTCCCATTCTCCGATGCCAGGAGATGGAATCCTTCTCAGTAGCTTTAGATAAGAAACACTGAACCTCATGATCCGTTGTGGTAGCTGTTGATAGATCCAAGGCAAAGGTCTTTATATCTTGAAGCAGTCATCAGAACTTGGTCTTCTGGGATCATATATTCTTTCTTCAGCACGTAACACTTCTGATTATTGAAGACAACTTTAAATCCTTTATCACAGATTTGGGACACAGAAAGTAAGTTGTTCTGAAGTTGTTGAACGTAGTTCACTTTATCAAACTTAACTTTCTGATTTCCCCTTCTCCCTGAGCTGTGATATAGCCTCCTTTGTTTCCTGCAAAGGAAACATGCCCTCCTTTTATTTGTTTGATGTTAGATAAAAGCGCTATTTCCTGTCATGTGCCAGGATGCTCCGCTGTCTATAATCCACGTGTTAGTCTCAGCACTATATCGAGCACCCTGCGCATACAAAGTAAAAGAATCAGTTTAGGGTAGGAACCCAAGCTTGACTGTCTTGGGTTTCCCAGAGGCATCACACATCATAAACTCCACCCATTGACCCTTAGAAGGTGAGGGTAGCTCAGGGTTCTTGTTATCAGTATTAGACACAAGGGGGATTTTTCTTTCCATAAGCCCGATTTGTGCAATGCCTGTTTATGATAAACAGTCGTCTGGCTTACAGGTTGGACTTTAGATTCACTAGCTCTTCTAGGTGGAGTTAGAGAATTCCGCTTAGAAGACCTAGGTCTAGAGTCCAGAAGATCAATCTTCTTCCTAGGTGTCTGATAGAAATGACAGTCAGAAGCAATGTGTCCACATTCTCCACAGTTGTAGCATGACCTGCTATCAACTTTATGAGTAGACTTTCTTTGTGGAGAAGTGCGTGACACTCTAGTAACCAAACACTTTAGTTTTTGACTCTTGGTTGTTTGATTTTCTCTGGTATAACAAACTTTACTGATTTAACCTGTTTTCCTTTTTGGTTAGCTGATTTTTGACTTGAAGCATGTGAAAAAGTAACATTTGAAGTCCTTTTAGGTTCTGATTTGACTCTATTTGGCCCTGACTGTAAATTAACTTTTTCAAATTCATTTTCCAGGTTAACACATGACATTTTACCCTTTGCCTTTGAAGTGGCCTCCTTTTGTTTCTTACCAGATTCAGTAGATGAACATGAGGTGTCTGGATCATAACAAGAGGAGTGGTCACCACATGATCCTTGATGGGGTTATTATTTACTGGTCTAGACTTGGTGTTCATCAAGGTCTCAGGTGGTGGTGGAACCACTTTGTAGCCTAATCCCTCCCCGTTATTCCTTTCTCTTACTAAGTGTTGAACTATGTGTGAAGAACTAGTCCAACTATTTAGTTTCTGTTTTAATGAATGAACTTCGACTTCTAGAACTTCTTTTTGTTTCTTAGTGTCTTCTAGGGAGTTAAGATAGTACCTAATGTCGTTTGCATGGTTGAAAGCCACTACTTCAGTTTCCCTAAGTTGTTTGGTTAATAGGTCTATCTTCTCTTTATAACAATGCTCATTTTGTTTTAGTACTCGATTTGCCTCAGTGCACAGACGTAAATCTTTTACTAAGTTATCATTATGATCTAATAACCTAGAAAAATTTTCATCTATGCTATTCCTAAACGTGTCACAATCAGAACAAGCATGGTTATAAAAAGTCGGTCAGTGGTACTTACCTGAGTTGGTTCAGAAGTATTAGCCATCAGTGCCGCATCAGATGATTCTAGTTCTGTCGACTCTGGCTTTTCTGTCTCTGAGGTGGAAACTTCCTCATTTGACTTGTAGCTGACCTCAGCTGCAGTTCTTTCTTCACTATGTGACATTGCAATTTCAACTGCTATATCACCTTCACTCGCAGAATCATCGTCAATATCCTCGACACTGGCAATGTTAGATTCTCCTGGTGAGACAAACCTGAAACTCCAATCCTGTCCTTCATCATCATGAGCAGTTAGTGCTTTAGGGTCCTTGTTTGATGAAGTTGAATTAGAGGGTTACTTGTCCTGGCGAGTAAATGATGAGAACGAGTTCCCATTCCCCGTCTTCTTTGGCTTGACACATTCTCGTTTGAAGTGCCCCTTCTCACCACAGTTAAAGCAGGTCACTTTACTCTTGTCGAAGCCAAAGGTGGTGTCCTTAGTAGCAACCAAGTTCTGTCCAGTCTTTTTCACAAACTTTTTCGCCCTCCGAACAGCACTTGCTAAGGCCCACATTATATCCATTCTTTCAAGCTCCATCTCATCCACCTGCTCGTAGTCCTCATCTGCCAGATGGCAGTTTCCAATCTTCCCAGCAACAAGTCCATCATATGAATGAACCACTGCTGCTAAGAGATCCATATGCTCTCGTGCTACTTCCACGGTCACATTACCGAAGTTCTCCATCTTCAGTTTGGTAGCGTTTGCTTCTGATCCAATATGATGGGTACATGATGACCCAGACGTGTCTGATCCAGAAGGAGAAGCATGTGTGGGACCTGACGAGCTAGACACAAAAGCAGTCTGGAGGGGTGCTCCAGATGTCTTAGCTTGAGGTGTGGCGTTGTATAAAGCTGGATTTTGTGTGTACGAAGACTTCTGAGCTCTATACTTCATCCTTAGTGCTTCTTCTCACAATTTAAGAATGAAGTCATTATATCCAGCTTTACAAGGATTCCATTCTGTCTCAGGTTAGACACGAATGTAGCCCACTTATCAGGCAACCCGTCTGCGAAATTGCTTACTTTTTCTTCCATGGTAGTAGCCACTCCATGTGTATGCAATTCGCTCATCAAGTGGTAGAATCTATCTATGACGTCGTCCAAGCTTTCATTACCAATTGATGAGAAGTTATCGAATTCCTTCTTTAACTCCTTTGCCTTGATTGCCTTCAATGATGCGTTACCATCATATCTCTTCTCTAGCGCATCCCACAGTTTCTTAGACTGCTTGTTCTCGGAATACTGGTGGAATATGTCTTTGGGGATAGACTGAGTGATCAATGCATAAACTCTTTTCTCTGCATTGTACTTTACTTTCTGTGCGTCTGTCATCCCGCTTAATCTTAGTTTAACTCCATCAGCTCCCACTGGTGTACTATAACCTATCTCAATGGCTTCCCACAGATTAGGATCTACTCCATTAAGGTAGATCTCAAAACGTTGTTTCCAGTGGGGAAACTCATCTAAAGTCAAGAGCTTTGGTGGTTTATTGTGATTCCCCACCTCACTCTCAAGCAGCAACAGATTCTGTATCCTTGAGTCTTTCCCAGCAGTAAAGGCTGACATCTGATCTTCCATGATGAATAAACTTATAATCTAATCAAACAAACTTTTACTGATTCGAAATTTCACAGGTTCTAATTGACTATGTCCGTAGAAACCACACGTCGATGAGCAGGGAACTTCCAAGATCACTTTTGATGCCAAAGATTGCATTTTTAGTGTAAAACCACAAACTTTATGCAATCTTGATTGAATCAACACGTAATCACGAGCCTCAAGCTCTAATACCACTTGTTAGGACCTGGTATTCGACTGAAATACCTAGAGATCACGTGTATACCGGATCAAATAGTGCGGAATCCTATTTGATTGGCGATCCAATCAGTGAGAACACACGAAGAATCAATCAGGGATTGAAACTAACGTTAGAAATCGATAAGGAATCGATCTAATGTGTTCTATGAACTTGGAGAACGATTTGGAAGGTTTCTGGACGGCTAGGTTAGTCTGGAATTATACTTGATCGAATCTCTCTGTTTTTCACGAATTGAGTTGTATTTATAGGTTGGCACTCTTCAATCGTGCGACTGAACCATTAGTTTGGTTTAGTCGTGCGATTGAACCATGCGGTTGGTTCATTCGTGCAACCGAGTGTTCAGTCGTGCGATTGAGCCAATCTTATGTTACAGTCGTACGACTGATCCAGTCTCCTGGTCCAGTCGTGCGACTGAGTCAATCGTATGAGGTTCTTCATGCTTATGGTTCATTCGCATGAGCCATTCGCATGGAACTTCATTAAGTTAAGTTTGAATGTTTTAGTTAATAATATAAATATATGTAATCATTCAAGTAATCATAAACTCAATCAATTCATTTACGACTCTTAATGAACTATTAAACATTATAACCAACAGACTATCAACATCAGTTCATTAATCATACCAAACAATCTATTACATCACATATCACGATCTAGGGACATACATGTATCAACAAGAAAACCAAGATCCAAGACATGAGTAATATTTAGATGTTTTATTGTTATTTAAACTCATTTGTATTTGGATCATGTATAAAATTTATGTAATGAATGTTTATATGCAATGTAAATGGTTATGTTTTGATTATTAATTATTGATTGCTGTGTTGAATGTTTAAATCTAGCAGATCCAGATTTTCAACAAGATGAATATGATATTGCTCCACTCCAACAGATCAAGACTAAACTGATGTTGATTCTTGATCTGTAAGGTATTGTAAGGAGATCTGTGATGTATACTCCTGAAGAAGGAGAAATCATTCACAATCTCACTGATGAGCAACTAGCCGAAATGTTCGAGCTGAATGCTGAAGAGATTGTGAAAGATGCTCCAACTGTGCATGTAGAGAGTGACGATGAGCTTTAGGATGTCGATGAGATTAAGATAGAAGATGTCACTGCTTAACACTATCCAGAGTACACTGACAATGAGGGAACTGTCAATCCTAATCTGGGAGACACCCTTGTCAGTGACACTTTTGAGACTCTGGACAGGATGGAGCAAGAGTCCGGAAAGGATAAAGATAAGGCCCAAGCCACAGATGCTGAAGTGAACATCAAAAAGGCAGAATGGGTAGCATGTTTTGAGGAGATAAGAGTGCAACGCAGCACTTCAACGTCAACTGCCTACACCAAACTGTATAAGGTCAAGAAACATCAAAAGGTGGCAGGTAGGATCATAGCATGGGCACATTTTGAAGACCTCATGTTTACAATGTTAACGTGAGAAGGGAATTAAGTATTTCAGGTTTCCACATGACCTGAAGACTCTTCCAGGTTTTGAGCTTAACCAGTTAGCAAAGTTAAAATGCTATATGCTGACCCTCGTAAGATGTCAGGCTGGTTTGAAGCAGTTATAAAGAGGGAGTACCACACCAGATGGGTCAATTTCAAACCTCAACAACCAACAAGGTACATCAGAAGATCTGAGTTGACGCCATAACTGACAAACCAAAAGTCGTGTTGAAGTGGAGTCCACCACGTACAATGTCAAAGATCCCACTACGTGAGATGCCTCAGGACTTCACTCCACATTTCAAATGGTGGTACTACGATTGGAGAACGGGAGAGGCCATGATAGTCTTGAACAGAAATGGTAAAATGGAAACCATAAGGGTGTTTGACCTAATGTGGCTTACCAACTTGTCAGCTAATGATGTTTATACATTATACAAGTGGCCACTGATCTATGACTCACGAGATATAGTACAAGCTTTATAAGTTCAGAATGTAATACGACTCTGTTTTGCTTTCGAGATAAATACAGGAGTCGCCAAAGAAGCTAAGTACAAGAAATTTGAGGAAATTATGAAAGATGTAAGACAATAGATAGATCTAGGTCCAACGGGGAGTTTGTTGATACACTTATGTACCTAGATCCTGATCTCAATGTAATATGTCTTAAATGTCTTGCCTTATCTAATATTGGGTACTTAATGAAATGATAATGTTTGGTTGTGATTTATAATGTTTAATATTTCATTAATGAGTTGAGTAATGTTTAATGACTAGATTATATAGGTTTGTGATTGTTTGAATTGATATACATAATGTTACAATAATGAATACATTCAAACTTTAGTTAAGTGAAGTTCACATGCGTCCGACTGGACCATGCGCCCAAACAGTGGTCATGCGTCCGAATGGCCATGCGACTGAGTGTCCATGCGCCTAAATAGTCAATACGCCTGAACAGCTTCATGCCTCTGACTCAGTCGTACGACTGAACATTCAGTCATGCGAATGGATCAATCGCATGGCTCAATCGCACGAATGAACCAAGCTCATGGTTCAGTCGCTCGAATGAGCAACCCTAACCTATAAATACCACTTAATTCGTGGAAAAATGAAACAATTCAAAACTATTGAAAGCATTTCGATTCACTTCGACTCCAGACATACCCTAGCCGTCCAGAAGCCTCAAAGTTCGTACTCCAAGTTCATAGAACGCTGTAGATCGATTCCTAATCGATTCTTGATGTTAGATTCAATTCATTATTGTGTCTACGTGCGTTCTCACTGATTGGATTGCCATCAAATAGGATTCCACACTATTTGGTTTGGTTTAACAAGTTAATCAGTTGGTGTTTCGTTCAAATACCAGATCCTAACAGTTACCACAAGACGACGATGAATCATTACACGCAGCATGGGAGAGATATAAAAGTTTCCTTCGGAGATGCCTACATCATGAACTGGATCTGTGGCTGTAGTGTCAAACCTTTTACGATGCAATCAGCGGAGCCCACAAGCAAGCGTAGACCAAAGTGCGGGAGGAGATTTTGGAAGTGTCACACCAATAGAAGCATACCAAGCCTTAGAAAGAACAGCTAAGAAGAGCTTTGCCTACAATCCCTTAAGGACCAAACCCAGTTCTAAAGGTATTCATCAAGTAGACTCTGAAACCCTATTTGCAGCCCAATTAGAAGCTCTAACCAAAAAATTCAAACAATTGCAAAACGAGCTAAAGAAAACCCCAACGCGATGCAACACATGTGGAAGTTCACAAAGACCGACGAATGCCCCAAGGCATTATGGTAGTTGAAGATGTTGACTACGTAGTAGGCCCAAGCAACTCATACAATAACAACTGAAATTGGAGAAGCAAATCGAATTACAAGAGATGCTGGTAATAACCACAATTATCTGGATTCAATCGAAGGCCACCTTACCAACAACAGAAATCACCATACCAGGCCCAAGCAACCAAGACCGTGGAGAATCATCAATGAAAGATTTGTTGCAGCAGTTGTTGTTAACCACACAAGCCACAAATGAGTACATCCAGAAATCTGATCAAAGAAATAAGGAGAGGTTCCAAAGAATGAAGATGACATCAAAAAACAAAGCATCATTGCAGACCATAGAGCACCAAGTAGGTCAATTGCACAACAGCTATCTGAAAGACCTCAAGGAGCTTTGCCCAGCAACACTGTGACAAACCCCAATGCTCAAGTCAAGCCATCACCACTAGGAGTGGTAAAACCACTCAGGTGATGCACCCTCATTACAACCCATCCTTGAGGAAGTAGAAACTGAAACTCCAAGTAATACGAGTGATAAGCAAAAGCAACCTGTCGTCATTAAAGAACCAGCCAAGAAATATGTTCCACCACCACCTTATGTTCCACCACCTCCATATCCTGGTCGTTTAAGACAACAAAGAATGGAGGCACAATACGAAAAATTCCTTGGGATGTTCAAGCAACTACACATCAATCTGCCCTTGGTGGAGGCCTTAGCACAAATGCCAAACTATGCGAAGTTCTAAAGGGTGTCTTGTCAAACAAAAGAAACTGGAAGAGTTATCACACGTGGTTTTGAATGAGGAATGCTCTGCATTTCTTGAAAACAAACTACCTCAAAAGATGACTGATCTAGGAAGTTTCACCATACCTTGCCTAATAGGAAATCTTTCTGTCAGTAATGCGTTAGCTGATTTAGTTGCAAGCATTAACCTTATGCCTTATGCGGTTTTTGAAAAATTAAACTTAGGTGAACCTAGACCTACCCGTATGAGCATCCAGTTAGCTGACCGTTATGTCAAATATCCGAGGGGATCATTGAAAATCTCTTAGTTAAAAATGACTAATTCGTATTTCCCGTTGATTTTACGACCTTTGACATGGATGAGGACAAAAATGTTCCTCTTATCCTAGGTCGGCCTTTCTTAGCGACTGCTCGAGCCCTCATTCATGTTTGTACAGGCAAACTCACGCTTAGAGTAGACAAGGAAAAAGTAACTTTTGATATAGGCCAATCCATGAAACCCCCACATCATGATGACTCACTCTATTATGTTGATGCTTGTGATTCGATCATAAGCCATCATTTGAAGAACACTCTTCAAAATGAAGCTTGCAACACTCAATTAATAGAAGTCCAAATCACCGAACCCATCTGTGAGAACCAAATCATTCTAGAACTTGAAATTGATGAAACAACACTTCATCAAGAAGCATTTGAGATCATTGAGCAAGATCTAGAACCGAAAGCCAAACTTCTATAGAAGACCCTCTAGATTTAGAGCTCAAAGAACTCCCATTGTTTGATGTGCTCCAAATTATACATAAAAATCCTATCAAAAGCACATCAATTATTCCTTAATACCTTCCTTAAAATGATGAAAATATACCTAAAAATGTAAAATTGTGTTTTCAGGTGTTTAAAAGGGCAATATGGACAAAAGTAGCATATTTAGCAAGAAATTGAAGTAATCCGAGCTTTGGAGTCCAAGTATGGGGCCGTGCCTCTTTAAGCACGCCCCCATGCTTTGCCAAAAACACACCCCCGTGCTAAATTACACACCCCCCGTGTTTGGACATCTGATAGGACAAATAGTACTGTTCCCTAAAAGTAGACACGGGGCTATGCCCCATGAGGCACGGGACCGTGCCCCACCTCCAACACGGGCCGTGCCCCATTTAGCACAGGGTCGTGCCCGACACAACCTGCATGTACGAGCCGACCAACTTTCGTAAGCATTGTACTAGCACAGGGCCGTGCCTTTTTGTTGGTACATGTATGTCCCTAGATCATGATATGAATGTAATAGATCTTGTTTGTCTGATTCTGATGTAATGTTTGGAATGATCAATGAAATGATATTGGTTATTTGTTAATTATAATGTTTAATATTTCATTAATGAGTCGATGTTGAATTGGTTAATTAGATTTGTTGGTACATGTATGTCCCTAGATCATGTTATGAATGTAATAGATCTTGTTTGTCTGATTCTGATGTAATGGTTCGAATGATTAATGAAATGATATTGATTGTCTGTTATTTATAACGTTAATATTTCATTAATGAGTCGATGTTGAATTGGTTAATTAGGTTTGTGACTGTTTGAAGTGTCATGCATAATGTTATAATGTTAAATACACTCAAACTTGGTGAAGTGAAGTTCTCATGCGTCGACTGGACCATGCGTCCCAACAGTGATCATGCATCCGAATGGCCATGCGACTAAGTGTCCATGCACCTAAATAGTCCATACGCATGAATAACTTCATAAAAATGACTCAGTCGCACGACTGAACACTCAGTCGTGCGGATGAATCAACCGCATGGTTCAATCGCACGATTGAATCATAGTAATGGTTCAATCGCATGAATGAACAATACTAACCTATAAATACAACCCAATTCATGGAAAAACAAGGGCATTCATTCTATTTCGACTCAAGACGTACCCTAGCCATCCAGAAACCTCAAATTGATACTCCACGTTCATAGAACGCTGTAGATCGATTCTTAATCGATTCTAAATGTTTGATTCGATACTTTATTGATTCTACGTGCGTTCTCACTGATTGGATAACCAATCAAATAGGATTCCGCACTATTTGGTTTGGTTTACACGTTAATCATTCGCTATTTGGTTCAAATACTAGGTCCTAACAAGTGGTATCAGAGCTTTGGCTCTTGATTACGTGTGATTCAATCAAGATTGATAAAAGGTTTGTGTTTTTACACTAAAAACGCAATCTATTGTGTCAAAAGTTGTCTTGGACGTTCCCTGCTCATCAAGTTTCGGTTTCTACGGCCTTAGGCGATTAGGGTTTACGAAATTTCGAATTCTTACGGCTAACACGAGTGGGCCATTCGCACGACTGGACTCATTCGCATACACTAGACGCACGATTGGACAGAGTCACATCTCCATTAGTACGACTGAACCATCCGTTCGCAGTGTTCATACGCCTCAGCTTCATTCGCTCGACTGAACCAATTGCTCAGTTCAGCCGCACGATTGAACCAATCGCATAGTTCATACGCACGAATTGGGCCCAGTCGCATCTAATATGGGCCGAGGCCTATATATACCAGTTTCAATGTGTAGAGAGGGGGGTTTCTAAGGGTTTTAGAAATAGTGTGCCCGGGAGCCTAGGGCTGCCGGATGAGAGGGGAGTCATGCTCGATCTTCCCCTTGCCAAGAGTCTTGATTCTTATGTTGTAACGAGTTTGTAATTGTTAGGTTTTATCAATGAAACCATTCAATTATAGTTCGTATTACTGTTTGACTTTTGGTTTGTGTTTTTGTTTATCCTTCCGTCAAGAACATGCTCGGATGTTTATCGATCCAGAGAAAACCGACTTCACAATTGGTATCAGAGCCCGGTTACTGCTGGAATGATCTAACAATCATTCTAGCAACCCGAGCTCTTGATTTCTGGATTGAATTTCAGATCTTGACGTTAAACCCACTTCGTGTTCTTCGTGTTTTGCTCAGATCTTGTTACGTGTGTTGCTTCTATGTTGAAATCGAATTCGAAACCACGTTCCTATCACCCTTTCGAATCTGATGATGTCTACTTTGTTTTGGTTCATGTTGAATTCGTCAGATTAGGGTTTTGGGCAGCCCTGGCGTCTACAGATCTGAAAATCTGCGTGCAGACCGTTTATGCGACTGGGCCATGCAATTGGAGCATTCGTACGACTGGACCATACGAATGGACCATCCGTGCGACTGGACCATTCGTATGTTCAGTTGTGCGACTGGACCAGTCGTATGTTCAATCGCACGAATGAGCCATCCGCATTGACTCATCCGCATTTGTTCCAGACCAAAAAAAGGAGTCTGGAACAGCTTTTTGCATAGGTTTGAAGATGAGCAAAGCATATTCACCCTGAGGTTCTTTTGTCAAATAAGTTCGATGTGTACCCCATTATTCGTCGGACTTCCAGAATAGGTGAACGTATTTGGAACACGAAAGAAAGAAGAGAAGATGTTAGCAGTTGGTGCTGATTTTTTGGGGTAGTCAAGAGCATCTGACTACTTATGGGCCAATCAAGTTATATTTATTTGCATAGAAAGGATTCTACTTCTTAGGGGGAATCCTTGTATATAGAAAGTGAAGACGCAATCAGAAAGTGATGATGTGAACCGGTTTCCGATGATGAATCTTCATGCATGCTGATTTGGTTGATATTGTCAGCTGTGGATTGGAACCTTCAACCTTTTGCCCAATACACCGTGTCAAGACGCAAAGAGAGCACAATGTCTATATATTGGGATATGCTGAATGTGAGGGGGAATTTCTGCAGGTGGTGATGTTAATCAGGTTAGCCTGTGTGAAGATTGAAGCAATGGAAAACTGTTCGTATCATTATCTGGAAAAATCAGTCATATGGGGAATCTTGCTGCTGTGATGGTGTTCTGCAAAGTAAATGAAAACTATTGTGCCTAAATTCATTTTCAGGGATGTGGTAGTAACCTGACGGATCGGCAACGTTGGCTAATATGGTTTTCGTTTGATTCTATTGGCAACCAGAGCAAAGATTGACTGAAGATTGTAAGAGGTGTTATCTACTTTTCGCAAGCAACATACAAGGGGGAATTTGTTGGAGCATATATAGTCGTATATAGTGTGTCCGTCGCTTGTCGAATAGTCTAGGCTTAATGTTATACACCTGATATGTTGTAAACACATGAAACTAGGTCATTCGCAGGAGCATATGCGAATGAGACTCAATCCTACGACTGAGCCATGCTAATGGACCAGCCGTGCGACTGAGAGATGCGATTGGGACATTCGTAAGATTGAACCATATGCATGGTCCAGTCATACGATTGAACCATACGCATGGTCCAATCGCACGAATGGGCCCAGTCGCATCTAATATGGGCCGAGGCCTATATATACCAGTTCCAATGTGTAGACAGGGGGGTTTCTAAGGGTTTTAGAAATAGTGTGCCGGGAGCCTAGGGCTGCCGGATGAGAGGGGAGATCATGCTCGATCTTCCCCTTGCCAAGAGTCTTGATTCTTATGTTGTAACGAGCTTGTAATCGTTAGGTTTTATCAATGAAACCATTCAATTATAATTCGTATTACTGTTTGACTTTTGGTTTGTGTTTTTGTTTATCCTTCCGTCAAGAACATGCTCGGATGTTTATCGATCCGGAGAAAACCGACTTCACAAGATTTGTGATTGTTTGAAGTGTTATGCATAATGTTATAATATGAATACACTCAAACTTGGTGAAGTGAAGTTCTCATGCGTCCGACTGGACCATGCGGCCCAACAGTTGTCATGCGTCTGAATGGCCATGCGACTGAGTGTCCATGCGCCTAAATAGTCTATATGCCTGAACAACTTCATGCGACTGAATCAGGTGCACGACTGAACACTCAGTCGTGCGGATGAATCAACCGCATGGTTCCATCGCACGACTGAACCATACTAATGGTTCAGTCGCACGAATGAACAATACTAACCTATAAATACAACCCAATTCATGGAAAAACAAGAGCTTAAATTCAATTTTGATTCCAGAGGTACCCTAGCCGTCCAGAAACCTCCAAGTTGATACTCCAAGTTCATAGAACACAGTAGATCGATTCCCAATCGATTCTTAACGTTAGATTCAATACTTTATTGATTCTACGTGCGTTCTCACTGATTGGATTACCAATCAAATAGGATTCCGCACTATTTGGTTTGGTTTACACGTTAATCATTAGGTATTTCGTTCAAATACCAGGTCCTAACAAGTGGTATTAGAGCTTTGGCTCTTGATTAGATGTGATTCAATCAAGATTGATAAAAAGTTTGTGTTTTTACACTAAAAACGCAATCTTTTGTGTCAAAAGTTTTCTTGGAAGTACCCTGCTCATCAAGTTTCGGTTTTTACAGCCTTAGGCGATTAGGCTTGCAAAATTTTAAATTTTTACGGCTAAAACACGTTCAACCTAGAAATTTTCGCAAAACAGCAGCTTCAGTCGCACGAGTGAGCCATTCGCATGACTGGACTCATTCGTATACTCCAGACGCACGATTGGACTGAGTCACCTCTCCATTAGTACGACTGAGCCATCCGTTCTCAATGTTCATACGCATCAGCTTCATTCGCTCGACTGAACCAATCGCTTAGTTCAGCCGCATGATTGAACCAATCGCATATTTCATTCGCACGGATAGCCCATTCGCATCACCCAGTCGCACCAGTTTGACTATTTGATTAGTACTCTTAAAAGTTAATCGAGATGGAAGATCATATGTCAGTGTTTACTGCCGGAAAGGACTCAAGGATCCAGAACCTACTGTTGCTTGAGAGTGAGGTGGGGAATCATAATAAACCACCAAAACTCTTAACGTTAGATGAGTTCCCCACTGGAAACAACGTTTTAAGATCTACCTCAATGGAGTGGATCCAAATTTGTGGAAGCTATCGAGATTGGGTATAGTATGCCGGTGGGAGCAGATGGGGTAAAGCTTACTTTGGGAGGGATGACTGATGCTCAGAAAGTCAAGTATAATGCAGAAAAGAGAGTTTATGCATTGATTACACAGTCTATTCCTAAAGATATTTTCCACCAGTACTCGGAGAATAAGCAGGCCAAGAAGTTATGGGATGAGCTGGAAAAGAGATACGATAGAAATGCTTCGCTGAAGGCAATTAAAGCTAAGGAACTGAAGAAGGAATTTGACAACTTCTCATCAATGGGAACGAGAGTTTGGACGATATTATTAATAGATTCTACCATCTAATGAGTGAACTGCATACACATGGTGTTGCTACTACCATGGAAGAAAAGGTGTCAAATTTGCAGATGGTTTGCCAGAAAAGTGGGCTTCATTTGTGTCAAATCTAAGACAGAATGAGATGCTGGAAAAGTTGGATATAAATGACTTCATTCTAAAGCTGCGAGAAGAAGCACTTAGGGTGAAGTACAGAGCTCAGTGTTAGGACCTGGTATTTGAACGAAATACCTAATGATTAACGTGTAAACCAAACCAAATAGTGCGGAATCCTATTTGATTGGCAATCCAATCAGTGAGAACGCATGTAGAATCAATAAAGTATGAATCTAACATTAAGAATCGATTGGGAATCGATCTACTGTGTTCTATGAACTTGGAGTATCAACTTGGAGGTTTCTGGACGGCTAGGATACGTCTAGAATCGAAATAGAATTAAAGCTCACATTTTTCCATGAATTGGGTTGTATTTATAGGTTAGTATTGTTCATTCGTACGACTGAACCATTAGTATGGTTCAGTCGTGCGATTGAACCATGCGGTTGATTCATCTGCACGAATGAGTGTTCAGTCGTGCGCCTGATTCAGTCGCATGAAGTTGTTCAGGCGTATAGACTATTTAGGCGCATGGACACTCAGTCGCATGGCCATTTGGACGCATGAACACTGTTGGGCCGCATGGTCCAGTCGGACACATGAGAACTTCACTTCACCAAGTTTGAGTGTATTCAATATTATAACATTATGCATAACACTTCAACAATCACAAATCTAATTAACCAATTCAACATCGACTCATTAATGAAATATTAAACAATATAATTAACAAATAACCAATATCATTTCATTGATCATTCCAAACATTATGTCAAAATCAGACAAACAAGATATATTAAATTCATATCATGATCTAGGGACATACATGTACCAACACTCAGAAGTCTTCGTACACTCAGAATCCAGTCGTGTACAATGCCACACCTCAAGCTAAGATGTCTGGAGCACCTCTTCAGACTGCATTTGTGTCTAGCTCATCGGGTCCTTCATAAGCTTCTCCTTCAAGTTCAGAAACTTCAGGGTCTTCTTGTACCCATTACATTGGAACTGAAGCGAATGCTACTAGACTGAAGACCGAGAACCTCGGTAATGTGACTGTGGAAGTAGCTCGAGAGCACATGGATCTTTTGGCAGCAATGGTACATTCCTCTGATGGACTGGTTGCTGGGAAGATCGGAAACTGCCATCTGGCAGATGAGGACTACGAGCAGGTGGATGAAATGGAGCTGGAAAGAATGGATATTATGTGGGCCTTAGCTAGTGCTGATCGGAGGGCGAAGAAGTTTGTGAAAAAGACCGGACAAAACTTGGTTGCTACTTAGGATACCACATTTGGCTTTGACAAGAATAAAGTGACCTGCTTTAACTGTGGAGAAAAGGGGCATTTCAAGAGAGAATGTGTAAAGCCGAAGAAGACTGGGAACGGGAACCCATTCTCATCCTTCACTCGTCAAGACAAGCAAGCTAGCAGTTCTACCTCATCAAGCAAGGATCCAAAAGCCTTGACTGCTCATGATGATGAAGGACAGGACTAGAGTTTTCGGTTTGTCTATCCAGGGAATCAATATTGCCAGTGTCGAAGATTTAGATGATGACTCCGCGAGTGAGGGAGATATTGCAGTTGAGATAGCAATGTCAAATATAGAAGAGGCAACTGCAACTGAGGTCAGCTACAAGCCTGAAGAAGAGATTTTGAACAGCAAAGAAAGAATCACCAAAACCAGAGACATCTGATGCTGCGTTGATGGCTAACTCTAATGAACCTCCTCAGGTGTTCACTATAGTGCTGAAACCAACACGTGGATTGTAGACAGCGGTGCATCCAGGCACATGACAGGAAACATAGCTCTTTTATCAAACGTCAAGCAAATAAAAGGAGGGCATGTTTCCTTTGCTGGAAACAAGTGGGTTATATCACAGCTCAGGGAGAAGTTGGAAATCAGAAAGTTAAGTTTGATAGGGTGAACTACGTTCAGCAACTTCAAACCAACTTACTTTCTGTTTCCCAAATCCATGATAAAGGTTTTAAAGTCATATTCGACAACAAGAAGTGTTACGTCCTTAAGAAAGACTACATTATTCCAGAGGACCAAGTTCTGATGTGTGACATTCGTCATTTTCGACTACCTTTGTACTTGTTATCCTGTATTGTAAACCTGACTCGTTTTGGTCTTCGGATCTTTGAATATTAATAAAATGATGGATTTTATGTTGTAATCATGTTTCATACTTGTCGTGGCGTGACCACAGTTCGTTTCAGCAAAATCAGTTTTTTTAACGTTTTCGGTTCGTTTAAGGTCCGGACATGTATTTTAACCATCCAAACCAACCAAGACCTAACCCATAACTATTCTAGAACCCTCCAAACATGTAGATACCTGGTCTTAATTTATTTAAATTAAAATTTATTTTAAGTAAAAGAATCAAAGTGCACCTTTTACCCACCGGACAAACGCATTACCCATTTCCTCAAACCCTAATCTTTCCCTATAAATACCACTCATTCTCAACCATTTCACCTGCACATTTTCATCTTCTTCTCCCAAAAGTTTTGATCTTGTAAGTTGTTCTAGCTAGTTTTGCTTAAGTTTGACTTTGAAAAGTCAACGGAACCAAATCTTGCATTTCAAATCATTTCGGGTATGTAATTTTGGTTATTTTCAGTTTTTCTAAGTTATTTTATGTTCACAAAACCATTTTCATCTTTATTTAAGTCTTGTGGGCATTCAAACTCATATTTATGCATTTTAGACCCGTTTGGGTCGTTTTCGGGAAGTTTACTCGATTAACTTTCTTGTTTGAGTTTAGATCTGGAAGTTTTACCTTATTTTTAGTTCAATGGTTTTGGACATGTGGTAACCATCCTCGGTTCATACCGAGTCAAAGACTGAACCAAACCGAACGCTCGTTTAAGCACTTAAATAACTTTTAAGTGACCATGTTACATCAAACACTTTAGATCTGAGTTTTTCTTGATATTTTAGTTATTATATGGTTGATATGAAGGTGTAGAACAAATCTTGGCTTGAACCCAAGTTTCGGGTAAAAACCGAGTAAAACCGAACACTCGTTTTAACGAGTTAGTCAATGTTCAACCACCAAAAGTTCAACCTATCTTTTTAGTTATGTTTTAATTTATATTACTCATATTACTTAAGATTTTGGAAGTGTTAGAACAAATATTAGCTCAAACCAAGTTTCGGGTAAGAATAAACCCGAGTAAAAGTCAAACTTATCGTCTTAACGAGCTAGTCACCGTTCAAAACGCCAAAAGAAACATCTTTCCTAATTTTTATAACTTATGTTTCACTTTATGTTATTTGTATTAATAATATTATGGTATGACGGAACCGAACTTAGTTTTATACTAACATCGGGTTTAAACGAATTTCTTTATTAATAAAGTCTCAAACTCGGGTTTAAGAGAGTGTAAGTCAGACCTTGATGCTTACATTAATGGGATCGTGCATACTAGCACTAAACCAACTCCCATATGTAAAATTTAACAATGGTTGAGTAAAACTAAACATCAAGGACCCGTTTTCTTGTAAAACTCATTTTATACTTACGTTATTTAAACACACTTTGTAAAATATAACTAAAACTCCCAAAAACCCAAGCCTTATTTTTATGAACTTTTATACCATTATATTTCATCTTCAATACTCAATACTTACTCAAGATCTTTCAATCTAGGACACGCACGTTAAAACCGTCGGACTCGTTTACTTGAGGATTTTATTCAAAATTTATCATCAACGTCATTTTATTCCATGTGAGTAATTTCATCCCTGTTTTCTCTTCGATACTTTGGGGGTAGCAATCATACTTACTCAACAAAAAAAATGATTTAACATCTAGATTCTCAACCCACAACCACTAGGTTATGTGTTGCTTAGAATAATTGTCCAATTGTATGTTATATACCTCATATGATTAATTGCTACACGTTTATTGCTTTTGATCGTTTAGCCTCATCCTCATCCTCAATAAGTATGATCATACGCTCCTCCTTGTAATATGGTAGTTTTATCAATTAGAAAGGAGCCTAATTTATTTATGATTGATAACCTCAATTGTCACTTTTATTTACGGCTTCACATATTTGAGTTGTGGATTTTTTCCTTATATTATATTTATAAAGTCATGGAATTGCTCACCAACATACATGTTGACAAAACATATTTTATGCAATGCTACAGGTTTGATTATCGGTTGATTGAAGATTTAAAGACGTTACTTTATTTTGGACCGTTAGGTTATTAGTTAAGAACTATTATCCCGAAAGGATTCGAAGAAACCAAATGTCAAGGCCATCACCGATCCATCTCCAAGCTCCAAAGTTGAAGGCCAACCCCAATCCATCAATTACTCCAACTCATCTCACCACTCTAAAAAGAAGCATAAACCGCACCATCGAAACTTTGCTGTCACTCATCCAACTCAACCCCAATCTCAATCTCAAGCTGCCCAAAATCGAAAACCTTACACCAGTCCCCATCCCTTGTGCAACACTTGTGAACTCCACCACCCATCTTACTCCGCTTGTCGCCAATGCTCAAATTGCAATCGTTACGACCACCTTAGCAATGTGTGTCGTGAAGCCTCCTGTGGACAAATCACTCTACCAAGGTTTGTTCCGCATAATCCTCAAAACTGACCCATGCCTTTTGCTCAAACTCCTTCTCAACTGAGAGCTTGTTTCAATTGTGGAGACCCAAATCATTTCCACAATGCTTGTCCCCGACTCACTTTTGCAAATCAAGCCCAAATCATGCTGCACCATACTACACAACTCAAGCCTACCAATTGCAAACTTACCAACCTCAAGTCCCACAACTCATGGCTCCTTCAGTTCAACCACTCCAACCAATTCAAGCTCCTCCTACCCCGCCTTCGCAAGCTCCACAAGTCACCCATGGCAACCAAGGGCGTGTTTTTATGATGATGTCAACCAAGCCCAAGTTGCCAACGATGTGGTGAACGGTACGTTTTTAATTAATGAGCATTTTGCTTCAATTTTATTCGATACCAGAGCTGATAGGAGTTTTATTTCATTTAAATTTGAATCAACCCTTGCCGTACCCCGTACTAAACTTTCTCGACCTTTTTCTGTCGAAGTCGCCAATGGTAGCTCAATCACTATCGATTCGGTCATCCGCGATTGCATACTCACTCTTTGTAAGCGTAAATTCTCAATTGACCTCATCCCGATGCAAATGGGAAGTTTCGACATCATAGTAGGCATGAATTGGTTAGCCTTGCATCGTGCCGAAATTGTTTGCTATGATAAGTTTATTCGAATTCCACTCGCCAATGGTAAAACTCTCAAAATCTTCAGCAAAACTTCTCCCAAAAAGCTCAACCTCATGTCGTGTTCTCAATCTCAAAAGTACGTACGCCAAAAGTACGTTCTGTTCCTAGCTCAAGCGGTGGCAAAAGACCCCGGAGAAAGGAAAATTCAAGACATTCACGTTGTTTGTGATTTTCCTGATGTTTTTCCCGACGAAGTCTCCGGTCTTCCACCCATCCGTCCCGTCAAATTTCGAATCGATCTTGTCCCCAGAGCAACTCCCGTAGCTAAGGCTCCCTATCGTTTAGCTCCTTCTGAAATGCAGGAACCGTCAAACCAACTCCAAGAACTCTCAGATAAGGGTTTAATCCGTCCAAGCTCATCTCCTTGGGGTGCACCCGTTCTCTTCGTGAAAAAGAAAGATGGCTCGTTTCGCATGTGTATCGACTACCATGAGCTCAATAAACTCACCATAAAAATTGTTACCCTTTGCCTCGAATCGACGACCTCTTTGATCAACTCCAAGTGCAACTTGCTTCTCCAAAATGATCTTCGATCGGGTTATCATCAATTGCGTGTTCACGAAGATGACATTCCAAAACTGCTTTTCGTACGCGGTATGGACATTACAAGTTCATGCTTATGCCATTTGGATTAACCAATGCACCCGCGGTATACATGGACCTCATGAACCGCGTTTGCAAACCATTTTTGGATAAATTCGTAATTGTATTTATTGACGACATCCTCATCTTTTCTAAATCCAAAGCCGAGCATGAGCATCATTTATGTTCCATGCTCGATCTCCTAAGAAAAGAAAAACTTTATGCCAAATTTTCGAAATGTGAATTTTGGCTAAAAAAAGTTCAATTTTTGGGTCACATCGTTAACGATAAAGGTATTCATGTTGATCCCGCTAAAATTGAGGCCGTAAAAGATTGGAAGACTCCATCCACACCTACCGAAGTTCGATCCTTCCTTGGTTTGGCGGGTATTATCGGTGTTTTATTCTAAACTTCTCCAAATTTGCGTTACCCCTCACCGCATTAACTCATAAGGGAAAATCTTATGAATGGGGACCAAAACAAGAAGAAGCTTTTCAAACTCTTAAGCATATGCTTTGCAATGCTCCTATCTTAGCCCTCCCTGAAGGAAACGACGATTTTGTGGTATTTTGTGATGCATCCAACCAAGGTCTCGGTTGCGTTCTCATGCAACGAGGTCAAGTTATCGCTTATGCCTCAAGACAACTCAAAGTTCACGAGAAAAATTACACAACTCACGATCTCGAACTTGGTGCCGTCGTTTTCGCTTTAAAAATCTGGAGACACTATCTTTATGGTACAAAATGTGTAGTATTCACCGATCATAAAAGCCTTCAACACATTTTCGACCAAAAAGATCTGAACATGAGACAACAGCGATGGGGCGAATTACTTGTGACTATGATTGCGAAATTCGCTACCATCCCGGTAAAGCGAATGTCGTGGCCGATGCCCTTAGTCGAAAAGTTAATGTTAAATCTATTTTGCTCCATAGCATTATCATCCAAACCGATCTTCAAAACCGCATCTATCGAGCCCAGTGCACCTCCGTTGATGAAGGTAACATGTACGAAGAAATGTCATGTGGAGCCGAACTTCAACTCGAAACTAAACCCGATGGCTTACTTTACTTTCTCAATCGTTTATGGGTTCCCGATCGTGACGAACTTCGTACTTTCATTCTTGACGAGGCTCATAAGTCACGTTATTCTGTGCATCCCGGTGCGGATAAAATGTGCTTCGATCTTCGTCCCATTTATTGGTGGCCCGGTATGAAAAAGGATGTGGCACTTTACGTTTCAAAATGTCTTACATGCTCAAAGGTTAAAGCCTAGCATCAAAGACCTTTCGGTTTACTCGAGCAACCCTCGATTCCTGTTTGGAAATGGGATGACATTGCCATGGATTTCATCACTAAGCTCCCAAATACCCGAAACCAAAATGATAGTATTTGGGTAATCATCTATCGATTGACCAAATCGGCTCACTTCATTCCGATCCGAGAAAAGTATTCCGTGGAACAACTAGCTCAAATCTATGTCCGAGAAATCGTGTGCCGCCATGGTATACCAATGACCATCATCTCCGATCGTGATGCTCGTTTCACGTCTCATTTTTGGAAATTGCTTCAAAATGCTCTAGGTACTCGCCTTGACCTTAGTACCGCTTACCATCCTCAAACCGATGGCCAATCCGAGCGTACAATCCAAACCCTCGAGGATATGCTTCGATCATGCGTACTAGACTTTGGTGGAAATTGGGACTCTCATATTCCGCTTATTGAGTTCTCCTACAACAATAGTTTCCATTCTAGCATTGGTATGGCTCCGTTTGAAGCTCTCTATGGTCGAAAGTTTCGTTCTCTGATTTGTTGGAATGAGATTGGTGAAACTCAAATCACCGGTCCTCAGATGGTTCAAGACACTACCGATCGTATCGATCAAATCCGCAAGAATCTACTCGCCGCTAGAAGCCGTCAAAAGAGTTATGCCGATAAACGACGAAAGCCTCTAGAATTTCACGTCGACGACCTTGTCATCCTCAAAGTATCTCCTTGGAAGGGGGTAGTCCTTTTTGGAAAGAAAGGAAAACTAGCTCCTCGTTTCGTAGGCCCATTCAAGATCCTCGAAAGGATTGGAAAAGTGGCTTATAGACTCGATTTACCGAAAGAACTTTCCGGTGTTCATCCTACCTTTCATGTCTCAAATCATAAGAAATGCTTAGCTGAGGGTAATCTCCACATACCACTCGATGAAGTACATAACGATGAGACAATGCAACTTGTTGAAAGACCCGTAGAAATTATGGATCGCAACGAGAAACGAACCAAACGAAGCCGTATTCGGTTGGTGAAAGTTCGTTGGGAATCAAGACGTGGTGCCGAATTTACTTGGGAAAGAGAAGAAGTCATGAAGGAAAAGTACCCGCGTCTCTTCATCGTAGCTTCTTCCTAATTTCGGGACGAAATTTCCAAAAGTAGGGAATACTGTGACATTCGTCATTTTCGACTAGCTTTGTATTTGTTATCCTGTATTGTAAACCCGACTCGTTTTGGTCTTCGGATCTTTGAATATTAATAAAATTATGGATTTTATGTTGTAATCATGTTTCATACTTGTCGTGGCGTGACCCACAGTTCGTTTCAGCAAAATCAGTTTTTTTAACGTTTTCGGTTCGTTTAAGGTCCGGACTTGTATTTTAACCATCCAAACCAACCAAGAGCTAACCCATAACTATTCTAGAACCCTCCAAACATGTAGATACCTGGTCATAATTTATTTAAATTAAAATTTGTTTTAAATAAAAGAATCAAAGTGCACCCTTTTACCCACCGGACAAACGCATTACCCGTTTCCTCAAACCCTAATCTTTCCCTATAAATACCACTCATTCTCAACCATTTCACCTGAACATTTCCATCTTCTTCTCCCAAAAGTTTTGATCTTGTAAGTTGTTCTAGCTAGTTTTGCTTAAGTTTGACTTAAAAAGTCAACGGAACCGAATCTTGCATTTCAAATCATTTCGGGTATGTAATTTTGGTTATTTTCAGTTTTTCTAAGTTATTTTATGTTCACAAAACCATTTTCATCTTTATTTAAGTCTTGTGGGCATTCAAACTCATATTTATGCATTTTAGACCCGTTTGGGTCGTTTTCGGGAAGTTTACTCGATTAACTTTCTTGTTTGAGTTTAGATCTGGAAGTTTTAACTTATTTTTAGTTCAATGGTTTTGGACATGTGGTAACCATCCTCGGGTTCATACCGAGTCAAAGGCCGAACCAAACCGAACGCTCGTCACTTTAAATAACTTTTAAGTGACCATGTTACATCAAACACTTTAGATCTGAGTTTTTCTTGATATTTTATTATTATATGGTTGATATGGAGGTGTAGAACAAATCTTGGCTTGAATCCAAGTTTCGGGTAAAAACTGAGTAAAACCGAACACCTGTTTTAACGAGTTAGTCAATGTTCAAACCACCAAAAGTTCAACCTATCTTTTTAGTTATGTTTTAATTTATATTACTCATATTACTTAAGATTTTGGAAGTGTTAGAACAAATATTAGCTCAAACCAAGTTTCGGGTAAGAATAAACCGAGTAAAAGTCGAACTTATCGTCTTAACGAGCTAGTCACCGTTCAAAACGCCAAAAGAAAAATCTTTCCTAATTTTTTAACTTATGTTTCGCTTTATGTTATTTGTATTAATAATATTATGGTATGACGGAACCAAACATGGTTTATAATAATATCGGGTTTAAACGAATTTCTTTATTAATTAAAGTATCAAACTCGGGTTTAAGAGAGTGTAAGTCAGACCTTGATGCTTACATTAATGGGATCGTGCATACTAGCACTAAACCAACTCCCATATGTAAAATTAACAATGGTTGAGTAAAACTAAACATCAAGGACCGTTTTCTTGTAAAACTCATTTTATACTTACGTTATTTGAACACACTTTGTAAAATATAACTAAAACTCCCGAAAACCCAAGCCTTATTTTTATGAACTTTTATACCATTTATATTTCATCTTCAATACTCAATACTTACTCAAGATCTTTCAATCTCGGACACGCACGTTAAAACCGTCGGACTCGCTTACTTGAGGATTTTATTCAAAATTTATCATCGTCATTTTATTCCATGTGAGTAATTTCATCCCCGTTTTCTCTTTGATACTTTGGGGGTAGCAAGCATACTTACTCAACAAAAAAAAATGATTTAACATCTAGATCCTCAACCCATAACCACTAGGTTATGTGTTGATTAGAATAATTGTCCAATTGTATGTTATATACCTCATATGATTAATTGCTACACGTTTATTGCTTTTGATCGTTTAGCCTCATCCTCATCCTCAATAAGTATGATCATACGCTCCTCCTTGTAATATGGTAGTTTTATCAATTTGAAAGGAGCTTAATTTATTTACGATTGATACCTCAATTGTCACTTTTATTTACGGCTTCACATATTTGAGTTGTCGATTTTTTCCTTATATTATATTTATAAAGTCATGGAATTGCTCACCAACATACATTTTGACAAAACCTATTTTATGCAATGCTACAGGTTTGATTATCGGTTGATTGAAGATTTAAAGACGTTACTTTATTTTGGACCGTTAGGTTATTAGGTAAGAACTATTTATTTTCTTGTATTTGTAAGAACATGTTATGAAATGAATGAGTTGATTAAATATTGTCACTTTAATAGTGTCATGTGCTTTTGAACAATCTTAGTTGCGCCCCGGCATGTTCCGCCGCTTTGGTCGGGGTGTGACATGATGACAGCTTCAAGATATAAAGACCTTTATGTTTTGGATCTCTCAACAACTTCGACAACGGATCATGAAGTTCAGTGCTTTCTATCAAAAGCCACTGAGAAGGACTCCATCTCCTGGCATAGGAGAATGGGACACAACAATCAACGGAAGATGAATCACTTGATCTAGAAGGATCTTGTGAGAGGAGTTAATGTCAAGAATTTCCAACTTTCTATTTTTTTGTTGCATGCAAAAAGGGCAAACAGACGAAGAAATCTCATAAGGAAAAGCAGGTTCATTCTATAGAACTTCCTCTTGAGCCTCTTCACATGGATCTGTTTGGTCCAGTCAGTACAAGAAGCATCACAGGCGACTTGTATTGCTATGTAGTTACCGATGACTACTCAAGGTTCTCTTGGGTAATGTTTCTGAAATCCAAATCAGAAACATTTGAATCCTTCAAGGAATTGGTAACTACACTGGAATCCCTATACAAGCTGAAGGTAAGACAGGTGCGATCAGACAACAGAACCGAGTTCAAGAATCAATGGATGGAGGCTTATTGCAAGGAAAAGGGAATTGTACATCAATTCACTTCTGTATACACACTTCAGATGAATGGTGTTGCTGAGAGAAAGAACAAAAGCTTGATAGAGACAGCACGGACAATGCTGGCAGACTCAAAACTACCTATTCAATTCTGGAATGAGGCAGTGGCTAATGCGTGTTATACACTGAATCAAGTTCTAATAGTCAAGCTCCACGGAAAAACATGTTACGAGCTACTACAACGACGTAAACCGAATCTGGAGTATCTCGAACCATTTGGCGCACTGTGTACACTTCTGTAGAAGACTCAAGAAGGTAAATTTAGCGAGAAGGCTAATGAAGGAATGTTCCTAGGATACAACATACCGAACAAGAGAGTTTACAACAACTCAACGGGTCTAGTAGAAGTGTGGTGTAATGTTGATGTTCAGAGATATAACACACCACCTACTTGTAAAGGATCCGCCTACTTTTTCGACTGTGATGGATTCTTTAAGTCCTTCAACATCCCTATCTCTCCTTCTGATGATGAGTTGGCTACTCGAATGATGGATGATATCTTGAGTACACCAACTCTTGATCCAACATCATCGAGTTCACAGGGAGAATCATCTACTCAGTCAGGGGGAGTAGTCGACGACAATGACTCCTCCTCTAAAGATGAGGATGAAGAAGATGACCAGAACAGTCAGGAGCAACAGGTTCCAGTTCCTGAAAGTCCACAAGCATCTAACGGTGATGCACCTTCGACTTCGGAACCTGAAACTCCTTCTACCTCAGATGTAGAACCAAATGTTCATAACCTTGGCTCTGAGGTAGCTGTTCCTACTACTCCTGGATCACGTCTAAACCTTTATCATCCCTTAGACAATGTCATTGGGGATGTCTGATCAGGAGTACAAACCCGAAACCAGCTGTACTCAGCTGATTATGCCTCTGTTATGGAAAAGGGATACATTCATGATGGTGCTTATCGGTGTTTTGTCTCGCAGTTTGAGCCAAAATACGTCAGTGATGCACTAAACGATGAGGCATGGTGAGTGCCATGCAAGAAGAACTTCTTCAGTTCAAGAAGTTAGGAGTATGGACTCTGGTAGATAAAACTAAAGGTGCTAAGGTCATTGGCACCAAATGGGTGTTGAAATGCAAGAAGGATGACCAAAGGGTCATTATCAGGAACAAGGCTCGACTGGTTGTTCAGGGATTTCGCCAAGTCGAGGGGATTGACTACAGTGAAGTGTTTGCACTAGTGGCAAGGATGGAAGCCATCCGTATCTTCCTTGCCTATGCATTGTATATGAAGATTAAAGTCTATCAATTAGATGTGAAGAGTGCATTCCTTCATGGGGAAATTCGAGAGACAGTGTATGTCAGTCAACTCGAGAATTTGAAGATCCTTATCATCGGGACAGAGTTTACAAACTCGACAAGGCCTTATACTGGCTTCATCAAGCTCCTAGGGCCTGGTATGAGAAACTCTTAACTCATCTTGTGAAACACGGCTTTCGCAGGAGAGTCATTGACTGCACACTGTTCATCAAAGAAAAAGATGGTGACCTACTGCTAGTACAAATCTATGTTGATGACATAATCTTCGTTCAAAGAACGAAGAATTATGCAAAGAGTTTGAAGCAGTTATGAAAAAAGAGTTCGAGATGAGTGCTATGGGGGAGATGAAATTCTTTCTCGGGTTACAGGTGGATCAGACACCGAATGGGATCTTATACATCAGACCAAGTATGTGGGAGACATTCTCAGTCGGTTTGACATGAAGAATGTGTCTGTTGTTGGGACTCCACTTGCTACAAATCATGATATAGCACCTGACGAAAATGGAGATCTGGTAGATGCCACAATGTACCGAGGAATGATTGGATCCCTCATGTATCTCACTGCCTCAAGACCTGATATCATGTATGCTACATGTTTCTATTCTAGATATCTGGCTAAGCCTAAGGTTAACCATCTGATCGGGGTCAAAAGGATATTTAGTTATCTGAAGGGTACACCCACACTTGGGTTGTGGTATCCTCATGATGATGACTTTGAGCTCACGGCGTATAATGACTCGGATTATGGGGGCTGGAAGATGAACTACAAGTCTACATCAGCAGGGTGTCAATTTTTTGGGAGTAGATTAGTTACCTAGCAGTGTAAGAAGCAGACATCGGTTGCACTGTCAACCTGTGAAGCCGAATACGTTGCTGCTGCAAATTGCTGTTCACAAATCATCTGGATTCAACAGCAAATGCGGGATTACGGTTTAAAGTTTTCTTCTACTCCTATCTTTGTTGATAACTCTGCTGCAATTGCAGTAACTAAAAATCCGGTACAACATCCAATGACCAAACACATCGGTATTAAATACCATTTCATAAGAGACTGTTTTGAAAAGAACTTAATCGATGTGGTAAAAATTAATACTGACTTTCAACGCACTGACCTCTATACAGAAGCCTTTGATAAACCATGTTTTCTATATTTGTTAGAGGTCAACGTGTTAAAAAGAAAAGTGATGTAGTTCCAGAGGATGATCATGTGTAGTCCGATGCATTGTAGTCATATTTTTCTTTTTCAATTTTTTTATTTATTTTATTCTATTTAAATTAAATTCATGTTATTTAGCTGTCTGTTAAAATCCTAAAATAATTAAATTCAGTATGATTATAGAATTTTAGGGGGAGAGTAGGTCAGCTAGTAACATTATTAAAAAAACACGAGGGTGAAGGAGTAGATAGCCGATGTAAGGTAGATCGTATCTGTGATACTGATTCAAACCTTTTGGAAAATGATAGTACACAGGAACAAATCAAAGGGACTTTAAAATTTAATTTAGAAAAGATGTAAAATTCAATGTATAAGTCTGTGTAGTCTAAGCAATATAAAAAGGGAAGATGATAGAAAAACTAGTAACTACTAAGGTAACACAAAGAAAGTAGACCTAGAGGTTGCTAGACCACAAATGATATGTTGGTAGATTCAACATAATAGATGAGTAGACCTGACTGGTGATTTCAAGATCAAACTAAGTTGTTTAACTGACTGTGGGCTGCCATCTTATCACTGGTTAACACAATCAACAATATTCCAATAAGGGGTAATGAGCATGTAAACGCCACAAATGTGTGCGGATGACCAAAATTAGAGCAAAGCACGAAAAAAATTGAAAGACAAATGCAATCAAGCTAATGACATATGTTGTTGGCGCATTTTGTGTAAAATAAAATTTAGCTGCTCTAACAAGAAGATAGGTTGTATGCCTCTCTGCTGTGCGATGGCACTGACCTGAGGATAAGCATAACCTAGATATTCTAGACTTCATTGTTGTTTGCCGCCTCTCTGCTGTGCGATGGCACTGACCTGAGGATTGGCTTCTCTTTGAAAGCTCTAAAAATAGTCTCTTCTTGTAAAAATACCTGTAGACCGCTCAAAAGCTCCCGAGGAATGTTGATTACCATATAAGAGTGGGATCCACAAATGCCAGTTGAACAATTAAACCTAAACCTATCACCAGTTTGTGTCTAAAGTCTGTGCATGGATTTAAGAGGACAAATATACTGACAATCTTTGTGGCTGCAATTCTTGAAAGTTCAAATGAATGTGGGAATCTAGTAGTACCAGTGTGATTTCCTAAATTTGCTAAAGACTCTGGATGAAAACCAAGAAGTGAGCATCTAAAGGTTTTGATAACGAGTCCCAATGATTTGACTTGCATGTATGATTCCAAAAGTGAATTGTTCCAGGTGTGGTCAAACTAAATTGAAGCTGCCTATTCTGGAACCAATCCAGGAGATGTCTATCTTAGGATTTATCCCTCACAAAAGTCAAAAAACAAGTTCTACTTTTGTATTTAGTTTAAGGTTCTAGTTAGTTAGTCATTTTAGTTTGTCTGTTCGTCAGACTACATCATGAAAATCAGTATGGGATTAACTCACCTAAAAGGTCATGTCTGAGATGGCCACATGTGTTTTCAAAGTTTAAAAGGGTCACGTCTGAGGTGACTAAACTGATTAAAAGGGTCACGTCTGAGGTGACTAAATTGTTTAAAAGGATCACGTCTGAGGTGATCAAAAGTTTTTCAAGTTAAAAGGATCATGTCTGAGATGATCAAATGCTTATAATGTTTATACTATAGTTTGGAAAGGGTTTAAATGTAAAATGGTAAGAAATGCAGAAAATTCATAAGTATGACCCATTCGCACGAATGGACCATTAGTATGGACTTATCATACGAATGGGAGCCATTCGTACGAATGGATCATGAGTATGGACCATCCAACCAAATGGCCCATACGAATGACCAAGTCGGATGTTTAAGTGCGAACGAATGAGTAAGTCACATGACTGAACTCCAGTCGGATGACTGAATGGGGCGACTAAACCAATCGCACGACTGAGGCCCACTCGCCCGAATGAAATATGTGTATGAGCCCAATCGGACGATTAATTTAGGGTTAGTATAAATAGAGAGAGAGTCGGTCGCAGAGACTCATCACTCTCAAATTTACCCTAAATCGCACGACTAACGTTACGCTGCCCAAATTTGGTTTGATCTCTATATACCCTCGATTCTCACATACTGACCTTCTGCATTGATTCTACAGGTAATTTGTGGTGCAGAAACACTACCAGATCTTCAATTTGACACTGAATCTGGACATTGGACTCATTAGAAAAACCGCGACTTATGTGGCAAAATAACCTAACCAAACGATGTAAACAAATGAAATTAAAGTTTTAGATGTTAAACTAATGGATTCCGAGCCTAATGAATCAAAACACGAAGTCTAAAACTCAAAATTGGTGAAAAATTGAATTTGAATTGAGCGGACAGAACGACATGCGAATGGACAGGTTGATGAATTTCAGTCGCACGACTGAAGAGTGCGAACAGCTTAACCGCATGACTGAACTATGCATATGAGTTCGGTCGCATGACTGGTGTAACCGCATGAGGCTACGTACGCATGAGTCCAGTCGCACACTCAATAGTACGTATGGAGTCATTCGCACGACTGAATGCCAGTCGCACAGCCTCATTCGCATGACAGAAAAGAAGTTTGTTCAAGTCCAAGTGTTTCATGACATTCTTAACCAATGGGTACTAATGTTTACTTTCCTTGTGTAACAGATGGCCAGCCGTTGGACTATGAGTACGAAGCACAATATTTGTGCTCATCTGGATCTGACATCCAGAATGCTTCAGACTTCTCGGGCATTATCACCTTCCTTAGGAGATCGAGGATTGCACACGCTATATCTGCTCCATGTACACCTTATCGGTCTATTCAGCAGGCCTTCTGGGAAGGTGCGATAGTTGATCGATCCTCTGAGCCTCACTGTATCAGAGGTACTATCTTTGGAGAGGCTATAGCTATCACAGAGGAGGATCTTAGGATCGTGTTACAGTTGGGGGACGATGCTGATGTCCTACTAGATTACACCCACTTACTGTCAGAGGATGTTTTCTTCGAGTCAAGTACTCTGGGGACATCAATGCTGGGGTGCTCAACAAGAGCAACCTCTGTCCCCAGTTCAAGTATCTTGCTCACGTATTGTTGAAATGCATAGCATCCAGGAAGGGAGGCTTTGATGAGTTGTCTGACCAGATCCAGAACGTTATGTTGCGTTGGTGCTGAACCATCCGTTCAGCTTCTCCAGGATGATCTTCACCTACTTGGTGGAGAACATTGAGGGGAAAGGGAAGGAGGGCTTCTGCATGTACCTCCAATTTATCCAGGTGATCATAGACCAGAAGCTCCCCTCCCTGCCAAAGGAGAAGGATGATGCTGTAGTGCTTGAGGTGATGGATGATACCACCCTGGGCCGGATGAAGGTATACATGGGGAAGCAGGTAAAACCCCCTGTTAGGAGATTGTTTGGGCATCTGGCCCGTGAGAACTATGTGGTGCCAGCTAGGAGGAAGTGGCGCCACGACGACAGTGATTCTGATGTTGAGCAGATTACTCTACCCGCCGATGACTGATGATGATGACGGTGGGGATGCTGGAGATGACATGCCCATTCCACTGAGGGGTGAAGCTACAGACGTTATACCTCCAGTATCTGCCTCCATGGGAGACATAGCTGAGTCAGCCGGGTTTCACTAGGACTTTATACCTGGTGAGGAGGAAGAAGAGTCAGACGAGGAGCCACTGACTAGGACTGTGGGAAGCAAAGTCGTTCCCACAGAACATGGATTCCGGGCGGTTGGTGAATGCCCCAGTGGATCTGGAGAGACTGTCGCTGACCCGACCTATGCTCCAGAGCCGTCCAGCCGTATCCTAGGGGGAGCATCCACCTCGACTGGGTCAAGGAAGAAGAGGATGGCTCAGCCCTATGGGATGAAGCAGAAGAAGAGACGGCTCCCGTTCATCACTACCACAGCACCCACTACATCTACCATACCACCCACTACCTCAGCCACCACCATAACCACCTCTACAGGCATAGCCACCACCATAACCACCTCTACAGCCACAGCCACCACCACGACCACCTCCACAGCAACCACTACCATTCCACACCCCTACCACTACATATATCCCATCCACCACTATATCATTCACACCTACATCACCACCACTATCATCTAGACCTAACCCAATCTTCACCACTGCCACCACTACTACCACTAGCCACCAAGCCGGGCCATCATCACATCCCACCCAACTATATGGATCATCTCTACCTCCCATTGGGGTAGAGGAACAATTTTCAGCGCTGAACCGTATGGTGATGCACCTGCGAGCAGCCAATGACGAGAAGACTGCGCAGATTCGTTAGTTGGCAGATCTCACAGCTGAACAGTCCCAACAGATCTCTCAGTAGGCTCAGCTGATTGAGCAGCAGGCACAACAAATGGCTGCTCAGAGTGAAGAGATTGCCTAACTCCAAGAGCATAGAGTCATATTAGAAGAGAAGATTGAGGAGTTGGAGGATGCTAAAAAGTCTATCATGCTCAAGCTGAAAGGAACTAAAGATGAGCCTCTGAAGATAAAGGAAGGAGATGGCGATGAGGGTGTAGATGATGATGAGGAAGAAGATGAAGAGAGTGATGATGATGAAGGGGATGAGGAAGAAAGAACAGAGGCCAGGCAGGAGGATGATGATGATGAAGGAGGAGATGCAGCTGCATCAACCTCAGCTCAGGGTCAAGAAAGAAGATCAAAGAGAAATCAAGACCAATGAGCTTCCTCTTCTGCCTCACCAAGTGATGATCCAGCGATTCAAGATAAAAGTAATGATTAGATGATTATGTATTTGATAGCCTTTGTACTTGAATCATGTATTAAACTTATGCATTTGATGTTTATATTAAGATTAATGTATTTCTGTCTTGATTATTAACTAATGTTTGACATGTTACATATTTACAACAAGCAGATCCAAACTTTCAAAGGGACAAATTCGATGTTGCTCCCCTTTAGCAGATCAAGACTCAGCTAACTATGATTTTTGATCTGCAAGGGATCGTCACAAGGTCGGTGAGTTATAACCCTGAAGAAGGGGAAATAATTCACGATCTATCAAATGAGCAACTATTTGAGATCTTCAAGCTAAATCCCGATGAGATTGTGAAGGATGCTCCAACGTGCGACTCGACAAGTGACGAAGAGCTCAATGACGTTGATGAAATAGAGATAGAAGATGTCACTGTAGAGCACTACCCTCAGTATGCTGACAATGAGGGAAATGTGGTCCCCAATCTGGGTGAATCCCTTGTCAGTGATACATTTGAGGTGTTAGACAAAATAGAGCAGAGTCAGAGAAGAAAGAGGGATCGGGCCAAGCCTCAAATGATGATGTTGATATCTGAAAGGCTGAATGGGCTGTTTGTTTTAAAGAAGTTAGAGCCCAACGCGTTGCACCTAGACAGGACACCTACACCAAACTCTACAGAGTCAAGAAACATCATAAGGTGTCAGGAAGGATTATAGCATGGGCATATTGTGAGGACATTAACATTTATGCCGTTAAGAGGGAGAAGGCATAGAGTACTTTAGATTTCCACATGATCTAAAGACTCTACTAGGTTTTGAGCTCAACCAGCTGGCCAAACTAAAGCTGTTATATGCTGACCCAAGAAAAATGTCAGGATGGTTTGAGGCTGCCCTAAGGAAGGAGTACCACACCAGGTGGGTTAACTTCAGACCCCAACAGCCTACAAGGTACATCAGAAGGTCTGAAGTTAATGCCATTACTAGAAAGCCAAAGATAGTGTTGAAGTGGAGTCCTCCGCGCACGATGTCAAGAATCCCACTCAGGGAAATGCCATAGGATTTCACTCCACACTTTAAGTGGTGGTACTACGATTGGAGGACAGGAGAAGCGGTCATAGTCCTAAACAAAGAGGGCCAAATGGATACTATCAGGGTATTTGACCCAATGTGGCTTACCAACTTGTCAGCTAATGATGTTTACACTCTATACAAGTGGTCACTGTTCTATGATACGCAGGATATAGTACAAGCCCTCCAGTTCCAGAATGTCATAAGACTCTGTTATGCATTTGAGATTCATGCAGGAGTCACAAAAGAGGATAAGTACAAGAAGTATGCGGAGGTAATGAAGACAACAAAACATTAGAGAGACCTTGGTCCAAGGGGAGTTTGTTGGTACATGTATGCCCCTAGATCATGATATGAATGTAATAGATCTTGTTTGTCTGATTCTGATGTAATGTTTGGAATGATCAATGAAATGATATTGGTTATTTGTTAATTATAATGTTTAATATTTCATTAATGAGTCGATGTTGAATTGGTTAATTAGATTTGTGATTGTTTGAAGTGTTATGCATAATGTTATAATATTGAATACACTCAAACTTGGTGAAGTGAAGTTCTTATGCGTCTGACTGGACCATGCGGCCCAACGGTGGTCATGCGTCCGAATGGCCATGCGACTGAGTGTCCATGCGCCTAAATAGTCTATACGCCTGAACAACTTCATGCGACTAAGTCAGGCGCATGACTGAACACTCAGTCGTGCGGATGAATCAACCGCATGGTTCAATCGCACGAATGAACAATACTAACCTATAATACAACCCAATTTGTGGAAAAACAAGAGCTTTAATTCTATTTCGATTCCAGACGTACCCTCGCCATGCAGAAACCTCCAAGTTGATACTCCAAGTTCATAGAATGCAGTAGATTGATTCCCAATCGATTCTTAACATTAGATTCAATACTTTATTGATTCTACGTGCGTTCTCACTGATTGGATGCCAATCAAATAGGATTTTGCACTATTGGTTTGGTTTACACGTTA
Source organism: Flaveria trinervia (assembly GCA_025506515.1). Classification (NCBI taxonomy): domain Eukaryota; kingdom Viridiplantae; phylum Streptophyta; class Magnoliopsida; order Asterales; family Asteraceae; genus Flaveria; species Flaveria trinervia. The sequence goes on from CM046448.1 coordinate 80,442,655, forward strand.
ATCATTAGGTATTTCGTTCAAATACCAGGTCCTAACACTTTTAGGCATGGGGTCGTGCTTAAACACTCCAGAAAGCCTATAAATAGAAATCTCAGTTCACTATTTTTAGCAAGATTTGGTGGGAGAGTTACTCTCCAGAACTCTCTCGGGAATCAAGACTTCAAGGTCATATGGAGTCTCGGGAGGTGCATACAACACTTGGAAGAAGCTCGGGATTGTCTAAAGATCATACATTGTGGATTATCAGTTTGATTGTTCCATTTCACCGATGATTACTGTTAGGATCGCGTACAGGACGAATACTAACAGATTTACGCGTGTACCAAATCAAATAGTGCGGAATCCTATTTGATTGGCGATCCAATTAGTGAGAACGCACGTAGAATCAATTAAAGATTGAATCTAAACATTAAGAACGATTAGCAGTCGATCTACTGCGAACTTTGAAGTTGGAACAGGTTATTAGAGGTCTATGGATGGCTAGGGTACGTCTGGGTATCGAAGTATTCAAAGTGTCTCGTTTTTCCACGATTTAAGTGGTATTTATAGGTTAAGGTTTTTCAATTTGGCAACTGAACCATTAGCATGGTTTAGTCGTGCTATTGAGTCATGCGGTTGATCCATTCGCACAAATGAGTGTTCAGTCGTGCGACTGAGTCAATCTCATGTTTCAATCATGCGATTGATCCAGTCTCCTGGTTCATTCATACGAATGGTTTATTAGCATGAAGTTGTTCATGCGTATGGTCCATTAGCATGGGCTGATCGCATAAGAACTTCACATGATTAAGTTTGAATATGTTTCATAGTCATTAATTGATTTAGATTTTATTCAAACAACCACAACCTATATAGTTAAGTCAATAAGCGATATACATACCAACCAATGAAATATTCAACATTATATAAGTACAACCATATATTGTATTTCATTAAGTACCCGTACAATTACATATGTGTAAGACAATACAAACATATTACATTAAGATCAGAAACTAGGGACACATGTATCTACAAACTCCCCCTTGGACCTAGTTTCGTCTAATGTCTTACATCCTTCATGAGTTCCTCAAACTACTTGTACTTCTCTTCTCTAGTGACTCCGGCATGTATCTCAAAAGCAAAACAAAGTCTTCTAACGTTCTGAAATTGTAGAGCTTGTACAATATCTTGAGAGTCATAGAATAATGGCCACTTGTATAATGTATAGACATCATCTACGACAAGTTTGTAACCCACATTGGGTCAAACACCCTTATGGTTCCATTACACCATTCTTATTCAAAACTATGACTGCCTCTCCTGTCCTCCAATCATAGTACTATCATTTGAAGTGTGAAGTGAAGTCCTGTGGCATCTCCCGTAGAGGGATCTTAAACATTGTACGCGGAGGACTCCATTTTAGCACTATTTTTGGTTTTCCAGTTATAGGATCAACCTCAGACCGTTCGAGACATTTTCCGTGGGTCAGTATATAGCAATTTTAACTATGCTAACTAGTTTAGCTCAAATCCAGGAAGGGTCTTTAGGTCATGTGGGAACCTGAAGTACTCAATCCCTTTCTCATGTTTAACTGCATAAACATTGAGATCTTCAAAATACGCCCATGCTATGATTTTGCCCGACACCTTTTGATGTTTTTTCACTTTGTATAGTTTGGTGTAGACAGTTGACGTTGTAGCACTGCGTTGGGCTTGTATTTCTTCAAAGCATGCAGCCCACTCAGCCTTTCTGATATTAACTTCAGCTTCCGAGGCTTGGGTTGTATCTTCTTTCTTGTCAGACTCTTCTTCCATTCTATCCAGAGTCTCAAAAGTTTCACTGATAAGGTTGTCTCCTAGATTGGGAACGACGTTACCCTCAATGTCAGTGTACTCTGGATAGTGTTGGTCCATGACATCTTCGATCTCGATCTCATCAAAGTCATTGAGCTCGTCGTCACTTACCACTTGGACTGTTGGAGCATCTTTCACGATCTCATCTGGATTAAGTCTGCATATTTTAGCAAGTTGCTCGTCTGTGAGATCATGAATGATATCTCATTCTTTAGGAGTGTAAGTCACTGATCTCCTGACTATACCCTGCAGATCAAGAATCATCATGAGCTGAGTCTTGATCTGTTGGAGGGGAGCAACATCATATTCATCTCTCTGGTAGTTTGGATCTGCTTGATTTAAAACCATGTAACACATCAACCATTAGTCAACAATCAAAACAGTAAACATCGACATTAATATAAACATTCATTAAATTCATTTGATACAAGATTCAAATACATATGTTTTAAATAACATAAACAACTAAGTATTACTCTTGTCTTGTATCATATGCTCCTCTGCTGACGGGGCTGAAGTGGAGGCACCTTGGTCTTGAGCTTGTTTTGTCCTCCTTTCACTCGCAGATTGTTGATACATGTGTCCCTAGTTTCTGATCTTAATGTAATATCTTTGTATTGTCTTACGCTTATGTAAATGTAATAGTTGGGTACTTAATAAAATACAAGTGTTTGGTTGTGTTTATAATGTTTAATATTTCATTAATGAGTTGTTTAATGCATATTGACTTGATTATATAGGCTTGTGATTGTTTGAATTGTTATGCATAATGTTATAATATTGAATACATTCAAACTTGGTGAAGTAAAGTTCTCATGCGTCCGACTGGACCATGCGCTCCAACAGCGGTCATGCGTTCGAATGGCCATGCGACTAAGTGTCCATGCACCTAAATAGTCCATACGCCTAAACAACTTCATGTGACTGACTCAGTCGCATGACTGACTCAGTCGCATGACTGAACACTGAGTCGTGCGAATGGATCAACCGCAAGGCTCAATCGCACAAATGAACCATGCTGATGGTTCAGTCGCCCGAATGAGCAACCCTAACCTATAAATACCACCTAATTTGTGGAAAAACCTAAGTATTGAATCCACTTCGACTCCGACGTACCCTAGCCGTCCAGAAGCCTCTAAGTTCGTACTCCAAGTTCATAGAACGCTATAGATTGATTCCTAATCAATTCTTGACATTAGATTCAATACGTTATTGTCTCTACGTGCGTTCTCACTGATTGGATCGCCAATCAAATAGGATTCCACACTATTTGGTTTGGTTTAACACGTTAATCAGTTGGTGTTTGGTTTAATACCAGATCCTAACAAGTGGTATCAGAGACTTGGCTCTTGATTACATGTTGATTCAATAATTTTGACACAAAAAATGTGTTTTTGCATAAAAAACGCATTCTTTTTGTGTCTAACGGAGTCTTAGACGTTTCCTGATCGAAAAGTGTAGTTTTTCCGGCAGACGGCTATTAGGGTTTCGTAAAATTCGAGTTTTTATGGCCAAAACAAGTTTAACCTACGACTTATCAAACTTCAGCAAGTTCAGTCACACGATTGGCTCAATCGCACGACTGAGTTCATTTGCATTCTTCAACAGCACGATTGGACTCATTCGTACCCTCATTCGTATGATTGAGATCTTCATTCGAACTTCTCAACCGCATTAGTTCGTTCGGAAGACTGACTCATCCGCATTTGTTTAGTCGCACGATTAAACCATCCGCACTGTTCAATCGCCCGAATAAGCCCAATCGCATACCTTCATTCACATTCATCAACAGTTTATTAAACAGTACAGTTAAGTGAAATGGAGGATTAGTTTTTAGCATACACAGCTAGTAGAGATACTCGTATCCAGAATCTACTGTTGTTGGAGAATGAAGTGGGAATTCACAATAAACCCCCGAAGCTTATCACGTTAGACGACTACCCACAATGGAAGCAACGTTTCGAAATCTACTTTAATGGAGTAGATACAAATTTGTGTGAGGCAATAGAGTCGGGGTACAACATGCCAGTAGGAGCTGAAGGAGTAAAACTTACTCTAAGTGGCATGTCGATGCACAGAAGGTAAAACACAACGCTGAGAAGAAAGTCTACGCTTTGCTTACTCAGTCTATTCCGAAGGATATTTTCCATCAGTATTTGGAGTATACTCAAGCAAAGAAACTTTGGGATGCATTGGAGAAGAGGTATGACGGAAATGTCTCTCTGAAGGCTATCAAGGCAAAGCCTTGAAGAAGGAGTTTGACAACTTCTCTTCTATGGGAAAAGAAGGCCTTGATGATGTGATCGATAGATTCTACCACTTGATGAGTGAGATGCACACTCATGGAGTGGTTACTTCGATGGAGGATAAGGTATCCAACTTTGCTGATGGATTACCAGAAAAATGGGCTTCATTTGTTTCAAATCTCAGACAGAATGGAATGCTCTCAAAGTTAGCTATAAATGACTTCAATCTGAAACTGAGAGAAGAGGAGCTTCGGATGATGTATCAAGCCCAAAAGGCTAACTACGATCAGAATCCTGCACTCTACAATGCTACTCCTTCAGTCAAGACATCTGAAGCACCACTGCAAACCGCCTTCATCTCAAGCGCAGCAGTTCCAGCACAACCTGTAACTTCAGGATCCGAAATGTCAGGGTCGTCTAGCACCCAATATAAGATAGCTGAAGCTAATGCAGCAAAGCTTAAAACCGACAACCTCGGGAATGTAACTATGGAAGTGGCCAGAGAACATATGGACCTTTTAGCTGCTGTGGTTCAATCCTACGATGAATTAATTGCTGGAAAGATAGGTAACTGCCACCTAGCAGATGAAGATTATGAGCAGGTGGATGAAATGGAGTTGGAACGTATGGACATAATGTGGGCTCTGGCAAGTGCTGTCTGACGAGCTAAAAATTTTGTCAAAAGGACCGGACAGAACTTGGTTGCAACAAAAGACACAACCTTTGGGTTTGATAAGTCAAAGGTTACATGTTTCAACTGCGGTGAGAAGGGACACTTCAAGAGGAGTGTATAAAACCAAAGAAGATAGGTAATGGCAATCCCTTCTCGTCATTTAATCGTCAAGACAAGGCCACATCTAGTAATTCTAACTCATCAAGTAGGATCCAAAAGCCTTAACTGCTAATGAGGATGAAGGACAGGACTGGAGCTTTCGGTCATCTCACCAGGAGAGTCCAATATAGCTAGTGTGGAGGATATTGATGACGATTCTGCAAGTGAGGGAGATATAGCAGTAGAGCTCGCGATGTCAAATTCTGAAGACACTGAAAATGTGGTCAACCACCTACCTGAAGAAGAAAAATCTACATCATCATCTAAATCACCAGAACCAGAGACAACCGAGTCAACACTCATGGCTGATTCTTCTTTAACATCTCAGGTAAGTACTACTGACCAACTGTTTAATAATCATGTTTGCTTAGAATGTAATAAATTCAGAGAAGTTATAGATTCAAAATTTTCAAGGCTATTAGATCATAATGATAGCTTAGTAAAGGATCTGGAACTGTGCACAAAAGCAAATAGAGTGTTGAAACAAAACGAGCACAGTTACAAGGAAAAGATAGACCTATTAAATAAACAGCTTAGGGAAACGGAGGTAGTTGCCTTTAACCAAGCAAATGACATTAGGTACTATCTGAACTCTCTTGAGGACACTAAGAAGCAAAAAGCAGTTTTAGAAGTAGAAATCAATTCACTAAAACAAAAACTGCATGATTGGACAAGCTCATCTCACATTGTCCAACACTTAGTGAGAGAGAGAAATAATGGGGAGGGACTGGGATACAAAGTGGTTCCACCACCACCTGAAACCTTGATGAACACCAAAAGTAAACCAATTAACAATAACCCGATCAAGAATCACGTGGTGTCTACTCCTCTTGTAAATGATCCAGATTCAATAAGTAAATCAAGTGAATCCGATTCTAAACACATAGAGGAAACTTCAAAGGCAAGAGGAAAGATGCCATATGTTAACCTGGAAAACGAATTTGGAAAAGTTAGTTTAAGGTCAGGGTCAAACATAGTCAAACAAGAACCTAAAAAGACTATAAATCTAATCAATCATGTGCATCATGTCACAGTCCAGGGAAACAAGAGATCAAAGATGTAAAACCAGGTAAAGGAATTAAGTTTGTAAAACCAACTCATACATCTAACAAAGTAGTGTCTCAGTCCAAACATAATAAGGTCAACAGTGTGACATCTAGATCTCCACCAAAAACTTTAAATAGGAAAGTTGAAAGCAGATCCTGCTATAATTGTGGAGAGTATGGTCACATAGCGTCTTATTGTCCTAATTACCAGACATCGAGGAGAAAAGTTGAACTTTCTGCATCGACATCTAGATCCTTCAAGAGGAACTCAGTGATGCCTCCAAAAGGGGATAGTGAATCCAAAGTTCAACCCATTATCCAGTCGTCTGTTTTTCACAAACAGGCCTTACACAAATCTGGATTATGGAAGGAAAAAACCTCCTCAATGCCTGAAAATGAAACAGAATTCTGATCAATCCTTAACCTCAAAGGGTTAGTGGGCTGAGTTTGTGATATGTGATGCCTCAGGGAAACCCAAGCCAGTTAAGGCTTGGGTTCCTAACATGAACATGTATTCATTGAATGTGCAGGGTGTTCGCTATAGTGCTGAGACTAACACGTGGATTGTAGATAGCGGAGCATCTAGGCACATGACAGGGAAATGGAGCTCTCTTATCAAATGTCAGACAATTAAAGGAGGGCATGTTTCATTTGCTGGAAACAAAGGTGGGTATATCACAGCCCAGGAGAAGAATGGGAAATGAGAAGGTTAAGTTTGATAAGGTAAACTATGTCCAACAATTACAAAATAAACTGCTTTCTGTTTCTCAAATTTGTTAAAGGATTCAAGGTAGTTTTTGACAACCAAAAGTGTTACGTTCTAAAGAAGGAATACATGATCCAGAGGACCAGATCTAATGTCAGCTTCAAGATATAATGATCTTTATGTCTTGGATCTCTCAAAGGCATCCACAACGGATAGTGTAGTCCAATGCTTCTTGTCCAAAGCTACTGAGAAGGACTCCATCTCCTGGCATAGGAGAATGGGACACATAAATCCTAGAAAGATGAATCACTTGATCCAAAATGATCTTGTGAGAGGAGTAAATGTCAAAACTTTCAACTCCCGGATTTCTGTGTTGCATGCAAAAAGGGCAAACAGACGAAGAAAATCTCATAAGGAAAGAAAGTTCGTTCTATAGAACTTCCTCTTGAACTTCTTCACATGGATCTGTTTGGTCCAGTCAGTACAAGAAGCATCGCTGGCGACCTGTATTGCTATGTAGTTAAGATGACTACTCAAGGTTCTCTTGGTAATGTTTCTGAAATCCAAATTAGAAACATTTGAATCCTTCAAAGAATTGGTAACTACACTGGAATCCCTATACAAGCTGAAGGTATGACAGGTGCACTCAGAAACGGAACCGAGTTTAAGAATCAGAGGATGGAGGCCTATTGCAAGGAAAAGGGAATTGTACATCAATTTACCTCGGCTTATAACCCTCAGATGAACGGCGTTGCTGAACGGAAGAACCGCAGCTTGATAGAAACGGACAGGACTATGCTAAGACTTGAAACTGCCTATCCAATTTTGGAATGAAGTAGTGGCAAATGCATGTTATACCCTTAATCGAGTTTTGGTAGTAAAACGACATGGTAAAACGTGCTACGAGTTATTACAGCGACGTAAACCTAACTTGGAATATCTCGAGCCGTTTGGCGCTCGTGCACCCTGCTGAAGAAGACTCAGGAAGGAAAATTCTGTGAGAAGATTGATGAAGGTATCTTTCTAGGATACAATATACCAAACAAGAGAGTTTACAACAACACAACAGGCCAAGTAGAGGTGTGGTGTAATGTTGATGTTCAGAGATATATCACACCACCTGCTGGAAAAGGGCCTGCTTACTTCTTGACTAGGATGGATTCTTCAAGACCTTCAACATACCTGTTTCCGCTTCAGAAGACAAGTTGGCAAACAAGATGATGTACGATGTCTTGAACACACACACTCAAGATTCAACAAGTCATGATACTACCAACTCAGGGGGAGCAGTTGATGTGAGTGATTCTTCCTCTAATGAAGATAATGAAGAAAATGATAGATCAACCAGGATGTACAGGTTCCGACTACCACAAGTTCACAAGCATCGACGAGTGATGCTTCGAGCCATCAGAACCTCAGACTCCAACTGCCTCAGATCCAGAACCAAATGTTCATAATCTTGACTCTGAGGTGATTGTTCCGACAACTCCTGGCTCACGTCTAAACGTCTATCCCATTGGATAACATATAGGAGATGTGAGATCAGGGGTTCAGACTAGAAATCAGCTATACTCAGCTGATTATGCCTCCGTGATGGAAAAAGGATACCTTCACGATGGTGCATACCATTTTTTGTCTCATTTTGAACCAAAGTATGTTAGTGAAGCACTAAATGATGAGGCTTGGGTTAGTTCCATGCAAGAAGAACTTCTTCAGTTTAAGAGTTAGGTGTATGGACACTAGTTGATAGACCTAAAGGTGCTAAAGTCATTGGCACCAAATGGGTCTTGAAATGCAAAAAAGATGATCAAGGGGTGATCATTAGAAACAAGGCTCGGCTTGTTGTTCAGGGTTTTCGACAAGTTGAAGGTATCGACTACAATGAAGTATTTGCACCAGTGGCAAGGATGGAAGCCATTCGCATCTTCCTTGCCTATGCATCTTATATGAAAATCAAGGTCTATCAGCTAGATGTTAAGAGTGCATTCCTTCATGGTGAGATCAGAGAAACAGTGTATGTCAGTCAACCAAGGGTTTGAGGATCCATATCATCGGGATAGAGTCTACAAACTCGACAAGGGTCTATACGGGCTTCATCAAGTTCCACGGGCTTGGTATGAGAAACTATCGACTCATCTTGTGAAACACAGATTTCGCAGGGGAGTCATTGACTGCACACTGTTTATCAAAGAAAAAGATGGAGACTTACTGCTAGTACAGATCTATGTAGATGACATAATCTTTGGTTCAAAGAGCGAAGAATTACGCAAAGAATTTGAAGCAGTAATGAAGGCGGAGTTTGAGATGAGTGCCATGGGGGAGATGAAGTTCTTTCTCGGGTTACAGGTGGATCAGACACCAAAAGGAATGTTCCTACATCAGACCAAGTATGTAGGAGATATTCTCAGTCGGTTTGATATGGAGAATGCTTCCACAGCTGGCACTCCACTGGCTACAAACCATGATGTAGCACCCGATGAGAACGGTGATCTGGTAGATGCCACTATGTACCGAGGGATGATTGGATCTCTCATGTATCTCATGGCCTCAAGACCTGATAACATGTATGCTACATGTTTATGCTCACGATATCAGGAAAAGATTAAGGTGAACCATCTAATTGGAGTCAAAAGGATATTTGTTATCTGAAGGGCACACCCACCTTGGGTTGTGGTATCCTCATGATGATGACTTTGAACTTACAGCGTATAGTGACTCGAATTACGGCGGCTACAAGATGAACTACAAGTCTACATCAGCAGGGTGTCAATTCTTTGGGCAAAGATTAGTAACCTGGCAGTGTAAGAAGCAGACCTCGGTTGCTTTGTCAACCTGTGAAGCCGAATACATTGCTGTTGCAAGCTGCTGCTGTTCCCAAATCATATGGATTCAACAACAAATGTGGGATTACGGTTTGCATTTCACTTCCACTCCTATCTTTGTTGATAACTCTGCTGCGATTGCAGTCACTAAAAACCCGGTCCAACATCCTAAGACCAAACACATCGGAATCAAATATCACTTCATACGTGACTGTTTTGAAAAGAAATTATCGATGTGATAAAAATAAACACTGATTTTCAACGCGCTGACCTCTATACAAGGCTTTTGACAAACCATGTTTTCTATCTGTTAGAGGTCAATGGCGTTAAAAAAGAAAGTGAGGTCACTCCTGAAGATGACCATGTATAGTCCGTTGCGTCGCATCTAGTTTCTTTTAATTTTAAATTTTAGTGTTATTTAGTTTACTCTTTTGTGTTTGTTTAACTAGTTTAATTACATTTAGTGTCTTTCCTTGCCATTAAAATCCTAAAACGCAAATCCTTAGAGGTTTTAGTAGTTTAGGGGGAGAATAGGTATAAAAAAAACCGGGAATAGGAGAGGTGAGCTGATAATAAATAAGATCGTATGTGTGATACGATTTAATGTTGGAATATGATAGTACACAGGTACAAACCATGGGACTTTAAAATCAAAATTGAAAAAGATGCAAAGTTCAAGTATAAGTCTGTGTAGTCTGAGCAACATAAAAGGAAATATGATACTTAAGCTAGCTACTACTAAGGTAACACAAAGAAAGTAGACCTAGAGGTTGCTAGACCACAGTTGATATGTCGGTAGATTCAACACAATAGATGACTAGACCTTTTGGTGATCTCAAGATTAAACTAAAATGTTGACTAGCTGTGGGAACCTTATCCCTGGTTAACACAATCAACAAGATTCCAATAAGGGGTGACGAGCAAAATAAACGCCACAAAAGTGTGCGTAAGACCAAAGCATGAGCAAAAGCACATGAAAAATGCAAATACAATCAAACTGATAACCTTCGTTGTTGGTGAGAGCTGTGCTAAAAGAATGAAAACTTGATCATACAAGAAGATAGTTTATTGCCTCTCTGCTGTGCGGTGGCACTGACCTGAGGATAAGCATAACCTATATATTCTAGAACTCATTGTTGTTTGCCGCCTCTCGCTCTCGCTGTGCGATGACACTGACCTGAGGATTGGTTTCTCTTTGAAAATTCTATGAATAGTCTTCTTGATTCTACCCTAAGACCGCTCGAAAATCCCTGAGGAATGTTGATTACTATATAGTGTGGGATCCACAAATGCTTGTTGAAATAAACAAACCTTAAGTGGATCACGCAACTGAGTTGAAAGTCTGTGTATGGATTTAAGAGGATAATATACTGACAATCACTGTGGCTACATTCTTGAAAGTTCAAATCAGTGTGGGGACCTAATAGTACTAGTATGATTTCCTAAGTTTGCTAAATGGCTCTAGATGAAAAACACGAATAGAGCATTAAAGGTTCAGCTAGCTGGTCCCAAATGATTTGAATATCCTGTATGATTCCAGCTTAACTTGGTCCATGTATGATTTAAAAGATTGAAGCTGCCCTCTCAGAAAAATTATTCCTTAGAGTTACATCTTAGGAATTAACCCTCACAAACACAAAAACAGGTCTTAGTATAATTTTTAGTGTTAATTCTTTTATGTAGGTACAATGTTAGTCTATTTCAGTTTGTGTAGTATCGACCTATGTCATGGAAGTTGATAAGGGACCTTATCATCTAAAGGGTCACATCAGAGGTGACAAAAGTCTTTAAAGGTTCACGTCTGAGGTGATCAAAAGTTTTAAGTTAAATGATCATGTCTAAGACGATCAAGTGTTCAAAATGTTAAATCAACAGTTTAAAAGGGTCTAAAAGTCAATGGTCATAAAGTCAGAAAATTTCAAGAGTGACTCACTCGCACGACTGGACCATGGGTATGGACCAATCAGGCGAATGGACCATACTCATGTATTAAACAGCCGAATGGACATGAGTATGAGCCATTCACCGAATGGCTTATTAGAATGAGCCATTCGTCCGATTGGAGTGTGCGATTGAGTCAGTCGGCCGACTGAAGGTGATCGACTGAGTCAATTGCCCGACTGAGTTTGATTCGCCTGAATGAACGGAGCGAATGAGTCCAGTCGGCTGATTGAACTCTGATTCAGTATATAAAGGGCCATAGTCGATCGCATCTTCTCACCACTCCAAATCGCCCTTAATAGCAAACCATACTGTTACTCTGCCCAAATTTCTTATAGACCTCAATTACTCTTCCTTCTGATATTCTGAGTGTGTCTGCTCTCTTACAGGTAAAATGTGATGAAATCGCACCGAAATCAGAAGAAATGGTGCCTAATTGTGTTCGTGATTGAAACAAGAACCAAACCACTCAATGGACTAATAACCTACTGAAACCATGTAAAATGTTTAAAAATATGTTATTAAGTTATTAGTTAAGGGTTGCGAGTCTAAAGAACCTTTACACAATGTTTAATTTCATGATTGGTCAAAACTCGATCCTAAGTCAACCAAACAGTGGGTCATGCGACTGGTCAGATGGATGAACTCCATTCGCACGATTGAGCCAGATGAATAGCTCAATCGGCCGAATGGGACATGTGAATTAGCTCAGTTGGCCGACTGAATCAATCGCAGGCTCAGCCAACCGATTGAACTAAGTTGCATGTTCATTCACCCGAATGAGTCTAGTCGTATGATAGAATAGCCGACTGAACATAGTCGCATAATTCATTCGCATGAATGAATCAGAATGAATGTTATCAGGTTACTTAGAACTGGTATGTGTTATGTGAGTATCTAATGATTATGTGTCTTGTGTTTCAGATTGATGGCTGCTAGATGGTCTATCAACCCTAAGCACAATATATGTGCTCATCTATACCATACTACTCGGAATGGAACCAAATTTACAGACATCATCACGTTTCTTAGACGATCAGGATCCACAAGGCCATCTCTACTCCATGCACTCCCTACAGGTCTTCACACCAGGCCTTTCGGGAGAATGCTTTTGTTGATCGATCACGAGAGTCGTATAGGATACAAAGCTATCTGTGGTATGGCTATTGAGATTACTGCTGCCGATATTCAGAGAGTACTTGAGCTGGGGGACGACACTGATCACCCCACCAAGCTACACCCGCTGATAGTAAGAGCTGCTTTCTGAGGATTAAGTACGCTGGGGACATCAACTCAGGTGTGCTCACAACAGCAACCTGTGTCCCCAATACAGTACTTGGCACATGTCATACTGAAGTGCATCGCTTCCAAAAGAGGTGGGTTTGATGATCTTTTAGACCAGATTCAGAATGCCTATGTGGCACTGGTGCTGAACTACCCCTTCAGCTTCTCGAGCATGATCTCTCTTACCTTGGGGAATCTGGAGGCAAAGGGTTAGGAGGATTTTTGCATGTACCCCAGATTCTGCAGCTGATTTTCAATGAAAGATGCCATCACTTCCAAAGGAAAGTCATGATGCTGTGGTTTTAGAGATCATGGATGATACGAACCTGGGTTGTATGACAGTCTACCGGGGTAAGCAAGTAAAGCCCCAGGTGAAGAGACTGATAGGCCATCTGGCCAATGAGAGTTATGGGCACCAGGAAGACGTAAGTGGCGTCACACAAACAGCGACTCCGATGATGAGCAGCTACAACTCCCAGAGCATGACTCTAATGACGATGATAGTGGGGATGCAGGAGATACATTGCCCACTCGACAAAGTGACCCCACTACTGATATTGTATCTCCAGCATCTGCCCCCACTGGAGATATCGCTGAGACTGCTGGATCCACCAGGGTTTCATGCCTGGTGAGGAGAGGAGAAGTCAGATGAGGAGCCTCTGACTCGGACTATGGGAAGAAAGTCGTTCCCACAGAACAAGGGCTCCGGCGGTTGGTGAACGCCCAGGCAGATTGGAGAGACTACTGCTGATCCTACATATACTCCTGATCTGCGAGCCGTGTTCTAGGGGGAGCATCCTCCTCGACTAGATCGAGAAGAAGAGGATGGCTCACCCCACGGCTTGAAAAGAAGAAGCGCATAATCACCTTCATCACCACCGCAGCCACCACCACAGCTACCACCACTCCACCTACCACCACTACCACTACATCCACTACCACTACTACCACCAGTCCACCCATCACCACTACCACCTCATACACCCCTTCCTCCCTACCTCGCCACCAGTAACACACTTCCTATCCACCACCACTACAGTTCATCCATAGCCATCCACTCTGTACCACCCTCACTCTTCTCTACATCTACTACCACCACCACAGGCCATGGAGTTGGGACCTCTTCACAGGTCCCACCTATTTTTGGATCCTCTTACCCACTGTCGGGTTGGAGGAGCAGTTGGCTAACCTTAGCTGGTTAGTGCTGAAGTTGCTGGCGACGGATGAATAGCGAGCCTCCCAGTTTAATGAGCTGATAGAGCTTAATGCATCCCAAGCCCAAAGGATAGAGGCTCAGAGCCAAGAGATCACAGAGCTGAGAGAGATGCATACATCCTCAGTACAGAGGATACAAGATTTAGAAGCCCAGAACAAGAAGCTTATGCTGAGACTGAAGGGATTCAAAGATGACCCTCTAAAGATCCGAGAAGGAGATGGAGATGATGGTAATGACGATGACATGATGATGATGATGATGATTGTGATGATCAAAGGGATGACACTGATGCAGTGATAATGTCGATGATGATGATGATGAAGAAGGAGATGCAGCTGCATCTACATCAGCTCAAGGCCAAGAGAGGCGCACAAAGAAAAATCAAGACCAAGGAGCCCCATCATCTTCTGCTGATCCTACTGACACACTAGCTATTCAAGACAAGAGTAATGCATAGTTTTTTATGTTATTTAAATCACGTGTATTTGAATATTGTATCAAATAAATGTAATTAATGTTTATGGTTATTATTGATGTTTACTGCTTTGATTGTTGACTAATGATTGATATGTTACATGTTTTAAATCAAGCGGATCCAAATTTTCAAGGAGATGAATATGATGTTGCTCCCCTCCAATAGATCAAGACTCAACTCACAATGATTCTTGATCTGTAGGGGATTGTCAGGAGATCGGTGAATTACACTCCTGAAGAAGGAGAGATAATTCATGATCTCACCGACGAGCAACTAGCTGAAATGTTCTGACTCAATCCTGATGAGATCGTGAAAGATGCTCTAATAGTCCATGTTGAAAGTGATGACGAGCTCAAGCACATCGATGAGATAGAGATCGAGGATGTCACATCAGATTACTATCTAGAGTATGCTGACAAAGAGGGAAATGTGGTCCCCAATTTGGGTGATTCTCTAGTCAGTGATACATTTGATATACTGGATCAGATGGAACAAGAAACTGAGAGGGTTGAAGAACAAGCCCAAGCCTCAAACGCTGATGTTGATATCAGAAAGGCTGAATGGGCTGCATGTTTTGAGGAGATCCGAGCACAACGCTCTGCTCCTAAACCAAATGTATACACCAAGCTCTACAGAGTAAAGAAACATCAAAAGGTGTCAGAAAGATTATCGAATGGGCTCATTTAATGATCTTAACGTACACGCGATAAAGAGAGAGATGGGTATCGAGTACTTTAGATTCCCGCATGATCTAAAGTCTCTACCTGGTTTTGAGCACAACCAGCTGGCTAAACTGAAGTTACTATATGCTGACCTGAGGAAGATGTCAGGCTGGTTTGAGGCTGCCCTGAAGAAAGAGTACCACACCAGGTGGTCAACTTCAAACCTCAACAACCTACTAGGTATATCAGAGTCCCCCAAGAACAATGTCAAGAATCCCTCTCAGGGAATGCCACAAGACTTCACACCACACTTTAAATGGTGGTACTATGATTGGAGAATAGGAGAGGCGGTCATAGTTCTGAACAAAGAAGGGAAAATGGATACTATCCGGGTATTTGACCTAATGTGGCTTACGAACTTGTCTGCTGATGATGTATACACATTATACAAGTGGCCACTATTCTATGACACACAAGATATTGTACAAGCCCTCCAATTCCAAAATGTGATACGACTCTGCTTTGCGTTTGAGATACACACAGAAGTCACAAGAGAGGAGAAGTACAAGAAGTACGATGAGGTTATGAAGAAGGTAAGACAATAGATGAATCTAGGTCCAAGGGGGAGTTTGTTGATACATGTGTCCCTAGTTTCTGATCTTAATGTAATATCTTTGTATTGTCTTACGCTTATGTAAAAGTAATAGTTGGGTACTTAATGAAATACAAGTCTTTGGTTGTGTTTATAATGTTCAATATTTCATTAATGAGTTGTTTAAAGCATATTGACTTGATTATATAGGTTTGTGATTGTTTGAATTGTTATGCATAATGTTATAATATTGAATACATTCAAACTTGGTGAAGTGAAGTTCTCATGCATTCGAATGGACCATGCGCTCCAACAGTGGTCATGCGTCCGAATGGACATGCGACTTAGTGTCCATGTGCCTAAATAGTCCATACACCTGAACAACTTCATGCGACTGACTCAGTCACACGACTGAACACCCAGTCGTGCGAATGGATCAACCGCATGGCTCAATCGCACGAATGAACCATGCTGATGGTTCAGTCGCCCGAATGAGCAACCCTAACCTATAAATACCACCTAATTCGTGGAAAAATGTAAGCATTCAGTCCACTTCGACTCCAGACGTACCCTAGCCGTCTAGAAGCCTCTAAGTTCGTACTCCAAGTTCATAGAACGCTGTAGATCGATTCCTAATCGATTCTTGAGGTTAGATTCAATACGTTATTGTCTCTACGTGCGTTCTCACTGATTGGATCACCAATCAAATAGGATTCCGCACTATTTGGTTTGGTTTAACACATTAATAGTTGATGTTTGGTTTAATACCAGATCCTAACATAGATGTGGCACCCGCAACAGATGTATCATCATCATCAACAACATCATCATCAGCATCATCACCAACATCAGTATAATCCCCATGGTCATCACCATCATCATCATCATCACTGTCATCATCATCACCATCATCTCCATCTCCCTCTCTGATCTTTAGTGGCTCCTCTTTTGATCCTTTGAGTTTCAGCATGATGGTCTTGTTGGTAGTCTCCAACTCCTCTATCCTATTGGCTGATTGGACATGTTGCTCCTGGAGTTGGGATATCTCTGACCTCTGTGCAACAATCTGTTGTGCCTGCTGCTCAATCAACTGAGCCTGTAGAGATATCTGCTGAGATTGTGCAGCAGTAAGATCTACTAGCTGACGAATCTGGGCAGTATTCTCGTCATTGGTTGCCAACAGCTTCAACACCATACGATTAAGTGCTGAGAGTTGTTCCTCTACCCCACTAGAAGGTAGAGAGGATCCAGATGGATAGGAGGGGTAAGATGACGGTCCTGCATGGTGGCTAGTGGTGGTGGTGGTGGCAGTGGTGAAGATTGGGGGTGGTATAGATGAAGGTAGTGGTGGAAAGGTGAAGATGGCGGTGGTATAGATGAAGGTGGTGGTGGAGTGGTGAGGATTGGGGGTGGTATAGATGAAGGTGGTGGTGGAAAGGTTGTGGTAGTGGTGTGTGAGGTGGTAGGTAAGGATGATGGTATGGTGGTAGTGGTGGTAGGTGGAGTGGTGGTAGTAGGTGGAGTAGTGGTAGTAGGTGGAGTGGTGGAGGTGGTGGTAGTAGTGGTGGTGGTGATGAAAGTCATCCTCCGCCTCTTCTTCTTCAAACCGTGGGCCTGAGCCATCCTTCTCATCCTCGACCCCGTCAAGGTGGATGCTCCCCCTGGAACACTACTGGACTGATCGGGAGCATAGGTAGGATCAGTGTCAGCCTCCCCCGACTCGCCATAGCGTCCTTCAACCTCCCGAATACCTTGGTCGGTGGCAACCACCCGGCTCCCCACAGTACGAGTTAGGGGCTCCTCATCTGTATCCTCCTCCTCATCAAGACGAAAGTCCTGATGGAACCCTGCAGTCTCTGCTCCATCTTTGGTGGATGCTGGAGATGCTATCACAGCAGTGAAGGCCCTTAGTTGAGTGGGCCCTGCATCTCCACCATCACCGCTGTTGTCGTCGTCAGAGTAATCTTCAGGTAGCTCTAGCTGCTTGACATCCGAATCACTGTCTACGTGACGCCATTTACGCCTCCCGGGCACCACGTAGTCCACCTTGGCTAGATGGCCGATGAGTCTCTTTACCGAGGGTTTGACTTGCTTTCCTGGTAAACTTTCATACGACCTAGTGTCGTATCGTCCATAATCTCCAACGACAAAGCGTCGTGGCTCTCCTTAGGCAATGTGGGCAGCTTCTCATCAAAGATCAGCTGTAGAAACCTAGGGTACATGCAAAAAGCCTCTTTGCCCTTCGCCTCCAAGTTCTCTATCAAATAAGAGAAGATCATGCTTGAAAATCTGAAAGGGTGGTTCAGAACCATTGCCATATAGGCATTCTAAATCTGTCTAAAAGATCATCAAACCACCCCTTCGCAAAGCCAAGCACTTGAGGATGATGTGTGCCAAGTACTTGTACTGGGGACACAGGTGCTCTTGTTGAGCACACCTGCGTTTATATCCCTAGCATACTTCATCCTCAAGAAGCACCCTCTCACCATCAGCGGATGAAGTCTGGTGCGGTGGTGTGCATCGTCACCCAATCCAAGTACACGCTGAATGTCCTCAGCAGTGATCTCTATATCCATCCCAAAGATAGAACTCCTTATGCTGTACGGCTCACGTGATTGATCAACCGATGCACCCTCCTAGAAGGCCAGTTGTATAGACCTGTAGGGAGTGCATGGTGTAGATATCGCCTTGTGGATCCTGGATCGCTTGAGGAAAGCGATGATCCTTGTAACTCGACACCATTCCGAGTCGTAGAATCTAGGTGAGCACATATGTTGTGCTCGGGGTTGATAGACCACCTGTCCACCATCAATCTGTAACACAAAACACATAAACATTAGTTAACCACATGACACAAATCAGTTCTAATTAACTTGGTTGAATTCATTCTGGTTCATTCATGCAGTTGAACCATGCGACTGTGTTCAGTCGGTCGACTTGGCATGCGACTGGATACAGTCGGGTGACTGAGCAGGTGACTGAGTTCAATTGGTTGATTGAGCCTGCAATTGGTTCAGTCGGCCGACTAAGCTCATTCGTATGATCCATTCGGCTGATTGAGCCATTCGACCAGCTCAATCATGCGATTGGAGTTCATCCTGGCGTTCAGTCGCATGACCCACTGTTCGGTCGACTATGATTCAATTTTTAACCAACTCTTGAAATTAGACATCGTGTAATGGTTCTTTAGATTCACATTGAATATACTAATAACCTAATAACCTTTATTTTAACATTTTACTTGGTTTAGTTAGGTTATTAGTCCATTTAGAGTGTCGGGTCTTGTTAGGGCCAATTTCTTGATTTTTAAGTCTAATCGAGTGAGTTTTTGGCATCATCACACCGCATTTTACCTATATAATCAACAACAAAGGTCAGAATATGCGAATAATCAACCAATTTGGGTCAGATGAAAATTTGGCAGAGTAACGGTAGGCTGTGCGATATGAGGGCGATTAGGGGGTGATGAGTTGAATGCAATAGACTGTGGCCCTATTTATACTGAATCTGATTTCAATCGGCCGACTGGACCCATTCGCTTGGTTCTTTCGGGTGAATGGACCTCAGTCGTGCGTTTGGCTCAGTCGATCATATTCAGTCGGCTGACTAGATTTCAGTCGGGCAACTGACTCATTCGCACATTTCCATTCGGTCGAATGGCTTAATCTGATAAGCCATTCGGGTGAATGGTTCATAGTCATGTGTCATTTTTCTGTTTAGTGCATGAGGATGGTCCATTCGTATGGTTGGTCCATACTCATGATCCAGTCGTGCGATTGGATCATGCTCATGATTTCGACTTTATGACCATTTCTCACTTAACCCTTTTTAACTTTTGATTAAACTTTATAAGCATTTAATCATCTCAGACATGATCATTTTAACTTGAAACTTTTGACCGTCTTAGACATGATCCTTTTAAACAATTTTGTCACCTCAGACGTGACTGACTTTACCTTTGAAAACACGCGTGGTCACCTCAGACGTGACCATTTTAAATGATTAAATTCCCTAATGAATTCCATGGCATAGTTCGATATCAAACAAACTGAATTTTACTAAATTTAAACAAAGTAAAAGACTTAAACTTAAATACAAAACTAAACTTGTTTTTGACTTTTTGTGTGAGGTGTAAATCCTAAGATAAAAATCTAATGGATTTGTTTCCGGAATAGGCAGCTTCAACTTATTTTGACCATAACTGGACCAATTCAATTTGGAATCATACAGGCAAGTCAAATCATTTGGGACATGTTATCAACACCTTTTGATGCTTAATTCTTGTTTTTCATCTAGAGTCATTTGCAAGTTTAGGAAATCATACTAGTACTATTAGATCCCACCTTGATTTGGACTTTCCAGAATTGCAGCCATGATGATTGTCAGTATACTGGTCCTCTTAAATCCATACACAGACTTTTGACATAGATTGGTGATAGTTTAAGATTTGATTATTTCAACAAGCATTTGTGGATCCCACACTTATATGGTAATCAACATTCCTCAAGAGATTTTTGAGCGGTCTGAAGGTAGTTTTCAAGAAGAAACTATTCTTAGATCTTTCAGAGAGAAGCCAAGCCTCAGGTTAGTGCCACCGCACAACAAAGAGGCGGCAAACAACAATGAAGTCTAGAACATATAGGTTATGCTTATCCTCAGGTCAGTGTCACCGCACAGCAGAGAGGCGCATAACCTATCTTCTTGTTTGAGCAATTTTACTATTTGGCACGATTCTCACCAACAGCATAAGTTATTAGTTTGATTGTTTTTGCTCATATTTTGGTCTTACACTCACATTTGTGGTGCTTATTCTGCTCGTCACCCCTTATTGGAATTTTGTTGATTGTGTTAACCAGGGATAAGATGTTAACCCACAGCTTATTGAACAACTTAGTTTGTTCTTGAGATCACCAACAAGGTCTAATCGTCTATGGTGTTGAATCTACCGACATATCATTTGTGGTCTAACAACCTCTAGGTCTACTTTCTTTGTGTTACCTTAGTAGTAGCTAGTTTTACTATCACTTTTCCTTTTATATTGCTCAGACTTCACAGACTTATACTTTGAACTTCGCATCTTGTTTTATTTAAAATTTTAAATTCCCAAGTGATTTGTACCTGTGTACTATCATTTTCCAAAGTCATTGAATCGGTATCACAGATACGATCTGCTTTCTATTAGCTACCCTCTCCGCCTCCCTCCTTTTTTTGTTACTAACTGACCTATTCTCCCCCTAAAATTCTAAAACCATAACCGATTTACGCTTTTTAGGATTTTAATAGGCGATCGAATACATTAATTTAATTAAACTACTTAAAATTAAACAAATAAATAAAGAAAGTAAAAGGAAAATAGACAATAAGCATCAGAATACACATGGTCATCATCGGGAATTACATCACTTTTCTTTTTAACGCTGTTGACCTCTAACAGATATAAAAAACATGGTTTGTCAAAAGCCTTTGTATAGAGGTCAGCGCGTTTAAAATCAGTATTATTTTAATCACATCGATTAAGTTATTTTCAAAGCAATCACGTATAAAGTGATATTTTATTATGATGTGTTTGGTCTTAGGATGTTGGACTGGATTTTTTGTTATTGCAATTGCAGCAGAGTTATCAAAAAAAATAGGAGTAGAAGAGAATTTCAAACCGTAGTCCCGCATTTGCTGTTGAATCCATATGATTTATGAACAGCAACTTGCTACAACAAATGTATTCGGCTTCAAAGGTTGACAAAGCAACCAAGGTCTGCTTCTTACACTGCCAGGTCAGTAATCTCCTCCCAAAGAATTGACATCCTGCTGATGGAGACTTGTAGTTCATCTTGCAGCCACCGTAATCCGAGTCACTATACGCTGTTAGCTCAATGTCATCATCATGAGGATACCACAACCCAAGTGTTGGAGTACCCTTCAGATAACAAAAGATCCTTTTGACCCCTATGAGATGGTTAACTTTTGGATTTGTCTGATATCTTGAACATAAACATGTTGCATACATTATATCAGGTCTTGAGGCAGTGAGGTACATGAGAAATCCAATCATACCTCGGTACATGGTGGCATCGACCAGATCACCATTTTCGTCGGGTGCTACATCATGGTCTGTAGCAAGTGGAGTCCCAGCTGCGGAAGCATTCTCCATGTCAAACTGACGGAGGATATCTCTTACATACTTGGTCTAATGTAGGAAAATCCCATTTGGTGTCTGATCCACCTATAACCCGAGAAAGAATTTCATCTCTCCCATGGCACTCATCTCAAACTCAGCCTTCATTACTGCTTCAAACTCTTTACATAGATCTTTGTTCTTTGAGCCTAAGATTATGTCATCGACATAGATTTGGACAAGCAGTAAATCTCCATCCTTTTCTTTTATGAACAATGTACAATCAATGACACCTCTGCGAAAACCGTGTTTCACAAGGTGAGTCGAGAGTTTCTCATACCAAGCTGGGGAGCTTGATGAAACCGATATAAAGCCTTGTCGAGTTTGTAAACTCTGTCCCGATGTTATGGATCCTCAAATACCTTGAGTTGACTAACGTACACTATCTCTCTGATTTCACCATGAAGTAATGCACTCTTAACATCAAGTTGATAAACTTTAATCTTCATATACGATGCGTAGGAAAGGAAGATACGGATTGCTTCCATTCTTGCCACGGGTGCAAACACTTCATTGTAGTCAATGCCTTCGACTTGTTAAAATCCTTGGACAACAAGTTGAGCCTTGTTTCTGATGATCACGCCTTGATCATCTTTCTTGCATTTTAAGACCCATTTTGTGCCAATGACCTTAGCACCTTTAGGTCTATCCACCAGAGTCCATACACCTAACTTCTTGAACTGAAGAAGTTCTTCTTGCATGGCACTCACCCATGCCTCATCATTCAGGGCTTCACTAACATACTTTGACTCAAACTGAGACACAAAGCAACGATATGCACCATCATGAATGTAACCCTTTTCCATCACCGAGGCATAATCAGCTGAATACCACTGATTTCTAGTCTGAACTCCTGATCTCACATCTCCAATGACATTATCCAAAGGATGATAGACATTTAGTCATGATCCAGGAGTGGTTGGAACAACTACCTCAGAATCAAGATTATGAACATTCGGTTGAGTACTTAAGGTAGTAGGAGTCTGAGGTTCTGAAGACGTAGAGACATCAATGTCAGATGCTTGTGGACTATTGGTAGGGGGAACCTGTTGCTTCTGGTTGTTTTGATTAGTATCCACAGCTTCTTCATCAGAGGAAGAGTCACTATCTTCAAGTGCTCCCCCTGAGTTGTTAGATGAATCGCCTTGTAGTCCAGATGATGTAATTCCTGAGATGGTGTGTTTAGAACATCATACATCATCTTTGTTGCTAATTCATCATCAGAAGTGGAGAGTGGTATGTTGAAGGACTTGAAGAATCCATATAGTCGAAAAAGAAAGCGGGTCCTTTTCCAGCAGGTGGTGTGGTGTATCTCTGAACATCAACATTACACCACACTTCTACCTGACCCGTTGAGTTGTTGTAAACCCTCTTGTTCGGTATGTTGTATCCTAGAAAGATACCTTCATCAGCCTTCTCGCTGAATTTTCCCTCCTGAGTCTTCTTCAGTAGGGTGCACGGAGCGCCAAACGGCTCGAGATACTCTAGATTAGGTTTACGTCATTGTAGTAGCTCGTAACACGTCTTTCCATGGCGTTAACTACCAGAACCCGATTTAGCATATAACACGCATTTGCAACTGATTCATTCGAGAACTGGATAAGCAGTTTTGAGTCTGCTAGCATTGTCCGTGCTGTCTCTATCAAGCTGCGATTCTTCCTTTCAGCAACGCCGTTCATCTAAGGAGTGTAGGCAGAAGCAGAAGTGAACTGATGCCAATTCCTTTCTTGTAGTAAGCCTCCATCCATTGATTCTTGAATTCGGTTCCGTTGTCTGAGCGCACTTGACGTACCTTCAACTTGTATAGGGACTCCAGAGTAGTTACTAACTCCTTGAATGACTCAAATGTTCTATTTGGATTTCAAAAACATCACCCAAGTGAATCTTGAGTAGTCAGTCAGTAATTACATAGCAGTACAAGTCGCTGCGATGCTTCTTGTACTGACTGGACCAAACAGATCCATGTGAAGAAGTTCAAGAGGAAGTTCGATAAAGTGAACTTTCTTTTCCTTATGAGACTTCTTGTCTGTTTGCCCTTCTTGCACACAACACAGAAATCCAGAAGTTGGAAGTTTTTACGTTAACTCCTCTCACTAGATCATTCTGGATCAAGTGATTCATCTTCCGTGGATTAATATGTCCCATTCTCCTATGCCAGGAGATGGATTCCTTCTCAGTAGCTTTTGACAAGAAGCACTGAACTTCATGATCTGTTGTGGAGGCCTTTGATAGATCCAAGACATAGAGATCCTTATATCTTAAGGCAGAGTCATTAATACTTGATCCTCGGGATGACATAGTCCTTTTTAGGACATAGCACTTCTTGTTGTCAAATTCTTAAAGTCTTTATCACAAATTTGAGAAACAAAAAGCAAGTTATTCTGAAGTTGTTGAACGTAGTTTACCTTGTCAAACTTCACTTTCTGATTACCTACTTCCCCTGAGCTGTGATGTACCCACCTTTGTTTCCAGCAAACAAACATGAACTCCTTTTATCTGTTTGACGTTTGATAAGAGATACTTGTTCCCTGTCATGTGCTTGGATGCTCCACTGTCTGTAATCCACGTGTTAGTTTCAGCACTATATCGAACACCCTGCACATTCAATTTGAAAACATTGTTCAGGTTAGGGACCCAAGCCTTCACTGGCTTGGGTTTCCCAGAGGCATCACACATCATAAAGGTCACCCATTGACCGTTCGAGGATGAGGGAAGTTCAGATGTCTTCTTGTTCTCATTATCAGACAATGAGGTTGATTTCTCCTTCCATAAGCCGGCTTTGTGTAAGGCCTGTTTGTGATAAACAGACGATTGGCTAATATGTTGAACTTTAGGTTCACTATCTCTTTTAGGTGGCATCACTAAGTTCCTCTTAAAAGAGCTAGGTTTTTGTTCAGGGAGTTCAACTTTCCTCCTCGGTGTCTGATAATAAGAACAATGAGACGCAATGTGTCCATACTCTCCACAACTGTAGCAAGCTTTGCTTTCGACTTTACGATTTAACTGTTTTTGTGGAGAAGTATGTGACACCCAGGTGACCTTACTCTGTTTGGGTTTTGACTCTGATTGTTTAGATGTTTTGTCTCGTTTAACAAAGTTAATTGCTTTAACATTTTTAATATTTTTCTTTTCTATTTTCTGGACTTTGACATGATGCACGTGATTGGTTAACATTACTGGTCTTTTTAGGTTTAGATTTGACAATTGTTGAACCAGACTTTATACTAACCTTTTCAAACTCTTTGTACAGATTAACGCAAGGCATTTTACCTTTTGCCCTTGAAGTGGCCTCCTTTTGTTTAGTGCCAGATTCATTTGATAAACATGTGGAATCTGGATCACTTACAAGAGGAGTGGACACCACATGATCCTTGATTGGATTATCATTGATTGGTTTACATTTGTGTTCATCAAGATCTCATGTGGTGGTGGAACCACTTTAAACCCAATCCCTCCCTATTGTTTCTCTCTCTCACTAAGTTTTGGACTATGTGTGAAGAACTAGTCCAACTATGCAGATTTTGTTTTAGGGAATTAACTTCTACTTCTAAAACTACTTTTTGTTTCTTAGTGTCCTCTAGGGAGTTTAGATAGTACCTAATGTCATTAGATTAGTTAAAGGCTACAACTTTTGTTTCCCTAAGTTGTTTGTTCAAAAGGTCTATCTTCTCTTTATAACTATGCTCATTTTGTTTTAACACTCTGTTAGCTTCAGTGCATAGTTCCAAGTCCTTTACTAAGTTATCATTATGATCCAATAACCTAGCAAATTTTAAATCACTGCTTTCCCTAAATTTATTACAATCAGAACAAGCATGATTATTAAAGAGTGGTCACTAGTACTTACCTGAGCGGTTTCTGAAGAATCAACCATCAATGCAGAATCCGATGTTTCTGGAGCTGGTGATTCTGACGTTGTTGTAGTTTTCCCTTCTTCAGGTAGATAGGTGACCACTAGTGCAGTTTCTTCTGATGTTTACATCGCAGGTTCAACTGCAATATCTCCTTCACTAGCTGAGTCATCATCGATATCCTCCACACTAGCGATATTGGATTCTCCCGATGAGAGACAAACCGAAAGCTCCAGTCCTGTCCTTCATCATCATGAGCAGTCAAGGCTTTGGGATCCTTGCTTGATGAAGTAGGACTGCTAGTGGATTTCTCTTAACGATTGAAGGTAGAGAAAGGATTCCCATTTCCAGTCTTATTTGGCTTGATGCACTCCTTTTTGAAGTGCCCTTTCTCACCGTAGTTGCAGCAGGTTACCTTGGATTTGTCAAAGCCAAAGGTAGTGTCCTTAGTGGCTATCAAATTTTGTCCGGTCTTTTTGACAAACTTCTTAGCTCTTCGGACTGCACTGGCTAAGGCCCACATTATGTCCATCCATTCTAGCTCTGTCTCATCCACTTGCTCATAATCCTCATCTGCCAAATGGCAGTTCCCAATCTTACCCGCAATTAGTCCATCATAGGAGTGGACTACCGCAGCTAAGAGATCCATGTGCTCTATAGCTACCTCAACTGTCACATTGCCGAAGTTCTCAGTCTTCAGCTTTGCTGCATTTGCTTTAGGTGCAATGTATTGGGTACCAGACGACCCTGACGTTTCTGACCCTGAAGTAGAGGCTGGTGAAGGACCAGACGAGCTTCATACAAAAGCTGTCTGAAGAGGTGCTCCAGATGTTTTGGCTTGAGGAGTCACGTTGTACAATGCAGGATTCTGATCATAAGAAGCCTTTTCAGCTATGTACTTCATTCTTAGTTCTTCCTCTCTCAGCTTCAGAATGAAGTAATTGATATCTAACTTCGTTAGCATACCATTCTGTCTGAGTTTGGAGACAAACGACACCCATTTCTCCGGCAGCCCGTCTGCAAAGTTGGACACTTTGTCCTCCACTGACGTCAATACTCCATGAGTGTGCATATCACTGATAAAGTGGTAGAACCTATCGATAACATCATCTAGGCTTTCTTTTCCCATCGAGGAGAAGTTGACAAACTCCTTCTTTAAAGCCTTAGCTTTTATGGCCTTCAATGATGCATTTCCGTCATACCTTTTCTCCAATGCATCCCATAGCTTCTTTGCTTGAGTATATTCTGAGAATTGATGGAAAATATCCTTGAGAATTGACTGTGTAAGCAAAGCATAAACCTTCTTTTCTGCATTGTATTTCACCTTTTGTCTGTCAGTCATGCCACAAAGTGAGTTTGACACCATCAGCTCCTACAGGCATGTTGTACCCCGTCTCTATAGACTCCCACAGATTGGGATCTACTCCATTTAATTAGATCTCAAAACATTTCTTCCATTGTGGATATTCTTCTAACGTGATTAGCTTTGGGGGCTTGTTGTGATTCCCCACTTCATTCTCTAGTAGAAGTAATTTTTGTATACGTGAGTCTCTCCCTCTGTGAATGCTGAGTATTGGTCTTCCATTGCTATTAAATTTAACATTAAACCAAACTTTTGTTTTAGTGCGAATGAAGGTGTGCGATTAGGCTATTCGGGCGATTGAACAATGCGGATGCTTCAATCGTACGACTGAACTAATGCGGATGACTCAGTCGGGCGAATGAACTAATGCAGTTGAACAATGCGAATAGGCTTCTCAGTCGTGCGAATGGAAGTGCGATTGAGTCCAATCATGTGTATGGGAAATGCGTATGAACTCAGTCGGGTGATTGAGTCAATCGTGCGACCGGGCCTGCTGGATTTCGAAAATTTGTAGGTTTAATGTGTTTGAACGCAAAACCACAAATGTTTGCTAACCCTAATTGCCGTATGCTGGAAAAAACTTAACTTTACTATCAGGAGATGTCTAAAACTCAATTTGACACAAAAGATTGCATTTTTGAGTGCAAAACCACAATTTTTATATCAAAACGATTGAATCACACGTAAATCTAGAGCCAAAGCTCTTATACCACTTGTTAGGATCGCATATGGGACGAATACTAACAGATTTATGCATGTACCGAATCAAATAGTGCGGAATCCTATTTGATTAGCGATCCAATCAGCGAGAACACATGTAGAATCAATTAAAGATTGAATCTAAATGTTAAGAATGATTAGCAATCGATCTACTGCGATCTATGAAGTTGGAACATGTTATTAGAGGTCCCTGGATGGCTAGGGTATGTCTGGGTATCGAAATATTCAAAGTGTCTTGTTTTTCCATGATTTAAGTGGTATTTATAGGTTAAGGTTTTTCAATCGGGTGATTGAACCATTAGCACGGTTCAGTCATGTGATTGAGTCATGCGGTTGATCCATTCGCACGACTGAGTGTTCAGTCGTGCGACTGAGTCAATCTCATGTTTCAATCATGCGACTGATCCAGTCTCCTAGTTCATTCGTACGACTGGTTCATTAGCATGAAGTTGTTCATGCATATGGTCCATTAGCATGGGCCAATCGCATGAGAACTTCACATGATTAAGTTTGAATATGTTTCATACTCATTAATTGATGTAGATATTATTCAAACAACCACAACCTATATAGTTAAGTCAATAAGCATTATTACATACCAACCAATGAAATATTCAACATTATATAAGTACAACCATATATTGTATTTCATTAAGTACCCGTAAAATTACATATGTTTAAGACAATACAAACATATTGCATTAAGATCAAGAACTAGGGACACATGTATCTACAATTACATATCTATCTTTTGCGTTATCTGCTGTTATGCTTAAGCTCATTATGAGCTAAACTTTTTTTATCATCCTAATTGGATGAAACTTATGTAATTTGTGATGGACTAATGGTATGATAAATATTGTTGACAGGATCAGTGATCTCAAGTTTGATGGATTCGAGTGTAACGCAGCGGAATAAGAACAAGAATTAGACAAATTATAGCAAGAATTTGATATTCGTATGCATTAAGAACAAATACGGTTGTAACGAGAGAATATATTTCTGTAAAAAGGAATGTTTCAATAATATCAAATGTTTCTGCTCAATCATTCACAGATTACAATTAGGTTGACACTCCTTATATAGAGTGCAATCACTGCTGATATCACGGGATAGTGACATCTGGCAGATTTATAACAAAAATAACTAAAACTTAACAAACTACTGAAATGTTCACAACTACTGAGAACATATCAGAGTGCTAAGTATAAAACATAAAACTACTGATACGAAACTACTGAAACCACAACGACTGAAGAACAAGCTCTTCAGTCGTTTTACAAAACTACTGAAAAGAAAAACATAAAACTACTGAAAAGAAAACCATCACAACTACTGAAGAAGACCTCTTCAGCTGTTGTGACAACGTCTGATACTTGGTCTTCAGCACTTGTGTCTTCAGACATTGTCTTCCGCACTTGTGTCTTCAGACTTTGTCTTCAGCACTTGTGTCTTCAGACTTTGTCTTCAGCACTTGTGTCTTCAGACTTGTCTTCAGCACTTGTGTCTTTAAACTTTGTCTTCAGCACTTGTGTCTTCAGACTTTGTCTTCAGCACTTGTGTCTTCAGAATTTGTCTTCAGCACTTGTCTTCAGACTTTGCCTTCAGCTGTTGTGGATTTCAACAGTTGTTGTGACGTCTGTGCGACTTAAGGTTTTTTTGATCTGGCTCATTGATTCTTTTGGTCCAACAAACTCCTCGTGAACCAATGCAGCCAAAACCTTAACTTTATTGAGGTCCCACTTATTGTTGGCGATAAGATTGGTCTTTCTCCTTCTTGATCAGCTAAGAAGATGACCCAATTAAGCACTAGCCTGGGAATAGATTTCTGAAATTTGGTGGCATAGTATGGATAAGAGCCCTGACTTAGGGAACTGGACATAGGGTTGTGGTCCTATCCATGAAATCTACTTCCCATGTATAAGCCTGTAGGATTCTCTGGTGTATGCTCTGAGAAACATAATTTGTTCTTCCATGGTAAGATTTTCAGCTCCACCATCAAACAGTCCTTCACGCCCATACAGCTCTGAAATGTACTTAGCCTGTTTGCCATTTTTGAGCTCGACTGTTGTAATCTGTCTGTATGCAAACTCATCTGGGTGAGTACCTTCAAGTAACAGACTGAGCTCATTTTGTTTGAAGTTCTCAAGCCTCTTGTAGACTAACCCCTTTTTAATTACTCTGTTCTCTAACATCTTTTGGGGTGGCTGTTTAGTTTCATAGGCCTTCTTGAAATCTTCTACAATTTCCCAGGGTGATACTACAAGGACCACTGTGATCTCTTCATCTACGATCCTTTTTACTTGGCCCTTGTATCTCGAAGGAATGTCTTTCTTCACAATTCTATGAGCCACCCTAGGATCAGGCCATATTCTCACCTTTTCCTTTTGATATTGAAATGTGTTAGCAAGGGTGTACAATCTCAGAGCTTGTTTCTTCATACTGATTATTGATGAAGAAGCAGCATAAGTTTTGTCTATGCTTTTCAGCATCTCATCATCATGAAGCTTTTGCTACTATTCTTCTTCTATCTTTACTCTCACAGCTTCCATTTGTGAGGTGGGAGTGATGGGCATAGGTTTGGCTTTAGGCAAAGTTAGGACTGCGGAAAGAGGCAGCCTATCTTCTTCCTCATCATCCTCTTCTTCTTCTTCTTCTAGCCTCAATACCCTTCTCTTCTTCTTCTTGGTGCATCATCGGCTGTTGGTTTTGAGGGTAAAGGAATTGGTTTAGTGGGTTGTGGTAGTGGTGATTTTGAAGTGGGAGGTTTTGCAGGTTGTTCTAGCATTCTTGTAGTGAGTGAGGCTTTTGAGTGTTTTGCTAGTTCCTTTCTATTCCCCGCACCTGCCTCATTTAGTGCTTCAATCACCAAACCCTTAGTGTATACTTCAGACGAATAGATCTTGGTGGTTATTGCCAAGATACTCTCCCTGGTCCATGACTTAATCTCGATCAATGATCTCCCAAGGTACTTTGCAATGAATCTGATCATGATCTCTAGTCTTTCTCTTTCTAATGCATCATAACTTGCCCATCTTGAGTTAACTTCTTCAACTTCAAGTCTCCTAATCTCTGAGTCAAGCTGTGCAGTATCGAACCCCTGTCTATACAGTTGATGGAGTCCATTGATTTACTGTGTGTAGCATCCGCCATTTTGATCATCTCATCGAGTTCAAGTTCTTTTTTTCCTTCAACCTTCCTCTTCTTATATGTGACATGAAAGTCTTTGTGACTTTCACCCACTTGATCAATGTCAGCTCCCTTCACAAACTCCTCTTCCTTCTCAGTCTCCTTTTCTTTCTTCCCCTTTATGCTTTCTCTTTGCTTTCACTGACTGAGTCTCCCCCTTTTGGTTGCATTGGTTGCAAGGGTTTGAGTAGCAGAAAGCCTTGTGCTCACAATCTCCTCCACCAGGGGTGTATGATTGAGGGAAGCCTCTCATCCATGGTTTTGATCACAATGTCTATGATCATTGGGGTGATGAGAGGTAGGGATTGCTGAAAGATAGCAGTTGTTTGCTCAGAGGGGTTCTGTCCCTGAGAAGCAGTGCCAGAAATAGAAGCTGGTGGCTGGAAGTTTTGAGTGGCTGAGTGTGTGGGAGACCTTCAGGTGAAGGTGCCATCTGTGGGTTTATGTTGGAGCAGATGGACTTCCTTTTTGAGAGAATTGGTCGAGTAGTCTTTGTAGTCTACTGACTTCTTCCTCAAGAATTGTGTTCTGGGCCAGAACATCATAAAAGAAGCCAGGTCATCATCAGCAGATGCTGAATCACCTGACCTCCTGCTTGTAGCAGGATGTACATGCACTGGGTGTAGACCAGTTTTAGCATGTGCCCCTTTTTCGTGGAACTGGGGACTTCCAGCCTCAGGACGAAGTCCTTCATCAGCTGTTGCCTCTGGTGAGGTCTTAGCAATGTTACCAGCCTCAGTCTGATCATGTGCTGATTTAGAAGAGGTGGCAGCCTCACCAGATGTTCGTATATGCATATCTACACCAGGAGATAGAACAGTTAAACCCTGGTGCTATGGGCTGTCAGAAGCATGTTGATCCTCTTCCTCAATTGCTGTGGTTTTCCCCTTTATTGTGTTTGTTGGGGAGGAGGGGGCATGCAGCTGAGGAAACGTTTGAATAAGAGTGAGAGTAGGACTTTGTGGGGCGGTTGTAGTGGGAGATGGGGTAAAAGCAGTATGCACCTGGGAGAATGGTGCTCTTCAATGGCAATCTCCTCAAATGAGAAGATCCCAGATTAGTGGGTACCCTTCTTGGTTGCTGCAGGCTCCTTTTGAGAGGAATCCTGAGCGGTGTGGCTGGTGAAGTCCTTGTATCCACTAGGGGGTTATAACAGTGGATATAGCCTGCGTTTGTGTTGCAGGGGCATCCTCAGGGGACTCATTTCCCTGAGTAGCCTTTTTTGGCTTCTTTTAGTGGGTTTGGTGGGGACTTTGGATTTGGAGGTGGTGGCTGTGGGTTCCAGCTGCGTGGGTTTGCGCAGCTTGGCAACCATTTTTAGTGATTGGTCAGAGTTGTGCCGGGAGTATACTTCAGGCAATACAGCCGTAGGGACTCCCAGGCCAAACAAGTCCCTCAGCTTGAAGCTGGTTTTCAATTATGGCCATTATGAACCGAGATATATAATATCCAACGGTTAGCAAGTTGTTTTTAGGCCATATCCTTGAGCTCTAAAAATAGTATTTCAGAAAAATTAAAGGTTGTTGCTCAAGGATGGAGTACATTACCTGTTGCCACCTTGTGGACATTTGATCCCATGATGAAGTCTTGGGGGAAGGCAGACATTTACCATGTGAAAGATGAGACGTTCGGCATCCTGGAAATGTTTCTTCAATATGGTAGATGCACTCAGGTTACCCTGGTATCCATGGTGGGCAAATGATTGATCTATTGTGCCCTTTGGATAACCAGTTGGGAAAGTGGCATCATCCAGATGAGGGTTTGGCGAAGAGTGTCTGTAGAGTAATGACCACTTTTTGATGATGGACAAACAATTGAAGAGACTCTGTGTCATTCTCCTAGAGACAAGAGTGACGTTTGTCAAGAATTGGTTAAGAGATTCGGCATATATGGTGGGATTTAACAGAAAAGTCGTTTTGTAAGGTGACTGAACCATTAATCAATGGCGTTGTGAAACTTGGTCCAGTATGGCGATTTGTGAGATGTGCGACACAGTTGTGTCGTGGTTTTAGTTGCATGGTCGCCATTGATGAAGAGAGGTTACAGAGTTTTTGAACGTTAGGTTTGAGAAGAGAAAAGGAAAAACTCTGAAGGTGGGATAAGGTATTTAAAGGGTAGGGTTAGAAAACGACTGAAGGTTTTGGTGTTAGTCATCAGTTCTTGAAACTACTGATGACGTGGTATTAACTTTCAAGGTTTGAATGACTGACCGTATTGGTGTGATCAGCAGTTGTTATAAAACAACTGAAGACTTGGTTTTAACCGTCAGACATTGAAACAGCTGAAGTCTCTGATTTAGTCATCAGTAGTTATAAAACTACTGAAGACAGTTTTGACTTCAGTGTAAAACAACTGAGGACTTGGTATTAGTCATCAGTAGTGGGAAACTACTAAGACTTTGGTTTTACCATCATTTTTGTAAACAACTGAAGACTTGGTGTTAGTCATCAGTAGTTGTGAAACTACTGAAGACATGTTTGCTTCAGTTGTTTAGAAAGAAACAGCAGTTGGAAACTACTGAAGAGAAAAGGCTCATCAGTAGTTCGTCAAATCATTGCTTTTCAGCTGTTTCATACTGTCCTCAACACGTACTCATCAGACATTTTCATCTGTTTTCAGATGTTTCATAGGACATCAGTACGTATTTGTATTCTGACAACAGTAGTTGTAGCTACATCAGCTGTTGTAACTACATCAATTGTTTTAACAAATAAGTAGTACTTGAGTATTGAGAAGTTAAGCTCTAGTAGTTTAAAGAAAACTTCCGGAGGGAAAATAACTTCAGTACTATATATATGACAATAATAAACTAATGATCATCATACTTGTGAGCTGAGATCATCAGTAGTTGTCACTTATTCTAGCTGCAGCATACCAAGCTTAACACTAGTTTTGGAAAGTTGTGCTATCCAAGGGCTTAGTGAAAATGTCTGCAAGCTCATCAGCACTAGGACCAATTTTGGATCAATCAGACCTTTTTCAAAACAATCACTAATAAAATGGTGTCTGATTTCAATTGTTAGTCCTAGAGTGGTGGACAGGATTCTTGACAATACAAAGAGCTGAAGAGCTGTCCATTAACAATGGGGTCTTAGTCTCTGTTATGCCATAATCCAATAATTGGTTTTGAAGCCAAGTACCTGAGATGTACAGCTTGCAGCAGCAATGTACTCTGCTTCAGCAGTTGATGTAGCAACTGAGGTCTGCTTCTTACTCTGCCAAGATCAAGCAGTTGCCTAAGAATTGGCATCCTCCAGAAGTGACTTTCTTGTCAACTTACACCTTGTATAGTCACTGTCAAAAAAAGCAACTAATTTACCAGAATGTCTAGTAGAATACATAAACCTAGAGATGGAGTGCCTTGCAGATATCTAAAGATCCTCTTGACTGCAATCAAATGAGACTCCTTAGGTGCAGCCTGAAATCTAGCACAAACACATGTAGCAAACATAATATCTGGTCTAGAAGTTTAAGTACATCAAGGACCCAATCATACATCTGTAAAGTGTTTCATCAACCACTTTACCATTTCTGATCTGTATCCAGTTGTGGTGTTGTTGCACATGGAGTAGAACAGGCTTACACTTTTGTAAATCAAACTTTTCCAAAAGATCTTTTGTGTATTTGGACTGATGAATGAAAATTCCATCAGCCTTTTGTTTGATTTGCAAACCCAGAAAGAAGTAATTCTCCCATGGCACTCATTTCAAACTTCTGTTGCATTAACTTATAAAGGCATCACACAACTGGGATCAGAGGATGCAAATAATATCATCTACATAAATTTGAACAAGTAGATTATGCTACCCAGCTTTCTTAATGAATAAAGTCTTATCTATGGAGCCTCTAGTGAAATTATTTTCCAGAAGAAAGTTTGATAATGTCTCATACCAGGCTCTAGGAGCTTGTTTCAACCCATAGAGAGCCTTATCAAGCTTATACACCCAATTAGGATGTTTATTGTCCTCAAACCTAGTGGTTGACATATATAAACCTCTTCTTTAATTTTCCCATACAAAATGCACTTTTGACATCCATTTGAAAAACTTTAAGGTTGTGATAAGCAGCATAAGCTAAAAACAATCAATTGCTTCCAGTCTGGCTACAGGGGCAAAGGTTTCATTATAATCAATACCTTCCTCTTGTGAAAACCCCTGAACAACCAGTCTGGCCTTGTTCTTAACAATAAGCCCATTTTCATCGTTTTATTCCTAAACACCCATTTAGTGCCTATTGCACACTTACCTGGGGGTAGAGGAACCAGTTCCCACACTTGTTGTCCTTGAACTGAAGAAACTCAAGCTGCATGGCTTCAACCCATCCATTGTCCCTTAAAGCAATGTGATAGTTCTTTGGCTCTTGCTGACTAATGAAGAGAGCATAGAAGCAGAAATTTGACAATTGACTTCTTGTTGAAACGCCAGCATTGATATCACCAATGATTTGAGACATAGGGTGATTCTTCAGATCTTGTACACAATAAGATCTGTGCAGTGTTTGTAGTAGGCTCAGCAGCAACAGATGGTGATGGTGAAAGCATTTTCCTTGAAACCAATCAGTAGATGGTAATTCAAAGGAAGTTGAAGTTGTAGAAATCTCATCAGCATTTGTTGTGGATTGTGCTACTGAAGCTACAGGAACATCAGGTCTAGCTGAATCAGGCAGTTGATCACTAAACTTGAAAAGGTGATTACTGATATCATCATCATCAGTAACACCAGTGGATGACTAGCTACAGAAGATGATGGATTCATATGATCTGCAACAGCAGGTGGTTGATAAGGAACATATTGCAGAATGTCCAGATCAAACAACTCCACAGGTTTTGTGGAATTGTATCCTTAGGGGATTCATTGAACTTCACATGCAAGGTTTCTTCAACTATCTTTGTCCAAAGTTGAATACTCTATAAGCCTTGCAAGTGGATGAATACCAACAAAATACCCTGCATCCACCTTAGAATCAAACTTTTGGAGTTGATCCTTTGTGTTGAGAATGTAACAGGACACCCAAATGCTCTAAAGAATGAAATCAAAGGGGCTAAATGATGTAAAACTTCATAAGGAGTTTTCATCAACCTCTGATTTACTAAGGCTCTATTCTGTACATAGCAGGCTGTATTGACAGCTTCAGCCCAAAAGGTCAGTGGCAGACCAGAATCAGCCAACATGGACCTTGCAGCTTCAATGAGGGTCCTGTTCTTTCTCTCCACTACTCCATTTTGCTCTGGAGTCCTTGGGATGCTATACTGCCTCTCTTGATTCCCTTGGACAAGTAAAACTCATCAAGAGTGTGGTTTCTGCTGAATTCAGTACCATTGTCACTCCTCACACACTTAACTGGTAGGGAATACTGCTTCTCAACGTGTAACACAAAGTTCATAATGGACTGAGCAGCCTCATCCTTTGAATGCAAGAAGAAGGTCCATACATATCTAGAGTAATCATCCACAATTACCAGACAGTATTTCTTCTTTGCCATACTCATTACCTTCACAAAACCAAAAAGATCCATGTGTAAGTTGTAAGCAGGCATTAGACTTGGATTCTTCTATGGTTGGGAATGAAACTTTATGTTGTTTCCCTTTTAAGCATGCAGTGCAGATTTCATCACAATTGAACTCCTTTATTGGAAGACCTCTCACTAAACTCTTGTGGATCAGCTGATTCATGTTTTTGAGATTAACATGACCCAGCCTTCTATGCCACAGTTTAGATTCTTGGAGAGAGGCCTTGGAGAACAAGCATGGATGGCCTCTTAACTCAATTTTCTTTGACAGATCCAAGGCATATACTCTTCCTATCCTATTGGCCTTCAGGAGAGTATTATCATCCAGTACTTTGTCAATCAGGCTCAGAACCTTGGAAGACAGAATCCTACAGTTCTGGCTTGTGAAAAGAGCAACATGTCCTTTGTCACACATCTGACTGACACTCAACAGATTGTATTTGAGATTCTCCACATGGTTGACATCATCAAATCTAATATCTCCATTAGACACAAATCCCTTTCCAATGACGTAACCTTTAGCATCATTTCCAAATGAGACAAATCCCTTCTTTCCCTGAGAGTAATCATGAAGAAGAGAGCTGCTACCAGTCATGTGCATGGATCCTCCACTGTCCACATACCAGATGCTTCTTTGGCATGCTGAAGAACCCTGCACAATCATAAGAAACTAGTTAGCTTTGGAGACCCAACCTTTTTGGTTTTGGGACTGACTTTATCAACAGATTTAACCATAGCTGGTTTCTCATGATTAACAGCTGATGAAGATGGAGATGGTGCGGAAATGGATTTGGACCTGGAATTCCTCTCCAGTGGTTTGGTCACATGGCTTCAAGTTGGTTAACTATCCCCAACAGATGCTGAACCATCATAACAAGCTGTGTCTGATTTGAAGTTCGAGCTTTCAGTTCATTTGACACTCCAGAGCTTGTTTTTGATGAGTTCCTGTGACCCACCATTTCCTCCTTCTTAGATTTCACAGACTTAGTCTTATGTTTATCATGAGGAACATATCAGCTGTCTTCTGATAAACTGTATCCTTCTTAGTGGATTTGGGTAAGGCCTTGGTTTTATCAGGTTGAGATGATTGTGGTACAAACTTGGTCTCAAACTCAGTTTTCATTTTATTTATTTCTAGTTTAATGAGCTCATCCCTTTGGAGCTTTAAACCCTTTTTGTACCAACATTCATCAGATAGATGATTGAATTTACCACAAATTTCACATGGTTTATTCTTCATCTTGGACATCTTTACTGTTGAAGTGGAAACTACTGAAGGTGTGATCTTCAGTACTTTCCTCCTATCAGTACTAGTACTAAAGGATTTGTAACAGCTGAAGACTGTAATTCAACTGTTTTCCATCCGTCCTAATAGACTGTTTGATGGATTCCTCAGCAGTTGTTAGTCCTTGTATTTCAACTGATTTGAAATGCTTTTCAGATGTTGGGTCTCTTTCAGTACTTGGGGTACATTGAGGAACAACATCTGAAGTGCTTAGCTTCATATGAGTCTCAGTAGTTAGACCATCAGTCAACTTATTTGTTGAGATCTTAACACTGGTTTCATTCTCTGATCTTAGATTATCATTGGAGAATGACTCACACGATAATGTGGTTTGGAGATTGCTTTCACTTTCAAACTTAACTATGGAGTTAGGAGTAAAGTCTGTTGGTGGAGCAGTATGGTTGTAACCAATGCCAAACTTCACATTTGAAGCAGTTTGTTTGCTAAGAAGCATTTCAAATCCCTTGCATGATGAGACCCAGCGTTCACACTCAACTTGGGTCACTGCAAGTTTTTCTTTAAGACTCCTGTGGTCTTCCAGAATAACCTCTAGCTTGGCCTTTTCATCATTTAATTGGCATTTAAGCTTATAAATCTCATCACTTTTACTGTTAAGAGCAGACTCATACTCAGCTTTTCTTTTGAAAATGGTTTTCTCAAACTCAAGTTTTTGATTTATTAATGCTACATTTGCCTCTCTAATAGAGACAAAGGCAGCTATGCATGATTCAGAACATAACTTGGCTTTAGCCTCTGAAGATACCTGAGTTACCTGTGAAGATGATGCATTTGAACAGGAACCCTCAGTAGACTCCAGGGCCATGAGAGCAAGATTTCTTAAAGGGTGTTCACACCATGTTGACTAGCACCAACATAGTATTGCTCAGTGTGACCAGACAAGTTATCAGGTAAGCTACTCCAGTCAACGACTCCAGGTGTGAAGAAGCTGTGATGAGGTTGTGATTGAGATGGAGATGGTTGAGGTTCTGGTAGTGCATTAGATTGTGGTACTATAGGAGCTTGAACTTGATTTGACTGTGGCATATAATAGCAGGGATAAGGATATGGCATTTGACCCTGAGCAACAAAATATGCAGGAGATTGAGGGTGTGATGGATGACTAGAACCAGCAGAATGTTGCCCTTTGGATTGTGAATTGTTATTTGGAAAAGTCAAAAAGGGTGCAGAAGTGTTAGATCCAGTTGATCTACACTCTCTCTTGCAAAGTGTCCAAGCCTGTGGCATTTGTGACACTTCAACTTGCTCTTGTCAAAACCGACTTTGGTTTTGTCAGAGAGTCCAGGAAATTTCCTGCCAGTTCTCTTGTAGAATTTCTGAGATCTGATATTGATCAAGGCCATTTGGCTCAAAATATCCATCTCTTCTAAATCATCATCAGCAATGCCCTTCAAATCATCCATGATAAAGCATAGATTGTCACTATTATTACCAGAATGACAATAACACTCACAAAGGCATGATTAGAATTATTTGAGGTGAAATCAATATGCTCATCATAGTGGCATTCTGATCCTGCATACTCTGACTCATGACTTACCAAGGTAGTGTTTCCTGGTACAAAATCATCAGTGAGCTTTCCAGATGATGACAGTTTTCGTTTCTGTTCTATCTCTCTCTCAAATGTGAGCAATTTCCCATGGAGTTGGGTGAGAGATAGTTTGTCCAAATTTGCACTGGAGCGTAGGACAATAGTATATGTGTCCCATCTCTCAGGCAGTGATCTGAGAAATCTGTTATTCATCTGGCTATTTGTGAACTCATGTTTGACCATTTTTAATTCAGAGATCAAACAAGAGAACCGCTCAAACTGTTGAGTCAGTGTCTCACCCTTCCTATGAGAGAATGTCTCATATTGTTGGGCAAGGATTTCTCTATTATTTGCCAAGACCTCATCTGTTCCTCCAAATTGTTCTTTCAAGGCATTCCAGAGGTCATGGGCAGTTTCATAATGCATTAGCTCAGAATAGATTTCATTGGGCAGTGCCATGGCCAGAATTCCATGGGCTTTTGCATCAATCTCAAACAATTTCTTATCCTCATCTGAGTATTGCTCCCTCCTCTTCGAACCATTTGATTGGTTTCCGGGTTATTCACCATAGGCTTGTGTGGACCATGTACCACTGATGTCCAACAACCTGAGCTGTTAACAGATAGGTGATGGAGCATTCGTCGTTGCCATATGTTGTACTCATTCCTAACCAGCATCGGGCTTGGTTGAGGAACCAGTATTGTGGGGATCATTGGAAGGAGTGGTCATTTTAGGTCCAAATACAATTTAATTCAAGCTTTTAAAAGATTTTACATAGACCACAACAGACTCAATGAAAACTAAAATAATCTCAGGATGAATGACCAAAAACACAGAAAATTCAATCTCTATAACCGTTTCTTGCAAAATGCTAATTCAATCAAACTTGGATCTTGGATAGCAGTTTCAATGATCAATTATTAGATCGATCATGATGACCAGCTCTGATACCATTTGACAGGATCAGTGATCTCAAGTTTGATGGATTTAGTGTAACGCAGCGGAATAAGAACAAGAATTAGACAAATTATAGCAAGAATTTGATATTCGTATGCATTAAGAACAAATACGGTTGTAACGAGAGAATATATTTCTGTGAAAAGGATGTTTCAATAATATCAAATGTTTCTGCTCAATCATTCACAGATTACAATTAGGTTGACACTCCTTATATAGAGTGCAATCACTACTGATATCACGGGATAGTGACATCTGGCAGATTTATTACAAAATAACTAGAACTTAACAAACTACTGAAATGTTCACAACTACTAAGAACATATCAGAGTGCTAAGTATAAAACATAAAACTACTGATACGAAATACTGACTGAAACTACAACGACTGAAGAACAAGCTCTTCAGTCGTTTTACAAAACTACTGAAAAGAAAAACATAAAACTACTGAAAGAAACCGTCACAACTACTGAAGAAGACCTCTTCAGCTGTCGTGACAACGTCTGATAATTGGTCTTCAGCACTTGTGTCTTCAGACTTTGTCTTCAGCACTTGTGTCTTCAGACTTTGTCTTCAGCACTTGTGTCTTCAGACTTTGTCTTCAGCACTTGTGTCTTCAGACTTTGTCCTCAGCACTTGTGTCTTCAGACTTTGTCTTCAGACTTTGTCTTCAGCACTTGTGTCTTCAGACTTTGTCTTCAGCACTTGTGTCTTCAGACTTTGTCTTCAGCACTTGTGTCTTCAGACTGTCTTCAGCACTTGTCTTTAGACTTTGTCTTCAGCACTTGTCTTCAGCTGTTGTGGACTTCAGCAGTTGTTGTGACGTCTGTGGGACTTAAGGTTTTTCTGATCCGGCTCATTGGTTCTTTTGGTCCAACAATTGTGTTAATGTTATGGTGGTCTTGGAAAACTATTGATGGGTACATCTACATTTGAATGAGAAGTTATAAATTTATGGTTTGTGATTGTGATTGTCATACAAGTTGAAAAACCATGTGATTAACTTTCATTCACGAAACCGGTCTTCATAATAATCCATGGCTAATGAACTAGAAATGGTTATTAGAAATCATATCAATTTAACTTTCTAATCATTTGCGGGTTCCCTTTTTTCGTTTGAGAAATCTTCAGTAATTCTTATGATTTTCTAAAATTAATGGTATGTTAGGAAGGAACTTGATCAACTCTCTTTTTATAACATTAAGTTATGTTTTCAGAAATCATATGTCAAATAGGTCACAAAAGATTTACCTACATTACTAAGCTCTGATTTAAGCAGTAAAACTCAACCTAACTTATCCTAGTTACTATGACAGCAGGATAGACAAGAAATCACTCCAGCTCATCTTTATAAACATTAACACAATTACATTAATCCATACCTTTAAATCACACAACCAATTCATCACGGTTATATAAGTGGAGTCTAATTAGGATGATAACTTTTATTCCCTGGTTTTAAATCCAAATGCTTCAAATCTTAGTTTACTTTAGTTTTATCATTATTGTTAAACCCTAAAAATCTTTC
This sequence comes from Flaveria trinervia, assembly GCA_025506515.1. NCBI lineage: Eukaryota > Viridiplantae > Streptophyta > Magnoliopsida > Asterales > Asteraceae > Flaveria > Flaveria trinervia. Next base: position 80,484,433 of record CM046448.1, read on the forward strand.
CATTGCAACTTATCATTTTCTTTAACGAAAACTAAATCTGATAGTCAAATTGTTATGTTTGTTGAGTAGGCTAGGTGTGTCCACGGATTGATACTTGGTTCTTACCAATACTATATCACCACACGACAGGTACACTTGCGTGTGGTTTAGTACTTGTAATAACCATTTAAAACTGAATTTGTGCTTAAAATATTTATCAAAATATATATACTATCAAAATTCATTTGGCATGTTCCCCGGTAACGGTGCCAAAAACTTAATAATGTTTTGTATCTTTCTAGATGTCCGACTGCCTCTAGTGTTTCTTCATCTGCTTGTAAGTGGGATCTTTCGACCCTTTGTAATAGTCTTTGAAGTATATCATGACACCATCTCTCGTGGTTCCCTTCAAAACGTAAGTAGGGATGATTCATGATCTTGAAATTTCGAAAATAAGTTAATCTATACAAAACAAATTTCTTGAACAGTTTCATAATGGTAGTGAAAGGCATGTGTTTTTCAAGACATAACATTATAATGATTCAACTCATTTTCAAAAGTAGTTGAGAATTTATCATCCTAAGAAAAATTGTTGAACATGGGGGTGCGTTTTGTGAAACGTGGGGGTGCGGTAAATATGGTAAGGCATGAATCTTGACTCGAGCACGCGTGGTTGTGTTCGTAAATCATTGATTAGGCATGGTTTTAACATTTTCTTGCTTTAAAAATTATAGATTATACGTTTAACATTTTAATCATTTGTCAATAATTCAAGATACCTAAAAATATATTTTTTGTTTAATACCACTTGGTAACTTGAACATGATTAACAAAGATTTCACCACGAATTATGAAGATAGTCTTGTTAACAATAAAAGAAAACAAACTAATTAACTAACTAAGCATACTAATTAACATTAATTTACTTACAAGAATAAACATGAACAAGTAGGTTGAAAGCATTCATCATTCCATAAAACATTTAAGAACAAACTTTACACATAATTGCTTGGATTTCGGTTGCTTAGAGACCTAATCACCTAACTACATGTAAATGACTTTAATAATTATAGGAATTAGCATACTAACCTCTTGATCAAATACTCTTGAAAGAACTCTAAAAAGATGAAAGAAAAAAAATGAAAAATAAGGTGAAAAGAAAGGTGGATAACTGATGAGGCAATGAAGTCAGTATTTATCATGCAAAATTGAAGGGGAACACGACAAAAGGCTGAAATAGGTCAACTTGTGTCATTTTTTGTTGAACACGGGGGCGTGCCTCCTTAGGCACGGGGTCGTGTTCAAGTGTTGAAGCTTGGGTTTAGTTTTTTGTTGTTTTGTTTTTCAGTTTCGCGCGTTACGCAATTTTCCCGGTTAAGTTTTATCACTACCAAATCACCAGAAAAGATACGAAAATAGTCCTAAAGTTAAATAACACAAGAAAAATTGAAAATTACATTTCTTAAAGTCCTACGGTTACACGATATGTTAAAACCCAAGAATCTGAAACAGCAAAACCAGACTCTTTAACGCATAACAACGCACTTAGCACATCACAAAATGCTTCTAAAAGAATCCTCCACACATTTCGTGTGGAAGGTTCGAGACGGGATAGTGAGAAGTTCAGTTGCTTAATTCCGCAAGCTGCCGTTTATGGAGATGAGTTCCTCGCTCATCTGTTGAACTTTTTGGATAAGTTCAGCTAAGTGTTGGGACACAACGAGGTTCATTCCAATCAGTTGCTTGATTAGTTCATGCAACTTGAAGAAATATTCTTGAGTCGTTGGTTCTCGTGTTTCAGATTGCGGTTTCTTCACAAGATTCCAGTTGGAACTTCCGTGACTTTATTCTTTCATTTTTCAAATGATTTTAACATGAGTGAGTGTGATGAAAGAATGGAACAAGTGTGATATTTATATATAGGTCGTGGAAAGTGAACACAGGGGCGTGCTTGGCTAGGCACGGCCCCGTGCTTGTCAAGAATTCGTCTTAAATTCGACCTGCAATGTTCCACAGTCGTCAGCGGAGATCATGGAAAAAAATTTAGAGACATGGAGGCCTGCTTCATGAGATCCTAAAAATTGTAAAAAAATCAAGGAAAACTTATGTACAGGTGCCATGTTTAAGTTTTGGGTCTTCGGCACAACCCTTCTCCACAATTTAGCTTTTGTCAGGGTGGAGGCGTAGTTCCTCCGAGGGAATCTTGGTTGGTCCATCATTATACGGTTTCAAACGATGACCATTCACTTTGAAACATAAACCTTCGTGGTTATAAATTTCAATTGCACCATTTAAAAAACGTTTTTGATTGTATAAGGTCCAGACCAACGTGATTTCAGCTTTCCAGGAAACTAACGTAAGCGAGAGTTGTACAGTAAGACACGTTCTCCCACATGAAATCGATTTGTGTTCTTTAATCGAGTTTCGTGGAATTTCCTTGTCTTTTCTTTGTAAACCCTAGCATTTTCGTATGCTTGTTCTCTCAATTCCTCCAATTCATGAATTTGTAGGAATCAATTCTTTCCTGCAAGGTCTTGGTCCAAGTTTGCTGTTTTAAGTGCCCAAAAGCCTTTTGCTCTAGTTCCACCGGTAGATGACATGACTTCCCATAGATTAGTTTGAACAGTGTTGTACCGATGGGAGTCTTATAGGCTGTTTGAAAAGCCCATAATGCATCGTCTAACTTTGTAGACCAATCCTTGTGGTTTTGACCTACAGTCTTCTAAAGAATTTGTTTGATGCCTCGGTTAGTGACTTCAGCTCGCCCATTCGCTTGTGGATGGTAAGCAGTTGTAAAGCGATGGTGAACTCCATAATGTGCCATTGCTTGTTCGAGCTGGTTGTTACAGAAATGAGTTCCTTTGTCACTAATTAGAGCTTTGGGGGCACCAAAATGATAGAATAGTTTTTAAGGAATTTGACAATGTTTCTGGCATCATTAGTAGGTAGGGCTTGAGCTTCAGCAATTTTGAAAGGTAATCAACTGCTACCAAGATGTAACGATTGCCAAATGACACCAGGAATGGACCCATGAAATCAATACCCCACATATCAAATATCTCATATACTTGAACTGGTTTCTAAGGCATCTCATCCCATTTTGAGATATTGGTTGCTATTTGACATGCATAAGAGGTGCGTACTATGCTGTGAGTATCTTCGAAGATTGTGGGCCAGTAAAATCCAGAGTCAAATACTTTCTTGGCTGTTAAGGTTGCTCCATGGTGTCCTCCTATGGGTCCTTCATGACAGTGTTTTAAGATTTGTTCTGCTTCTCTTCACGCATCTTCGAATGAGTTGGTCTGCACCGATTCTGAACAGATACGGGTCCTCCCAATATTAATGTTTGATATTAGTAAAGAATTTCTTCTTTTTCTGATAAGTCATTCCTTTGAAAAGAATTCCACTTGCTAAGTAATTTGCAAAATTGGCAAACCAAGGATGTTCATCGATTGAGGATTGAATGTGTATAAGGAATTCGTGAGGAAAATTGTTGTTTATTATGGATTCCTCAGTTTGTGAAGGACTTGAATCCTCAAGACGCGAGAGATGATGAGCCGCTATATTTTCCGCTCCATTCTTGTCATGAATTTCGATGTCAAATTCTTGAAGCAGAAGAATCCAACGAATCAATCTTAGCTTTGCATCTTGTTTGTTGAACAAATAACGAAGGGCTGCATGATCGGTGTAAACAATTGTTTTTGAAAGAATGAGATACGAGCGGAATTGTCAAATGCGAAAACTACCGCAAGAAGTTCTTTTTCGGTGGTGGTGTAGTTTTCTTGTGCGTCGTTAAGGGTTTTGCTCGCATAATGAATTGGGTGAAATGCTTGTCTTTCCTTTGTCCTAATACGGCTCTTACCGCAAAATCGCTTGCATCGCACCTAAGTTCAAATGGTAGCGTCCAATCTGGGGAAACCATGATTGGAGCGGTTACCAGCCTCTCTTTAAGAAATTTGAATGCACTAATGCATTCATTGGAAAATATGAATTGAGCGTCTTTCTCGAGAAGTTGAGTCATTGGTCGAGCGATTTTGAGAAATCTTTGATGAAACGACTGTAGAATCCTGCATGACCTAGGAAACTTCTGATATCTTTCATGGTTGTGGGATGTGGAAGTTTAAAAATAGTGTCGAATTTGGCTTGATCGACTTCAAGCCCTGCTCGAGATATTTTGTGTCCTAACACTATTCCTTCCGTAACCGTGAAGTGGCACTTTGCCCAGTTTAAAAAAAGGTTAGAATCTTCACATCTAACCAACATCTTTTCTAGATTTTCAAGGCATTGCTCAAATGAGTTTCCAAAGATGGAGAAATCATCCATGAAAACTTCCATTGAGTGTTCAATCATGTCATGAGAAATTGCTTCCATTCATCTTTGAAATGTAGCAGGAGCATTACACAATCCAAAGGGCATTCGCCGATAAGCAAATGTGCCATATGGACTAGTGAATGTCGTCTTCTCTTGATCTTCGGGAGCAATAGGGATTTGAAAATAACCTGAGATACCGTCCAGGTTCTGAGATAATCGCTCAAGCATTTTATTAGAGGATCGTGTATGGGACAATGTACTAACTGATTAACGTGTAAACCGAATCAAATAGTGTGGAATCCTATTTGATTGGCGATCCAATCAGTGAGAACGCACGTAGATACAATTATGTAATTGAATCTAACGTTAAGAATCGTTAGGAATCGATCAACTGCGATCTATGAACTTGGAGTATGATCTTAGAGGTCTATGGACGGCTAGGGTACGTCTGGAGTCGAAGTGTGTTCAATGCTTTTAGTTTTACATGAATTAGGTGGTATTTATAGGTTAGGGTTGCTCATTCGGGCGAATGAACCATTAGCAAGTTTCAGTCGTGCGATTGAGCCATGCGGTTGATCCATTTGCACGACTGAGTGTCGTGCGACTGAGTCATTCGCATGAAGTTATTCAGGTGTATGGACCATTTAGGCGCATTGACACTTAGTCGCATGGCCATTCAAGTGCATGACCACTGTTGGGGCGCATGGTCCATTCGGACGCATGACCACTGTTGGGGCGCATGGTCCATTCGGACACATGACAACTTCATCTTCCTAGGTTTGAACGTATTCAATATTATTACATTATTTATACTAGTTCAAACAACCACAAACCTATGTAATCAATTCAATATGCGTTAAACAACTCATTAATGAAATATTAAACATTATAGTCACAACCAAACATTTACATTTCATTAGGTACCCAAGTATTACATAAGTGTAGACATTAAAGACATATTACATTAAGTTCAGAAACTAGGGACACATGTACCTACAGACTCCCCCTTGGACCTAGTTCCATCTAATGTCTTACCATCTTTATAATCTCGTCATACTTGTTGTACTTCTCTTCTCTTGTGACGCATGCATGTATCTCAAAAGCAAAGCAGAGTCGTATCACATTCTGGAATTGTAGAGCTTGTACAATATCTTGAGAGTCATAGAACAGTGGCCACTTGTACAATGTATATACATCATCTGCAGACAAGTTCGTAACCCACATAGGGTCAAACACCCTAATGGTTTCCATAACACCATTCTTGTTCAAGACTATGACTGCTTCTCCTGTCCTCCAATCATAGTACCGCCATTTGAAGTGTGGAGTGAAGTTCTGAGGCATCTCCCATAGAGGGATCTTTGACATTGTTTGCGGTGGACTCCACTTCAGCACTATCTTCGGTTTTCCAGTAATAGGATCAACCTCAGACCGTCTGAGATACCTCATTGGCTGTTGAGGTATGAGGTTGACCCATCCGGTGTGGTACTCTCTTTTAAGAACTGCTTCAAACCAACCAGACATCTTGCGTGGATCAGCGTATAGCAATTTCAGCTGTGCTAGCTGGTTCAGCTTAAATCCAGGAAGAGTCTTCAAGTCATGTGGGAACCTGAAGTACTCGATCCCTTTCTCACGTTTAACTGCATAAACGTTGAGATCTTCGAAATATGCCCACGCAATGATTTTGCCTAACACCTTATGATGTTTCTTCACTTTGTACAGCTTGGTGTAGAAAGTCGACTTTGAATCACTGCGTTGGGCTCTTATCTCTTCAAAGCATGCAGCCCACTCAGGCTTTTTGATATTAACTTCAACATCCGAGGCTTGGGCCTTATCTTCAGTCTTGTCAGATTCTTCTTCCATTCTATCCAGAGTTTCAAAAGTTTCACTGACAAGGTTGTCGCCCAGATTGGGAATGACATTACCTTCAATGTCAGTGTACTCTGGATAGTGTTGGTCTGTGACATCTTCTATCTCGATCTCATCATTGTCGTTGAGCTCATTGTCACTTTCAACTTGGACTGTTGGAGCATCCTTGACAATCTCATCTGGATTTAGCTTGAACATTTCAACAATTTGCTCGTCAGTGAGATTGTGAAATATCTCTCCTTCTTCAGGAGTGTACATCACGATCTCCTGACTATTCCCTGCAGATCAAGAATCATCGTGAGTTGTGTCTTGATCTATGGGAGGGGAGCAACATCATGTTCATCCCTTTGAAAGTTTGGATCTGCTTGATTTATACATGTAACACAATAATCATCAGTTAATAATCAAGACAGAAATACCAACATTAAATATAAACATTCATTACATTAATGTGATACAAGATTCAAATACATATGATTTAAATAACAAAAACATCTAACTATTACTCTTGTCTTAGATCATATGCTCCTCTGCTGATGGGGCCGATGTGGAAGAACCTTGATCTTGTGCTTCCTTCATCCTCCTTTCACTTGTAGATGTGGCACCCACAGCAGATGTGTCATCTTCATCATCATCCACATCATCATCACCCGGGTCATCACCAACATCAGTATCATCCTCAATGTTATCATCATCATCATCATTATCATCATCATCACCATCATCTCCATCTCCTACCTTTATGTTTAAGGGCTCGTCCTTTGATCCCTTGAGCCGCAGCATGATGGTCTTGTTGGTCGTCTCCAACTCCTCTATCCTTTTAGCTACTTGGGCATGCTGCTCTCGGAGTTGAGACATCTCTACATGCTGTGCATCCATCAGCTGAGCCTGCTGCTCTATCTGTTGTGCCTGCTGAGATATCTGCATAGATTGAGCAGCAGTAAGGTCTACTAGCTGTCGAATCTGAGCAGACTTCTCATCATTGGCAGCCAACAGCTTCAGCACCATACGATTAAGTGCCGAGAGCTGTTCCTCTACCCTACTAGGAGGTAGAGAGGATCCAGGTGGGTAGGAAGGGTATGACGATGGTCATGCATGGTGGCTAGTGGTAGTGGTGGTGGTAGTGGTGAAGATTGGGGGTGGTATAGATCAAGGTGTTAGTGGAGTGGGTGTGGTAGATGGGATAGCAGTAGTGGTGGTAGTAGGTGGATGTGTGGACGTAGGTGGAGTGAGGGTAGTAGGTTGAGTGGTGGTAGTAGGTGGAGTGGTGGTAGTGGTGGTGGTTATGAAGATCGTCCTCCTCTTCTTCTTCTTCCATCCATGGGGTTGAGCCATCCTTTTCTTCCTCGATCCCCTCGAGGTGGATGCTCCCCCCGAGCACTGCTTGGATGATCGGGAGCATAAGTAGGATCAGTATCAGCCTCTCCTGATCCGCCAGGGCACTCAGCAACCGCCGGAGCCCTCGCTCGGTGGCAACAACCTTGCTGCCCACTGTTCGAGTTAGAGGCTCCTCTTCCGACTCCTCCTCCTCATTAGGTTGGATGTCCTGATGGAACCCTGTAGCGTTTGTCTCCCCTTGGGTGGGAGCCAGAGATGCTATATCAGTTGTGGTGGCCCTCGGTTGAGTGGGCCCAGCATCTCCACCATCACCGATGTCATCGTCGTCGGAATCATCGTCCGGGAGCACCAGTTGATCCACATCAGAATCACTGTCCACATGGCGCCATTTACGCTCGCTGGCGCCATGTAATCCTCCCGGGCCAGATGCCCAAACAATCTCCTCACAGGGGGCTTAACCTGCTTGCCCCTGTAAACCTTCATACGACCCAGTGTGGTGTCGTCCATCACCTCAAGAACTATAGCGTCCTCCTTTTCCTTAGGCAGAGACGGTAGTTTCTAATCGATAATCATCTGGATGAATCGAGGGTACATGCAAAACCACTCCTTCCCTTTCCCCTCAATGTTCTCCACTAGATAGGTGATGATCATCTTGGAGAAGCTGAACGGTGGTTCAGCACCAACGCTACATAAGCGTTCTGAATCTGATCTGAGAGCTCGTCGAACCCTCCCTTCCGAGACGCTATACACTTCAACAACACATGGGCGAGGTACTTGAACTGGGGGCACAGGTTGCTCTTGTTGAGCACCCATGCGTTGATGTCCCCAAAGTACTTAGCTCGCATGAAACATCCTCGAATCGTAACGGGTGTAATCGGGTGGGACAGCCAGCATCATCCCCAAACTCGAGAACTGTCTGAAGATCATCCTCAGTGATCTCAATCGCGTCTCCAAATATCAAGCTCCTGATGCAATGGGGCTTTGAGGATCTGTCCACCACAGCGTTTTCCCAGAAAGCCTGTTAGACTGAGCGATAGGGAGTGCAAGGAGTCGAGATGGCACGAAAGATCCTCGATCTCTGTAGAAAAGTAATAATGCCAGAGAAGTTTGAAGCATTCCTCAAGGTTAGATCTAGATGAGCACAAATATTATGCTTAGTGCTCATTGGCCAACGACTCGTCATCTGTGACACAAAACAAATAAACATTAGTGTAAGTCAAGGTGTAACAAGTTGAGTTATTTAACTACACATCTTCTGTTCTGTCATGCAAATGAGCTGTGCGACTAAGAATTGGTTATGCGGTTGGGCTCTTTCATACGAATAAGCATGCGACTGGGGTCAGTCATATGCTATTCCATGCAATTGAACTAGTTGTGCGACTGAGCTCATTCGCATGGGGCAGTCATGTGATTTAGCCATACGCTCATCTCAGTCATGCGATAGAGGTTCATCTGGTTGCCCATTCGCATGACAGACTGCTGTTACATTCAAATTTTAATTTTGAGCAAAATTCGATGTTAGACTTTGTATTTTGGCTCATTAGACTTGCATATGTCCGATATAGCCCCAACAACCTTTAATTTTACATTGTACATAGTTTAATTAGTTTCCTAGACAAACTAAGTCTCGGTTCTTGTTAGGGCTCAAATTGGTCATTTTAAGGTCTGAATCAAGGGATAGATGAGTGAATTACACCGCATTTTACCTGAATTTCAACTGGAAATCGTTAGAGTGCAATAAACAAGGTTCAAGGATAGTCAATCGAAAATTTGGCTGAGTATAGGTAAGTCGTGCGATTTGGGGGCGATTTGGGAGTGAAGATTGACTGCGACCGACTCCCCCTCTATTTATACTAGGGTTTACTTTAGTCGTTCGACTAAGCGCAGTCGCATATTTGATTCAGGCGACTGAAGATCAGTCGTGTGATTGGCACAGTCGGTCACCTTCAGTATTGTGATTGGAGATCAGTCGTGCGACTGTGTCATTCGGTCACTCTCATCCATGCAATTTGGTTTATTTTGTGATTCAATCATGTGATTTTACTCATGCTTATTGTCCAATCGCATGTATGGCCCATACGTGTGGGTTAATCGTGCGATGGGCTCATTAGTATCCTCCAATCATACGATTGTTCCATACTTATGGTCCAGTCATGCGATTGGATCATACTCATGGTTTTGACTTTATGACCATTTTGCACTTAATTCCTTTTAACTTTTGATTAGACGTTTTAAGCACTCGATCATCTCAGACATGATCATTTTAATCTTGAAAACTTTTGATCACCTCAGACGTGATCCTTTTAAAAACACTTTGTCACCTCAGATGTGACCCATTTACATTTGAAATCCCGTGCGGTCACCTCAGACATGACCCTTTTTGAGTGATTAAGTTCCCTATCAACTTCTATTACATAGTTTGATGTTTAACAAATGAAATTGATGCAATTTAAACAAAATAAAAGAACCAAAACCGAAATACAAAACTAAAACCTGTTTTTGTGTTTTTGTGTGAGGTGGAAATCCTAGGTTAGACATCTAATGGATTCGTTTCCTGAAAAGGAATCTTCAATTCATTTTGACCATAAATGGACCAATTCAGTTTGGAATCATACATGCAAGTCAAATCATTTAGGACATGTTATCAATACCTTTTGATGCGTAATTCTTGTTTTTCATCTAGAGTCGTTAGCAAGTTTAGGAAATCATACTAGTACTATTAGGTCCCCACATTGATTTGAACTTTCAAGAATCATAGCGACAATGATTATTAGTATACTTGTCCTCTTAAATTCATACACAGACTTTCAACATTGATTGGTCATAGTTAGAGGTTTAATTATTTCAACAAGCATTTGTGGATCCCACACTTATATGGTAATCAACATTCCTCTGGAGATTTTTGAGCGGTCTCAAGGTAGTGTCCAAGAAGAAACTATTCATAGAGCTTTCAAAGAGAAGCCAAGCCTTAGGTCAGTGCCACCGCACAGCGGAGAGGCGGCAAACAACAATGAATTCTAGAATATATAGATTATTCTTTTCCTTAGGTTAGTGCCACCGCACAGCAGAGAGGCACATAACCTATCTTCTTGTTTGAGCAATTTTATTCTTTTTGCACAGATCTCACTAACAACATAGGTTATTAGTTTGATTGCTTTTGCATTTTTTCATGTGCTTTTGCTCATACTTTGGTCTTACGCACACATTCCTGGCGTTTATTTTGTTCGTCACCCCTTATTAGAATCTTGTTGATTGTGTTAACGAGGGATATGGTGTTACCCACAGCTAGTCAAACATTTTAGTTTAATCTTGAAATCACCAGTAAGGTCTAATCATCTATTGTGTTGAATCTACCGACATATCATCTGTGGTCTAACAACCTCTTGGTCTACTTTCTTTGTGTTATCTTAGTAGTAGCTAGTTTTACTATCATCTTTCCTTTTATATTGCTCAGACTACATAGACTTATACTTTGAACTTCGCATCTTATTCAATTTAAAATTTTAAAGCCCCAAATGGTGTGTTCCTGTGTACTATCATATTCCAGAGATTGAATCGGTATCACACATATGATCTTATGTTTATCAGCAAACCTCTCCTCCTCCCTCGTTTTTTATTTATTATTGCCTAAGTCTATTCTCCCCCTAAAATTATAATATCGTAAAGGATTAGCATTTTTAGGATTTTAATAGGCAAAGAAGTAACACCAATTTTAATTAAACTACTTAAAATTAAACCAATAAAATGAAAAATTTAAACATAAAAGAAAAATTACAATACGCATCGGACTACACATGGTCATCTTCAGGAATGACCTCATTTTTCGTTTTAACGCCGTTGACCTCTAACAAATATAGAAAACATGGTTTGTCAAAAGCCTTTGTATAAAGGTCGGCGCGTTGAAAATCAGTGTTTATTTTTACCACATCGATTAGGTTCTTTTCAAAACAATCACGTATAAAGTGATATTTAATCCCGATGTGTTTGGTCTTTGGATGTTGGACCGGGTTTTTAGTGACTGCAATTGTAGCAGAGTTATCAACAAAGATAGGAGTAGAAGAGAATTTCAAACCGTAATCCCGCATTTGCTGTTGTATCCATATGATTTGTGAACAACAACTTGCAGCAGCAATGTATTCGGCTTCACAGGTTGACAATGCAACCGAGGTCTGCTTCTTACACCTAAGTTACTAATCTTCTCGAAAAGAACTGAAACCCTGCTGAGGTAGACTTGTAATTTGTCTTGCACCATAATCCGAGTCGCTATATGCCGTAAGCTCAAAGTCATCATCATGAGGATACCACAACCCAAGTGTTGGTGTACCCTTCAGATAACGAAATATCCTTTTGACCCCAATAAGATGGTTATCCTTTGGCTTTGCCTGATATTGTGAACATAAACATGTAGCATACATGATATCAGGTCTTGAGGTAGTGAGGTACATGAGAGATCTAATCATCCCCCAGTACATAGTAGCAACAAACAGATCACCAGTTTCATCGGGTGCTACATCATGGTTTGTAGCAAGTGGAGTCGCAGGTGCAGAAACATTCTCCATGTCAACCGACTGAGGATATCTCCTACATACTTGGTCTGATGTAGGAAAATCCCTTTTGGTGTCTGATCCACCTATAACCCGAGAAAGAATTTCATCTCTCCCATGGCACTCATCTCAAACTCAACCTTCATTATTGCTTCAAACTCTTTACATAGATCTTCGTTCTTGGAACCGAAGATTATGTCATCAACATAGATTTGAACAAGCAGTAAATCTCCATCCTTTTCTTTTATGAACAATGTACAGTCAATGACAACTCTGCGAAAACCATGTTTCACAAGGTGAGTCGAGATTTTCTCATACCAGGCTCTGGGAGCTTGATGAAGCCCATATACAGCCTTGTCGAGTTTATAAACTCTATCCTGATGATATGGATCCTTAAATCCCTCTGGTTGACTAACGTACACTGTCTCTCTGATTTCACCATGAAGGAAAGCACTCTTCACATCAAGTTGATAAACTTTAATCTTCATATAAGATGCATAGGCAAGGAAGATGCGGATTGATTCAATTCTTACCACGGGTGCAAACACTTCATTGTAGTCAATGCCCTCAACTTGTCGAAATCCTTTGACAACAAGTCGAGCCTTGTTTTGGATGATCACACATTGATCATCTTTCTTGAATTTCAAGACCTATTTAGTGCCAATTACCTTAGCTCCTTTAGGTCTATCCACCAGATTCCATACACCCAAATTCTTGAACTGAAGAAGTTCTTTTGCATGGCACTCACCCATGCCTCATCATTTAGGGCTTCACTAACATACTTTGGCTCAAACTGAGACATAAAGCAACGATATGCACCATTGTAAAGGTATCCCTTTTCCATTACCGAGACATAGTCAGCTGAGTACAGTTGTTTTCTAGTCTGAATTCCTGACCTCACATCTCCAATGACATTGTCCAAAGGATGATAGACATTTAGGCATGATCCAGGAGTTTTTGTTACCACTACCTCAGAATCAAGATTATGAACATTTGGTTCAGTATCTAAGGTAGTAGGGGTCTGAGGTTTTGAAGACGCAGAGGCATCACTATCGGATGCTTGTGGACTTGCAGGAATAGGAACCTATTCCTCCTGGTTGTTTTGATCAGTCTCCACAGCTTCTTCATCAGAGGAGGAGTCATTATCATCAAGTGCTCCCCCTGAGGTGTTAGATAAGCTACCTTATGAACCAGATGATGTTGAATCTGGAGCCGGTGAGTTCAGGACATCATACATCATCTTTGTTGCCAATTTTTCGTCAGAAGTGGAAAGTGGGATGTTGAAGGATTTGAAGAATCCATCATAGTCGAAGAACAAGGCGGGTCCTTTTCCTGCAGGTGGTGTGGTGTATCTCTGAACATCTACGTTACACCATACTTCTACTTGACCCGTTGAGTTGTTGTAAACTCTCTTGTTCGGTATGTTGTATCCTAGAAAGATCCCTTCATCAGCCTTCTCGCTGAATTTTCCCTCCCGAGTCTTCTTCAGTAGAGTGCACGGTGCGCCAAATGGCTCGAGATACTCTAGATTTGGTTTACGTCACTGTAGTAACTTGTAGCACATCTTCCCATGACGTTTAACTACCAGAACTCTATTAGTGTATAACATGTGTTTGCAACTGCTTCATTCTAGAATTGGATAGGCATTTTTGCGTCTACTAGCATTGTCCGTGCCGTCTCAATCAAGCTACGGTTCTTCCTTTCAGTAACGCCGTTCATTTGAGGAATGTAGGCAGAAGTGAACTAATGCACAATTCCCTTTTCCTTGTAGTAAGCCTCCATCCATTGATTCTTGAACTCGGTTCCATTGTCTGAGCGCACTTGACATACCTTCAACTTGTATAGGGACTCCAGAGTAGTTACTAACTCTTTGAATGACTCAAATGTTTCTGATTTGGATTTTAGAAACATCACCCAAGTGAATCTTGAGTAGTCATCAGTAACTACATAACAGTACAAGTCGTCTGCAATGCTTCTTGTACTGACTGGACCAAACAGATCCATGTGAAGAAGTACAAGAGGAAGTCGATAGAGTGAACTTTCTTTTCCTTATGAGCCTTCTTTGTCTGTTTGCCCTTCTTGCATGCAACACAGAAATCCGGAAGTTGGAAGTTTTTGACGTTAACTCCTCTCACTAGATCATTCTGGATCAAGTGATTCATCTTTCATTGATTAATGTGTCCCATTCTCCTAGGCCAGGAGATGGATTCTTCTCAGTAGCTTTTGACAAGAAGCGCTGAACTTCATGATCCGTTGTCGAGGCCTTTGATAGATCCAAGACATAGAGGTCCTTATATCTTGAGGCAGACATTAGTACATGATCCTCTGGGATTATGTAGTCCTTCAGGACATAGCACTTCTTATTGTCAAACACTACCTTAAAGTCTTTATCTCAAATTTGAGAAACAGAAAGCAAGTTATTCTAAAGTTGTTGGACATAGTTTACCTTGTCAAACTTCACTTTCTGATTTCCCACTTCCCCTTGAGCTGTGATGTACCCACCTTTGTTTCCAGCGAATGAAACATGCCCTCCTTTGATTTGTTTGATGTTTGATAAGAGAGCCATGTTCCCCGTCATGTGCCTGGATGCTCCGCTATCTACAATCCACGTGTTAGTTTCAGCACTATAGCGAACACCCTGCACATTCAATGAAAATGTTAGTTCAAGTTAGGAACCCAAGCCTTTACTGGCTTGGGTCTCCCCGAGGCATCACACATCATAAACTCAACGCATTGACCTATCGAGGGTGAGGGAAGCTCAGATGTCTGTTTGTTCTCATTTTCAAATACTGAGGAGGATTTTTCCGTCCATAAGCCAGATTTGTGTAAGGCCTGTTTGTGATAAGCAGACAACTGGGTTGAACTTTGTGTTCTCTATCTCTTTTAGGAGGCGTCACTGAGTTCCTCTTCAAAGAGCTAGTTTTGGTTCAGAAAGTTCAACTTTCTTCCTCGGTGTCTGATAATAAGGACAATGACATGCAATGTGTCCGTACTCTCCACAATTGTAGCAGTATCTGCTTTCAACTTTACGATTTATTTGTTTTTGTGGAGATGTGGGTGACATATGGGTGACCTTATCCTGTTTGGACTTAGACACTTCTTGGTTACATGTATAGACTGGTTTTACAAATTTAATTGCTTTACCTGATTTTACATCCTTTACATTTTGTTTTCCTGGACTTTGACATGATACACATGATTTGTTAACATTTATGTTCCTTTTAGGTTCAGATTTGACCTTGTTTGAACCAGACTTAACATTAATTTTTTCAAACTCTTTTTCCAGGTTGACACAAGGAATTTTGCCTTTTGACTTTCAAGTGGCCTCCTTTTGTTTGGCGCTAGATTCAGTTGATTTACTTATGGAATCTGGGTCACTAACAAGAGGAGTGGACACCACATGATCTTTGATTGGATTACTATTGATTGGTTTAAATTTTGCATTCATCAAGATCTCATGTGGTGGTGGAACCACTTTATAGCCCATCCCTCCCTGTTGTTTTTTTTTCTCACTAGGTTTTGGACTATATGTGAAGAGCTAGTCCAACTATGCAGTTTTTGTTTTAGGGAATTAACTTCTACTTCCAAAACTGCTTTTTGCTTTTTAGTGTCCTCTTGGGTGTTAAGATTGTACCTAATGTCAATAGCTTGGTTAAAGGCTACAAGTTCTATTTCCCTAAGCTGTTTGTTCAAAAGGTCTATCTTTTCTTTATAACTATACTCATTTTGTTTTAAAACTCTGCTTGCCTCAGTGCATAGTTCTAGGTCCTTTACTAAGTTATCACTATGATCTAATAACCTAGAAAATTTAGGATCAATGCTTTCCTTAAATTTATTATAGTCAGAACAAGCATGATTAGAAAAGAGTTGGTTAGTAGTACTTACCTGAGCGGTTTCTGAAGAATCAGCCATCAATGCAGAATCTGAAGTTTTTGGAGCTAGTGATTCTGACTTTGTAGTAGTTGTCACGTCTTCAGGCAGGTAGGTGACCACTGGTTCAGTTTCGTCAGAGTTAGACATCTTTATCTCTACTGCTATGTCTCCTTCACTTGCAAAATCGTCATTTATATCTTCCACACTAGCGATCTTGGATTCTCCCGATGAGACAAACCGAAAGCTCCAGTCCTGTCCTTCATTCTCATTAGCGGTTAAGGATTTTGGATCCTTGCTTGATGAAGTAGGACTGCTAGTGGATTTCTCCTAACGATTGAAGGTGGGGAAAGGATTCCCATTGCCATTCTTCTTTGGCTTCACACACTCACTTTTGAAGTGCCCTTTCTAACCATAGTTGAAACAGGTCACCTTTGTTTTATCAAAGCCAAAGGTTGTGTCCTTAGTTGCAACCAAGTTCTGTTCAGTCTTCTTGACAAACTTCTTAGCTCGTCGGACAACACTTGCTAAGGCCCACATAATGTCCATCCGTTCCAACTCAGTCTCGTCCACCTGCTCGTAATCTTCATCAGCCAGGTGGCAGTTCCCTATCTTTCCAGCAATTAGTCCATCATAAGAGTGGACTACAGCAGCTAAAAGGTCCATGTGTTCTCTGGCCACCTCAACAGTCACGTTACTGAAGTTATCGGTCTTCAATTTTGCTGCATTGGCTTCAGGTATAATATACTGGGTACCAGACGACTCTTACGTTTCAGAACCTAAAGCAGATGCTTGTGCTAGACCAGATGAGCTTGACACGAAGGCAGTCTGCAGTGGTGCTCCAGATGTCTTGGTCTGAGGAGTCGCGTTGTAAAGCACCAGATTCTGATCACTGTTGGCCTTTTGGGCTCTATACTTCCTCCTTAGTTCCTCCTCTCTCAGTTTCAGAATGAAGTCATTTATATTTAACTTCGAGAGCATCCCATTCTTTCTGAGATTAGAAATAAAGGAAGCCTATTTCTCTGGTAACCATGAGCAAAGTTGGATACTTATCTTCCATCGACGTTATTACTCCATGAGTGTGCATCTCACTCATCAAGTGGTAGAATCTGTCGATCACGTCATCCAGGCTTCCTTTCCCATTGAAGAGAAGTTGTCAAACTCTTTTTCTTCAAAGCCTTAGCCTTTATGGCCTTGAGTGATGCATTCCCGTCATACCACTTTTCCAATGCATCCCATAATTTCTTTGCTTGCGTATACTCCGAGTTTTGATGGAAGATATCCTTCAGAATAGACTGGGTAAGCAAATCGTAGACTTTCTTCTCAGCATTGTGTTTAACCTTTTGTGCATCAGTCATGCCACTTAAAGTAAGTTTGACAACGTCAGCTCCTACTAGCATGCTGTACCCCGACTCTATAGCATCCCACAGATTTGTATCTACTCCATTTAAGTAGATTTCAAAATGTTGCTTCCACTGTGGGTACTCGTCTAACATGACAAGCTTTGGGGTTTTATTATGATTACCCACTTCATTCTCCAATAGCAGTAGGTTCTACATACGTGTGTCTCTACCTGCTGTGTATGCTAAAAACTGGTCCTCCATTTCACTTGACTTTAATTTCAAAACTAACTATTTTATGTGTGCGAATGAAGGAAGGCGATTGAACTATTCGGGCGATTGAACTATGCGGATGGTTCAGTTGTGTGACTGAACTAATGCGGATGAGTCAGTCGACCGAATGAAGTAATGCGGTTGAACAGTCCGAATAGAGTCTCAGTCGTACGAATGGGAGTACGAATGAGTCCAATCGTGCGTATGGGGAATGCAAATGAGTTCAGTCGTGCGATTGAGTAAATCGGGCGACTGAGGCTGCTGGAATTCAAAATTTTCTAGGTTTACCGTGCCGCAAAAACTTGAATTTTTGCCGTATGTATGCTGGAAAAACTGAACTTTATGACCAGGAGACGTCTAAGACACCGTTTGACACAAAAAGATTGCGTTTTTAGTGAAAAAACTCAATTTTTGTATAAAAAACAATTGAATCACACGCAATCAAGAGCCAAAGCTCTGATACCACTTGTTAGAGGATCATGTACGAGATGATGTACTAATTGATTAACGTGTAAACCGAATCAAATAGTGCGGAATCCTGTTTGATTGGCGATCCAATCAGTGAGAACGAACGTAGAAACAATTATGTAATTGAATCTAATGTTAAGAATCGATTAGGAATCGATCTACTGCGATCTATGAACTTGGAGTATGATCTTAGAGGTCTCTGGACGTATAGGGTACGTCTGGAGTCGAAGTGAGTTCAATGCTTTTATTTTTACACGAATTAGGTGGTATTTATAGGTTAGGGTTGCTCATTCGGGCGAATGAACCATTAGCATGGTTTAGTCGTGCCATTGAGCTATGCGGTTGATCCATTCGCATATCTGAGTGTTCAGTCGTGCGACTGAGTCATTCGCATGAAGTTATTCGGACGTATGGCCATTTAGGCGCATGGACACTTAGTCGCATGGCCATTCGGGTGCATGACCACTGTTGGGGCGTATGTTCCATTCAGACGCATGACCACTGTTGGGGCACATGGTCCATTCGGACGCATGAGAACTTCGTCATACTAAGTTTGAACGTATTCAATATTATTACATTATTTATACTAGTTCAAACAACCACAAATCTATATAATCGATTCAATATGCGTTAAACAACTCATTAATGAAATATTAAACATTATAATCACAACCAAACATTTACATCTCATTAAGTACCCAAGTATTAAATAAGTGTAAGACATTAAAGACATATTACATTAAGTTCAGAAACTAGGGACACATGTACCTACACATTTGATAAATGAAAGGAAGAGGGAAGTGATATTTCCTTATGGTGTCATTGAGTTTATGATAGTCTATGCAGACTCTCCATCCGGTAACCATACGAGTGGGAATAAGCTTATCCTTCTCGTTAGTTACAACAGTCATTCCTCCTTTCTTTGGAACAACTTGGACGGGACAGACCCAAGGTGAATCAAGAATAGGGTAAATCAAACTGGCATCTAGCAGTTTGATTACTTCTTTCTTTACCACCTCTTGCATGCTCAGGTTTAAATGTCTTTGAGGTTGAATGATAGATTTGAAGTTATCCTCCATCAATATTTTATGAGTGCAAAAGGATGGATTGATTCCCTTGATGTCCATGATTTTCCATGCAATTGCTCGTTTGTGTGCCTTTAGCATATTGAGAAACTTGTTCTTCTCATCAATTGATAAGGCGGATGAGATTATGACAGGAAGTTGAGATGTGTTTTCAAGAAAAGGGTATTCGAGATGAGATGGAAGTACTTTGAGCTCTAAATCTGGAGGGTCTTCTATAGAAGGTTTGGCTTTCGGTTCTAGATCTTGCTCAATGATCTCAAATGCTTCTTGATGAAGTGTTGTTTCATTAACTTCATGTTCTTGAATGATTTGGTTCTCACAGATGGGTTTGGTGATTTGGACTTCTATTAATTGAGTGTTGCAAGCTTCATTTTGAAGAGTGTTCTTCAAATGACAGCATATGACCGAATCGTAAGCATCAACGTAATAGAGTGAGTCATCATGATGTTGAGGGTGTTTCATGGATTTGCCTATATCGAAAGTTACTTCCTCCTTGTCTACTCTAAGCGTGAGTTTGCCTGTACAAACATCAATGAGGGCTCGAGCAGTCGCTAAGAAAGGTCGACCTAGGATAAGAGGAACATTTTTGTCCTTATCCATGTCAAGGATCACAAAATCAACGGGAAATACGAATTTGTCAATTTTAACTGAGAGATTTTCAACGATGCCCCTCGGATATTTGACAGAACGGTAAGCTATTTGGATACTCATACGGGTAGGTCTAGGTTCACCTAAGTTTAATTTTTCAAAAACCGCATAAGGCATAAGGTTAATGCTTGCACCTAAATCAGCTAACGCATTACTCACAAAAAGATTTCCTATTAGGCAAGGTATGGTGAAACTTCCTAGATCTATCATCTTTTGTGGTATTGTTTTGAAGAACTGCAGAGCATTCCTCATTCAAAACCACATGTGATAACTCTTCCAGTTTCTTTTTGTTTGACAAGACACCCTTTAGAAACTTTGTGTAGTTTGGCATTTGTGCTAAGGCCTCCACCAAGGGCAGATTGATGTGGAGTTGCTTGAACAACCCAAGGAATTTTCCGTATTGTGCCTCCATTCTTTGTTGTCTCAAACGACCTGGATATGGAGGTGTTGGAACATAAGGTGGTGGTGGAATGTATTTCTTGGTTGGTTCTTCAATAACAACAGGTTTCTTTTGCTTATTACTCATATTAATTGGAGTTTCAGTTTCTACTTCCTCAAGGATGGGTTGTAATGAGGGTGCATCACCTTGAGTGGTTTTACCACTCCTAGTGGTGATGGCTTTGACTTGAGCATTAGGGTTTGTCACAGTGTTGCTGGGCAAAGCTCCTTGAGGTCTTTCAGATAGCTGTTGTGCAATTTGACCTACTTGGTGCTCTATGGTCTGCAATGATGCTTGTTGCTTTTGATGTCAACTTCGTTTCTTTAGAATCTGTCCTCATTTCTTCAATTAGATTTCCGGATGTACTCATCTATGGCTTATGTGGTTAACAAAAACTGCTGCAACAAATCTTCTATTGATGATGCTCCACAGTCTTGGTTGCTTGGCCCTTGGTATGGTGACTTCTGTTGTTCGTAAGGTGGCCTTCGGTTGAATCCAGATGATTGTTGGTTATTACTAGTATCTCTGTAATTCGAGTTGCTTCTCTAATTTGAGTTGTTGTTGTACTAGTTGCTTGGGCCTCCTGCGTAGTCAACATCTTCAACTACCATAATGCCTTGTAGGCATTCGTTGGTCTTGTGTGAACTTCCACATGTGTTGCATCGCGTTGGTGTTTTCGTTAGCTCGTTTTGCAATTGTTTGAATTTTTTGGTTAGAGATTCTAATTGGGTTGAAATTAGGGTTTCAGAGTATACTTGATGAATACCTTTAGAACTAGGTTGGTCCTTAAGGGATTGTAGGCAAGCTCTCTTAGCTGCTCTTTTAAGGCTTGGTATGCTTCTATGGTGTGACACTTCCAAAATCTCCTCCTGCACTTTGGTCTACCTCCTGCTTGTGGGCTTCGCTGATTGCATCGTAAAAGGTTTGACATTGCAGCCACAGACCCAGTCCGTGATGTGCGCATCTCCGAAGGAGACTTTTATATCTTTGCCATGCTGCGTCTAATGATTCATCGTCGTCTTGGCAGAAACTTGTGATGCTGCTTCTTAGTTTGGCAGTGCGATCAGGTGGAAAGTATTTCAAAAGGAATTGCTCAGCCATTTCCGCCCATATGGTGATGGAACCGGTGGAACTGAATCAAGCGAGTCGATGGCTCGGCCTCGAAGTGAAAATGGAAAAAGTCTTAGTCGAATGGCATCGTCTGAACAATTATTGATTTTGAAGGTAGCACATATATGAAGGAGTCGTGAGATATGAGCATTAGGATCTTCGTCTTGTAACCCATGGAACTGAACAGAGTTTTCTACGAGTTGGATAATACTGGACTTAATCTCGAAATTGTTGGCCGCTATTGCTGGTTGGACAACACTAGACTCGTAACCATCTATTAACGGTGTGGCATAGTGTGTCATCTTCATTTCCTCGTCTTGGTTAGTCATGTCTTTTTTGGATGGTGTACCTTCCAAAATGTCTTCTTCAATGACTGGTGCTGCTTGTTGTGATCTTTTGTGCAATCTTTGACAGAAAAGTCGTTCGGGTTCCGAAAGAGGCGGAACAAGTTCAGAACTAGATGAGTCAGACATACACTAACTTAAAGAAGCATAAACTAACTAAGGCTTAAAATGAAACAGGCAAAAGTAACTAAACTAACTAAGGCAAACAACCTAAAAATAAAAATGAATTTTAAACAAAAATATATTAACAAGCTATATACAAGATAGTCAAAAATTTAGTTTGTCTTTCAAACTGCCCTGTGTCCCCGGCAACGGCGCCAAAAACTTGTGGACATAACTCAAAGAGCTTGCATCTCATGTTGAATATGCTTTTCTTGAAAACATATCTCAACTTCCTATCATAATCTCATCCGCCTTATCAATTGATGAGAAGAACAAGTTGCTCAATGTGCTAAAGGCACACAAACAAGCAATTGCATGGAAAATCATGGACATCAAGGGAATCAATCCATCCTTTTGCACTCATAAAATATTGATGGAGGAGAACTTCAAATCCGTCATTCAACCTCAAAGACGTTTAAACCCGAGCATGCAAGAGGTGGTGAAGAAAGAAGTAATCAAACTGCTAGATGCCAGTTTGATTTACCCTATTTCTGATTCGCCTTGGGTCAGTCCCATCCATGTTGTTCCAAAGAAAGGAGGAATGACTATTGTAACTAACGAGAAGGATGAGCTTATTCCCACTCGTACGGTTACCGGATGGAGAGTCTGCATAGACTATCGCAAACTCAATGACGCCACAAGGAAAGATCACTTCCCTCATCCTTTCATTGATCAAATGCTTGAAGCAATTATCTTGAAAAATGTTCTATTGTTTTTTGGACGGTTCCCAGGTTATTTTCAAATCCCTATTGCTCCCGAAGATCAAGAGAATACGACATTCACCTGTCCATATGGCACATTTGCTTACCGGCGAATGGCCTTTGATTGTGTAATGCTCCTACTACATTTCAAAGATGCATGGTAGCAATATTTCATGACATGATTGAACACTCAATGGAAGTTTTCATGGATGATTTCTCCATCTTTGGAAACTCATTTGAGCAATGTCTTGAAAATCTAGAAAAGATGCTAGTTAGATATGAAGATTCTAACCTTGTTTTTAGCTGGAAAAAGTGCCACTTCATGGTTACAGAAGGAATAGTGTTAGGACACAAAATCTCTCGAGCAGGGCTTGAAGTCGATCAAGCCAAAGTCGACACTATTTCTAAACTTCCACATCCCACAACCGTGAAAGATATCAGAAGTTTCCTAGGTCATGAAAGATTCTACCGTCGTTTCATCAAATATTTGTCAAAAATCGCTCGACCAATGATTCAACTTCTCGAGAAAGACGTTCAATTCGTATTTTCCGACGAATGCATTAGTGCATTCAAATTGCTTAAAGAGAGGCTGGTAACCGCTCCAATCATGGTTTCCCCAGATTGGACCCTACCATTTGAACTCATGTGTGACGCAAGCGATTTCGCGGTAGGAGCCGTATTAGGACAAAGGAATGACAGGCAATTTCACCCAATTCATTATGCGAGCAAAACCCTTCACGACACACAAGAAAACTACACCACCACCGAAAATGAACTTCTTGCGGTAGTTTTCACATTTGATAAATTCCGCTCGTATCTAATCCTTTCAAAAACAATTGTTTACACCGATCATGCAACCCTTCGTTATTTGTTTAACAAACAATATGCAAAGCCGAGATTGATTCATTGGATTCTTCTACTTCAAGAATTTGAGATCGAAATTCGTGACAAGAAAGGAGCAGAAAATCTAGCGGCTGATCATCTCTCACGTCTGAGGATTCAAGTCCTTCACAAACTAAGGAAGCCAAAATTAATGACAATTTTCCTCACGAATTCTTATGAACATTCAATCCTCAATCGATGAACATCCTTGGTTCGCCAATTTTGCAAGTTACTTAGCAAGCAAAATTCTTCTCAAAGGAATGACTTATCTGAAAAAGAAGAAATTATTTACTGATATCAAACATTACTATTGGGAGGACTCGTATCTATTTAGAATCGATGTAGACCAACTCATTCGAAGATGCGTATACGGAAGAGAAGCAGAACAAATCTTAAGGCACTATCGTGAAGGACCCACAGGAGGACACCATGGAGCAACCTTAACAGCCAAGAAAGTATTTGACTCTTGATTTTACTGGCCCACGATCTTCAAAGATGCTCACAATATAGTATGCACCTGTTATGCATGTCAAAGAGCAACCAATATCTCAACACGGGATGAGATGCCTCAGAAACTAGTTCAAGTATGCGAGATATTTGATATATGGGGTATTGATTTCATGGGGCCATTCCCGGTGTCATTTGGCAACCGTACATCTTGGTAGCAGTTGATTATGTTCAAAATGGGCTGAAGCTCAAGCCCTACCTACTAATGATGCCAGAAACGTTGTCAAATTCCTTAAAAAACTATTCTCTCGTTTTGGTGCCCCCAAAGCTCTTATTAGTGATCGAGGAACTCATTCTGTAACGACCAACTCCAATGAGCAATGGCACGTTATGGATTGCACAATCGCTTTACAACATCTTACCATCCACAAGCGAATGGGCAAGCCGAAGTCACTAACTGAGGCATCAAACAAATCCTTGAGAAAACTGTAGGTCAAAACCACAAGGAGTAGTCTACAAAGTTAGATGATGCATTATGGGCTTTTCGAACAGTAGAAGACTCCCATCGGTACAACACCATTCAAACTAATCTATGGGAAGTCGTGTCATCTACCGGTGGAACTAGAGCACAAGGCTTTTTGGCCATTTAAAGCAGCAAACTTGGACCAAGACCTTACATGAAATAATCGATTTCTACAAATTCATGAATTGGAGGAATTAAGAGAACAAGCATACGAAAACGCTAGGGTTTGCAAAGAAAAGATATGGAAATTCCATGACACTCGATTAAAGAACACAAAACAATTTCATGTGGGAGAACATGTCTTACTGTACCACTCTCGTTTACGTTTGTTCCCTACAAGTTGAAATCACATTGGTCTGGACCTTGTACAATCAAAAACGTGTTTTTAAATGGTGCCATTGAAATTTGTAACCACGAAGGATTAAGTTTCAAAGTGAATGGGCATCGTTTGAAATCGTATAATGATGGACCAACCAAGATTCCCTTGGAGGAACTACGCCCCCGCCCAGACAAAAGTTAAATTATGGGAAGGTTGTGCCGAAGTCCGAAACATAAACACGACACAAGCACGGGGCCGTGCCTCATGAAGCACGTCCCCGTGTCTCTGAAATTTTTTTCCATGATCTCCGTTAACGACTCTGGAACATTGCAGATCGAATTTAAGACGAATTCTGACAAGCACGGGGTCGTGCCTAGCCAAGCACGCCCCCCGTGTTCACTTTTCATGACCTGTATATAAATACCACACTTGTTCCATTCTTTCATCACACTCACTCCTATTTAAAAACATCTGAAAAATGAAAGAACCAAGTCACGGAAGTTCCAACTGGAATCCTACGAAGAAACCGCGTTCTAAAACACGAGAACCAACGACTCAAGAATATTTCTTCAAGCTGCATGAACTAATCAAGCAACTGACTGAAATGAACCTCGTTGTGTCCCAACGCTTAGCTGAACTTATCCAAAAGTTCAACAGATGAGCGAGGAACTCATTTTCATTAATCGGCACCTTGCGGAATTAAGCAACCGCACTTCTCACTATCCCATCCTGAACCTTCCACATGAAATGTGTGGAGGTTTCTTTTAGAATCATTTCATGATGTGCTAAGTGCGCTGTTGTGCGTTAAAGAGTCTGGTTTTGCTATTTCAGATTCTCGGCTTTTAACGTATGGTTGTGCGTTAAAGAGTCTGGTTTAGAGTTCTTTCAAGAGTATTTGATCAAGAGGTTAGTATGCTAATTCCTATAATTATTAAAGTCATTACATGTAGTTAGGTGATTAGGTCTCTAAGCAACCGAAATCCAAGCAATTATGTGTAAAGGTTTGTTCTTAAATGTTTTATGGAATGATGAATGCTTTCAACCTACTTGTTCATGTTTATTCTTGTAAGTAGATTAATGTTAATTAGTATGCTTAGTTAGTTAATTAGTTTGTTTTCTTTTATTGTTAACAAGACTATCTTCATAATTCGTGGTGAAATCTTTGTTAATCATGTTCAAGTTACCAAGTGGTATTAAAAAAAATATATATTTTTAGGTATCTTGAATTATTGACAAATGATTAAAATGTTAAACGTATAATCTATAATTTTTAAAGCAAGAAAATGTTAAAACCATGCCTAATCAATGATTTACGAACACAACCACGCGTGCTCGAGTCAAGATTCATGCCTTACCATATTTACCGCACCCCCACGTTTCACAAAACGCACCCCCATGTTCAACAATTTTTCTTAGGATGATAAATTCTCAACTACTTTTGAAAATGAGTTGAATCATTATAATGTTATGTCTTGAAAAACACATGCTTTTCACTACCATCATGAAACTGTTCAAGAAATTTGTTTTGTATAGATTAATTTATTTTTGAAATTTCAGGATCATGAGTCATCCCTACTTACGTTTTGAAGGGAACCATGAGAGATGGTGTCATGATAGACTTCAAAGACTACTACAAAGGGTCGAAAGATACCACTTACAAGCAGGCGAAGAAACACTAGCGGCAGTCGGACAAGTAGAAAGATACAAAACATTATTAAGTGTTCAATGGAAGCATTTATTCTCACTAAATAGACCTTCCGTTTATGAACTAACTCTTGAATTTTTAGCATCTTTCAAATTTAGCATGAAAGACTCTAACCCTTGGGATAATAATGCAGTTTCCTTCAGACTTGCTGGACATTGGCACAAAACAACCATTTCCTTGTTCGGTGTCTATCTGGAGATCTAGAGGGAACAGGAAATGGAGGAGGAAGCAATATCTGGAATGCCGGCGTACCATACCTTCCCGGATGAGGAAAGTAAAGACGCGGAAAGTGGTGCAATGAGGAAATCATTTTGGGAGCGGATTGGAACCGGAGAATTCAACTCGAGTAAAACAAAAAGCAGTTAGATACGAGACCCGCTGCTGCGATACATTTATTGGTTACTTAGTCATTCTATAACAGCTTGTGGTCAAAGCGAGGGAGTTATTAACTTGAGGGACTTGTTCATTTTATATTGTATGGTTAATCAGTTGTCATGTAATATTAGGTATTTGTTTTGTAATCTTTTTGCCAGGAATGCGATTGCAGGTGCTCCAACACCCATGTTTGGAGGAAGCTGGATTTTGAACTTATACAAGAGCTATGGTTATAACACTGAGGGAACTGAAGGAATAATGCCGGGACTGTTAGACTTGAGCATTTTTACAAGTATGTATATGGTGACAAGCCTACCAAATGAGCAGCTGAGATTCATGGATAAGAAGGGACAAATTTGGGATCTGGCAGACCCCGAAGAAATAATTATGGATCTCGACATGCCAATATAGCCGGAAGGAGCCGAAGCTGGATCTTCAAGTTCACGTACAAGGGAATTCCCAACAATGGTAGACAAATACGAATCAATCCAAACCACCACCGACTATGCAAGGCGATCATTTTAATATGCCCAACAAGCCTTCAACCGAGTCGAAAATCTGCATTCCTGAGTCGATGACCTTAGAAACGATAAACAATGTCACGTACATCAGGAACCGAATGTACCATGAGTGGGGGGATATCCCCCCACAAACCCCTTGAATACCGTATCATTTTCGGGGACCCGACACAGTTGTTTCGTGCCATTCTATCTTTTAATTTATGTCATTTTGTTTTTTTATTATTTATTTTGTGTGTTTAGGATTTTAATGCTTTCAAAAAGTTGGTGCAATTTCAGGTGATCCCGAAGATTCTACCAAAGCAAGGGCAACCAAACACAAGAGACTAATTCATCATTTTTAGGAGAGTTATTTCATTGCCCTTTCTCGATCTAGATTATGTTAATCACATTGAGCACAATGTGAATTTTAAGTGTGGGGATGGGAGTAATGCACTTGACTTTGCTAAAAAGGTCCAAATTTAAAAGTTTTAGGAAAAGATCACTTAACAAGTAATTTCTGTGACAAGAAACCAAAAACTTCATATAATAAACCAAATTATAAATATACCTTTTCGGGAAATAAAGAAGTAAATTCATGACATCCAAATAAAATTGAAAATGTTTTTTGTGATATCCTTAAAATCAATAATCTAATCTAGTAAAATATTTAATCATGTAAAATGAAACACTTGTACCCAATTCCATCCATATGTGAGTTTATTTTTGAGCCTTAAACAACGTTTGCAAATTGCAATTCTACTTTCATTCTCGATTTAATTGAGGGTGCCATATGATACTTGTGATTAAAACTTGCTTTAGGTATGCATTTCAAGACCTTAGTTAGTATTTGTTACATAAAAATGAGTTAGGCACTAGGTGACCTTAACCATTCGAGCCCCGACCATTCTCTTTAACTTTCCTTACCCGAACATCAACTTTAGTTAGCCCCGTTGAGCTTAAACGTTATTATCTTTCAATCACCTGAACCACCATGTCACTTAACCAAAAAATGCTTTCAACAAAACCCATTTTCGTTAAAGACATGTTTTTGGCTTTGAAAAAAAAATTTGGTCTTTTACCAGTAGACCATAAAGAACTAGAATGCATTCTTTTCATTTCAATTTGCTTTGTTGCCTTCATCACGCAAAACCGGGACTTCCCCCAGAAATCCATGAACAAATTTCCAATCTCACGTTCGTTGCAAGAAAGAAATGGCGAAAAAAGGAACAAGTTCCGCCATTTTATGGAATTTCAAAAAGTGCTATAAAGAGACGGGCAAAAAGATATGAAATATGCCTGAATTGTGGAAATTGGTCTCATAATGGAAAATGCAAAAAGAATCAAAGTGAATGTCAATACGAATACACAGAACTAATCCGATTGGGTGCTATTAGGCTTCAAGCCGAACGATCTTTGAGAAAGGAAAGTTTTGTGTATCTTCAAGTAAAAGATTAAGTACGATTCTTGAAAGCAAAATACGGCCTTGACAATCTAACCTTAAACGAGTCCTCAACTTAGAATATCCTTTCTAGCTTGAAGTATTGTATAGGGAACCTTTTATTGCTTTCCTTGTAGTTTATGTTAGAAAAAATAAGCCAAGACCGTCATCTTTAACAAGTAGCCACTTTTACCAAATATTCCTTACCCGAGCCCGTGCCAAGTTACAACCCATCAAAGACCTAATGATTATGCAAGTAAATATCTAAGTAGGTGGAGATTTGATCCCTTAACAAGCTTATGATTTCACACGTATTCATACTAGGCAATTGGTGTATTAGCCATACTTAATCTTTATTATGACTCCATATATTTAGCCGCGTGTGAGTGCATCTTGTGAGAAGTGTAGATTTTTACATGATAATAATCTTTACTAACCAATTTATTGCTTGCTAGGATATCATTTCACATATGCTTGGAATATTTGTATTTGGATGAAAATAATGTTAACTTGCGTATTTCTCGAAAGACATGTTTATAATTTGATTTATTTGGTTTTTGGTGGATTCGTCGTTTTAAGTGATTTTTGCTTGAGGACAAGCAACGTTCAAGTGTGGGGATGTTTGATGTGCTCCAAATTATATATAAAAATCCTATCAAAAGCACATTAATTATTCCTTAATACCTTCCTTAAAATGATAAAAATGTACTTAAATTGTTAAGTTGTGTTTTCAGGTGTTTAAAAGGGCAAGTTGGACAAAAGATGAATAGTTAGCAAGAAATTGAAGTAATCTGAGCTTTGGAGTCCAAGCATGGGGTCGTGCCTCTTTAAGCACGCCCCCATGCTTTGCCAGAAACACACCCCCATGCTAAATTAACAAACCCAAGTGTTTGGACATCTGACAAGACAAAAAGTACTGTTCCCTAAAAGTAGACACGGGGCTGTGCCCCATAAGGGACGGGGCCGTGCCCCACCTCCAACACAGGGTCGTGCCCTATTTAGCACGGGGTTATGCCTGACACAAGCTGCATGTACGAGCCGACCAACTTTCGTTAGCATTGTACTAGCACGGGGCCGTGCTTAAACACTCCAGAAAGCCTATAAATAGAAGCCTAAGTTCACCATTTTTGGCAAGCTTTGGTGGAATAGTTACTCTACAAAACTCTCTCAGGAATCAAGACTTCAAGGTCATTTGGAGGCGTGGGAGGTGCATACAACATTTGGAAGAAGCTCAGGATCGTCTAAACGTCATCCATTGTGGATTATCGGTTTGATTGTTCCATTTTACCGATGATTACATATCTATTTTCTGTGTTATCTGTTGTTATGCTTAAGTTCATATGAGCTAAACTCTTTTTATCATCCTAATCGTATGAAACTTATGTAATTTGTTAAGAACTAATGGTGTGATAAATATTGTGTTAATGTTATGGTGGTCTGGGTAGCATCTACATTTGAACGAGAAGTTATAAATTTATGGTTTGTGATTATGATTGTCATACAAAGTTGAAAAACCGTATGATTAACTTTCATTCGCGAAACCGGTCTTCATAATAAATCCATGGCTAATGAACTAGAAATGGTTATTAGAAATCATGTCACTTTAACTTTCTGATCATTTGCGGGTTCCCTTTTTTAGTTTGAGAAACCTTTAGTAATTGTTATGGTTTTCTAAAATTAATGGTATGTTAGGAAGGTACTTTATCAACTCTCTTTTTAACATTAAGTTATGTTTTCAGAAATCATATGTCAAATAGGTCACAAAAGATTTACCTACATTACTAGGGCTTTGATCTAAGCAGTAAAACTCAACCTGACATGATCCTAGTCACTACAGTAGCAGGATAGACAAGAAATCGTGCCAGCTCATCTTTATAAACATTAACACAATTACATTAATCCATATCTTTAACTCACACCACCAATTCATCACGGTTACATAAGTGGAGTCTAATTAGGATGATAACTTTTATTCCCTGGTTTTAAATCCAATGCTTCAAACCTTAGTTTACTTTAGTTTTATCATTATTGTTAAACCCTAAAAATCTTTCCATTGCAACTTATCATTTTCTTTAACAAAAACCAAATCTAATAGTCAAATCGTTATGTTTGTTGATTAGGCTAGGTGTGTCCACGGATTGATACTCGGTTCTTACCAATACTATATTACCACACAACAAGTACACTTTCCTTTTGTGTGTGTGGTTTAGTACTTGTAATAACCATTTAAAACTAAATCTATGCGTAAAATATTTATCAAAATATATATACTATCCGCACTTCATCAGACATCCACATGACAAAAAAAATGTGTGGATTGTAGACAGTGGATGCTCCAAGAACATGACATGGAACAGATCTCTTCTTCAATAATTTCAACATTTTGATGGAGGTCATGTTCAATTTGAAGGTGAGGTTGGAGGATACATTTCTGGCAGAGGAAGTGTATCCACGAACAAGTTAAAAGTTGACAAAGTTCACTTTGTCAAATAGCTTGAACACAATCTTCTAAGTCTTTCTCAGTTTGTAATCAAAAGCATCAAATGCTTTTCATAAAACATAAGTGCATTAACGTCAAACCAGGGATGACAATTCCTCTGGAATTGGTGCTTCTTAACTCTCTCAGGAAAGGGGATATGTACAAGCTGGATATGCACAATGCTTCCCCACTGGGTGAAGTATCATGCTTTCATTCCAAAGTTGATGGTGATGAGTCAACTTTATAGCATAAACGAATGTGTCATGTCAATTTTAAAACTAAGAATAAATTGATTAAAAATAACTTGGTACATGGTTTGCCTAAAAATGAATTTTTCTGCAAGGATAACTATGTTTCATGTCTGAAAGGAAAGCGACATAGAGTATCTCATAAATCCAAAGTTGCTAACTTTATCACCACTCCATTGCACTTATTGCACATGGATCTTTTTGGTCCCACTACTACAATGAGTATCGAAAGGAAATCATATTGCGTTGTGATCGTTGATGATTTTAGTAGATTCATATGAGTCCTCTTTTTAAGAACCAAAGATGAAACTGCTGAACGTTAAAATCTTTTAGTCTAAAAATTGAAAATAAAATTGATAACAATGTCAAAATAATTAGAAGTGATCAAGGGACTGAGTTTAAGAATCAAGTTCTTGACTTATTTTGTAACTCAAAAGGGAATGTCAGTCATATGGTGCCTCTAGGACTCCTCAACAAAACGATGTTGCTGAGAGGAGGAACATGACACTTATTGAGGCTGCTCGAACTATGTTAGGTGATTCAAAGCTTCTTCTAACATTTTGGGCAGAGGCAGTCAAAACTGTATTCTATGTGCAGAACAAAGGTCTTGTAGTTAAGCCACATGGAAAACCCCTTATGAGCTATAGAATAAGAGGCCACCGTTCATTGGCTTTCTAAGGTCCTTTGGCAGAAGGTGACCATACTTTACACAACGGACAATATGGAAAAACTTGCTGAAAAGTTGGATGATGTTATCTTTGTAGGATATTCCTCCAACTCTATTGCTTATAGAGTATACAACATTAAAAATAAAAAAAATATGTGGAATCATCTATAAGGATTAAATGTAAAGGCTGATGCAACCCAAACGCTCAAAGTCTTTCCAGCATGCATGCATAAGTATACTGAAGTAGAATGCTTCGGAAGTTTCACATCTGCAATAGAAATATTCTAAGTGTGAAATCTTCCGAAGCCAAGACAAATATATTCCCAAGCCAAAGATGAAGTCTTCCGAAGCTTCAAAGACAAAGTCTTCTGAAGCCAACACTTGAAGACAGATTTCTTCTGAAGACTTTTGAACACATGCTTTATCTGATGTACCTTTTACACAAAGCTGGACCCCTTTCCACTGCAACGCTGTAAAGTCACCAACTTTCATAAGTTGGTGAAAAGGTCCATGCTTTTAGTAAGTATACATTGAGGTCTTGGGTCTGTAACTTTCTACTTTATGTACTTTATCCTTTTTGTAATATATTAGGATGTGAGCTATGGCATGTCATAGTCACTAGTCAAAAGGAAATCAGCCTTTTGACTCTACAATTGATTTTATTTGTGTCTAGTTAATTGTGTCCAACTCGCATTCATAGTATGGCTGGCTGTAGGATGTAGTATATTTGTCTCAAGTACTTGTAATGTTCCAATATGCTTTGTAACATTTGTAATAGAACTTGAGAAAGCAATATACTGCAATATTGAAAACCAACTCCTTTTGTGTTTTGCTATCTTATTCTGTCTCTTATTTACTTGTGTTCTTAGTATCATTATAAAAGGTTAACCACTTCCACTGTTTGATCAGTTAAGTGTTCTTAGCAACTCTCCTCATTGTGTTGTTATGTTGTAAGTGCATACCCTTCAACGGTCCTGCAATTGGTATCAGAGCATTCCAGGATCTTAATATAAGATCTTACCAGCTTAAGATCCCTCACACACACAAAATACTTAACTTATTAAATGGAAGCCATTTCCAATTTTGATACGGAAACTGGAACCATGACAAAGTCCCCCTTGATCACTCTTGGTGACTTTGACACTTGGTGCCAAAGAATGGAAGGCTTTATCAAGTTTCTAGACTCAAGAATGTGGGAGTCTGTTGAAAATGGACCTTACATACCAAGCACCTCTTCTGTAACTAGAGGTGGTATGATCCTCAAGGCTGGGCTGACTACTCACATGAAGATAGAAAGAGGGTAGAGATTGACCAAAAGTCCATGATAGCCCTTCAGACTACTCTTCCAAACTCTGTATATAGAGGTTTCAAGAAATGCAAAACAGCTAAGAAGCTATGGATGCATTGAAACTGATGTATGAGGGTTCCTCTGAAGCCAAGGAGAACAAGAAACATCTCCTGAAGTAGCAGTTTGAAAATTTCACCTTTAAAGCTGGTGAGAACATGCAAGGTTCATCTGACAACTCCAACAATCAAATGGGTTCAGCCCTTCATGTCACTGAAAGGGATATCATAAAACCCCAACATCATCTCATATGCTACCCTAAAAACTCACAAAAGGGTCCCTTCATCATCTTCCCTGAGACACCAAGGGAGAACTACACTCAAGGAAGCCCATTCCAAGAGACAAGTTCTTCTTAAACCTTTATGTCTTCTGATGAAAGTTGTGGCAGCTTTCTCTTCACCCTTGAAGACCTGGACTATATCCATCCAGATGATCTGGAGTACATGAAGATAGTCCAGCAGAGGGCTCTTCTCACTCACAGAGCCAAGAAGTTCTACAAGTGGACTGCAAGGAAGTTCCCCAGCAATGCAACCAGTGGAAAGTTTGGACTGGACAAAAGCAAAGTCAAGTGTTATAACTGTAACTTGATGGGCCACTTTGCTAGGGAAGGTAAGGCACCAAGAACAAGTGATGGCCAAACACAGTCTAGACCAAAATACACTGACAAGGCTACCCAAAATAAGAAGCCAAAACAGCAAACTGCAGTTCCTGTTGTAGAAGGAGGCTTTGACTGGAGCTTTTAGGTGGAAGATGCCTCTACAAACCAGCACTAATGGCTAATGATGATGAATCTAAGGTATTGGAACATCTATGTACTCCTGAATGCATTGCTAAAGTCAACAGATACATGTCCTACAACTTAGAAATGAGATTTGATCTTGAGTCCTTAAATATCCTAAAAGGTGATTTTAGAACGGCTAAAAATGACTATAAACTAAAGATAGAGGACTTAGAGAAAACCATTGTAGTTCTAAAACATGAGCACACCAACTATAGGACTCAGATCAAGGATCTCATAACTAAATTGACTGAATGCCAGGCTGAGCTTGTGATCAGCAAAGCAAGGTAGAAAAATGTGTTCTTGTAGAAGAGACCTTTAAGAACATGGTATCCTCGTCCCTGCATGCCAAGGTGTGTTATCAAAATAAGCAGGGGCTGGGTTCTAGTGAGATAGCTCCTCCACACATAATATTGTCTGTAAGATCACCTAGGTGTGGAACTTGTGAAAATGAGCTTCCTCTTATAGACCCCTTGAGCGAAGAGGATGATGAAATGATAGTGAAGAATTCCTCTGAGATGAGTGAAGAGGAGGATTCTAAGAAGGGTCACTGTCCTTCTAAGGAGAACAAGAAGACTATAACGACCAAGTCTATAAGGAAGAACTTGATCAAAATGAGCAAGAGAAAGACTAGGAAGGCTCAAGAGATCAAGGACACTTTTGACTCTAAGCAGAAATAGGTTTTTATCTCTGCAGGGTTTGAAGTGGTTAAGACTGAAAACATAAACCTAAACTCCTCTACAAAGAGTTCTGGTTCATGTTCAAATCATCTCAGCACCAAGAATAACGCTGATCTGCTATGTACCACTATTACACAGTCTAGACCATCCAACTCCAAGAATAGTTCTCAGCCTAATAGGACTATCTCATCATCTACAAAGACGAAGGTGGAGAAGGGATGTGATTAGAATCAGCCTTTTTCCATAGAAGAAGGCTCTTAGGAAGAAAACGGTGGAATGTGTCATGTGTGAAAGTACTTCTCATCTTGCTAATGATTGTCCATACAATCCAAGGAGGTACTCTTCACTTGACCAAGAAAGAGATTTCCAAGAGCTCCAAGAAGATTATAGCTTCGGAAGAAAAATATGTTTCCTTCAGAAGCTCCAAAATGAAAAAGAAAGCAAGTGGAAAATTGCCTTCGGAAGAAAATTTGGTCTCGGAAGAAAGGAATTATTTCGAAGCACTGAAGTTTGCTGCAGTGTTTACAGAATCTTCCGAAGGTCCAGTCATCAAAACATCCGAAGTCGCAAAAGCTTCCAAAGTGTTAAAGGTCATGTCCAAACTTCCAAAGGTTGTGTGGAAGTCTAGAAAGACCAAGTGACTGAAAGTTCTCCATCAACAACAGCACAAGATCCTCAAAGCGCAACTATAGGATCAATTACGGTTACATTACCTTCTACTTCTTTTGTTGAGCGCAAGACCAATAAGGCTTGGGTTTCCATATATAACTAATCATTTTCTTTGTGCACAAACAACTCAATACAAACAAGAATGTCTGGATCATTGATAGTGGTTGTTCTAGGCACATGACAGGAAATAGGTCACTACTCTAGAACATTAAAAGAATTGATGGAGGGCCAGTTGCTTTTGGAGGAGATAAAGGTGGTTACATTTCTGGAAGGGGCAAGGTCGCAAATGGTAAGCTCAGCATTGAGAAGGTAAACTTTGTCAAGGATCTTGGGTACAATCTGCTAAGTGTATCCCAATTTTGTGATCAGAGTCATAACATGCTCTTTACTGAGCCTGAGTGCATTGTTCTCAAGCTCGGGATGGTCATTCCTCGTGAGCATATTCTGCTTAGAGCCCCTAGGAAAGGAAACATGTACAAGATGGATTTTCAAGAGAAATCTCCCTCTTGAGAAGTCTCATGCTTTCTATCTAAAGCAGATAGTGATGAGTCTTTCCTATGGCATAAAAGAATGTGCCATGTAAACTTTAAGAACATGAATAAACTGATTAAGAATGAATTGGTAACTGGAATGCCAAGGAAAGAGTTTACAAGTGATGAACATTGTGTTGCATGCCTGAAAGGGAAGCAACATAAGGTATCTCATAAGCCTAAGGAAAGAAACTCCATCACTACACCCCAACACTTCTTACATATGGATTTCTTTGGCCCCACCTGTGTAATGAGTCTAGGAAGGACATCTTATTGTTTGGTGATCACAAATGACTTTACAAGATTCACTTGGGTCTTTTTCCTTAGATCTAAGGATGAGACTTGAGATTCTGAAGAACTTCATCTTAAAGATTAAGAATCAATGTGATCACAAGGTCAAAACCGTAAGATGTGATCAGGGAACTGAATTCAAGAACCAAATCCTTGATATATTTTTGTGATGAAAAGGGTATTACAAGAGAATATAGTGCTCCCAGGACTCCTTAGCAAAATGGTGTTGCTGAAAGGAGAAATAGGACACTGATTGAAGTTGCAAGAACCATGCTGTCTGACTCTAAGCTGTCCATCACCATCTGGGCAGAGGCAGTCAACGCTGCCTGCTATGTGCAAAACAGAGTCTTAGTGTCTAAGTATCATGGCAAGACTCCTTATGAACTTTGGCATAAGTGGAAATCTTTTATTGGTTTCCTCAGGTTATTTGGATGTCCTTGCACCATCTTGAATACCAAATATCAAATTGCCGCAAATTTGCTGAGAAATCAAATGATGGACACTTCATTGGATACTCTTCTCAAGCTAAGGCTTATAGGGTATACATTCTCAGAACTAGAATTGTTGAGGACTCAACCAATATGACTTTCAATGAACACACACCCTGTGTGGCTAGTTCTGGTCCTGATTGGCTATTTGATCTTGATTTAGTTACCAAGTGTTTTAACAAATCTTGTGAGAATGTTTCAGGATCTACATATATCTTATCACCAGGTGATCCTGATACAAGATTTGAGATAAGAAGACCTTCAAGCTATACATCTTCAAGTCCAGTTGTAACTACTTCTGCAAATGAAGTCTCTATCTGCACTTCAATGACAAATTCAGCTAACACATCTGAGATGCCTTCAAATTTCAGCTTAGAGGCTCTACAACTAGATAAAGAAGCTTCAAATGCAAAAGACAATGGAGGTGGTGATAGTGATCAATAATTTCTTCATGCTAATAATGACTCCATAGATGTAAACATCAATAATGCCACACACTCATTGGATCAAGTTTCTCTTGATAAGTGTGCTGATGTGATCGGAGAAGCATCAATGGCAGATCTAATTTTTTCTAATTTAGATCTATCTCAGAAACTGTCTGTGATCCCTCAACTAATGATCTACAAGTCTCATCCCACCACAAACATCATTGGAGATGTTGACAAAGTGGTAAAAACAAGAGGACAAACCCATGAAGCAAAAGTTTGTCTTCACTCTTGTTTCTTATCCCAAATAGTGCCAAAGAAAATTGATGAGGCTCTGAAGGATGGAATTGTTTCAATTCAAAAGGCAGAAAGTTTGGAACCTTTGTGATCTTCCTCATGGGAAGACCACTATGGGAACCAAATGGGTGTTTAGGAACAAGAAAGATGATAGAGGCATTCTCATAAAAAACAAAGCTAGACTAGTTGTTCAAGGGTACACACAAAAAGAAGGAATTGACTACCCTAATGTCTTTGCTCCTGTAGCAAGATTGGAAGCTGTTAGTATATTCTTGGCATTTGCTGCATCCAAGAACTTCAAGGTCTATCAACTTGATGTCACGTGTGCTTTTCTATATGGGGTGATTGATGAAGAGATGTCAAACAACCACCTGGTTTTATGGATCTTGATCATCTTGATTATGTCTGCAAGCTTGACAAAGCTTTTTATGGGCTACATCAGGCACCAAGGAAATGGTATGAGACTCTATCTTAGTATCTTTGCAAGCATGGATACATAAGGGGTACTATAGATGGAACTCTCTTCATCAAAGGTCAGGGAAATGACTTAATGCTAGTTCAAGTGCATGTAGATGACATCATCTTTGGTTCAACCAATCCAAAGCTTTGCAAAGTCTTTGAGAAGCTCATGAAGGGCAGATTTGAAATGAGTGCCATGGGAGATTCAGATAGACAACAACAGTGCTATCTCTATCACAAGAATCTTGTGCAGCACTCGGGGAATTTATAACTCCCTTTTTAGACTTTTGGTCAAATCGATACGTACAGCATCCCCATTGCTGGGCTGAACCTTCTGAGGCCGTGACGTATCAGGTATCATTAATTAGAGATAACTTTGAAAATGGATTAGTTAAACTAGTCAAAGTTAACACAAATGAATAATATGCTGATCTATTTACAAAAGCTTTTGATGAACATATATTTAAATATCTTATATCAGCCATTAGGATGATTAATTTTTGAGTAAGCTTTTCTTAAAACTATTTCATATTATTTCTTAAAATCTATGTGTCCTAAGTTGTCTAGTTCATCACCTTCATAAGCTCTTGTTTTCTCTGGATAAAAACTTTTTTGAAGACTTTCCTTAGAATTTTGAAACATTTTGATACTTCGAAAGATATGCTTTTACATTCCAAAGAAACTCATGCCTTCAAAACAATAACTGTCTAAGTAATTTCCTTGAGAAGAAATTTATGAAATATCTTCTGAAGCTTAACACTTGTCTCAGGCACTTATATGTTTTCAAGGACAATTTTCTTCCGAAGCAAATTAACTCTCGGAAGCTTTGTTCTTTTGAACAAAACATCCAAGTTTTAATTCTCTTCTAAAGAAAAACTTTTCAAAACTCTCAGGAAATTCTTCCGAAGTCATTTTGCCTTCGGAAGCTTTTTCATTAAAATTTCCTATGACAATTTACCTTCGGAAACTTTTTGACTTCCAAGAAAACTACTTTTTGAGCAAAAGTAACTACTTTTTCAGAGGTGGGACCGACATCCGGATTTCAAAGTGTATCCACTTTCATTAACTTTGTCTTAAATCCTTTTCACATATAAACGCAACGATTCCCCCTCTTTCTATCATCTTCATCTTTCCTCCAAACCTAAATTCCAAAATTTCTCTCTGAAACCGCCTTTTTTCATTCTTCCTTTATCCTTAAGCTTTCTCACAATGGCTAACCTTAATTGTAGAAATGACCCTGATTTCTCCATACAGTTACATAGGCAACATAACAAAGTTTCTCTGTTAAACTCTGAGAAAGATCCACATTTCTCAGAGGTTTGCCGGTTCTTAGCTTTATTAAAAAACTTCACCTCCCTTACCATTGATCCTACTATGTATGAGGATCATCGGCTTGAATTTTGGAAGACCTGCCAAGAGGTCGTTTTGGATGGGGAGAAGGCATTGTCTGCCACAGTGTAGGGGACAACAATCTTCATCACTCCGGCTATCATCAACAATCATCTTTAGTTGGATGATGAAGAAGGTGAGGTGTTCTTCCCAAAAGAAGCTGTTAACCACTCCTTTGAGCAAATGGGCTATGAGGGAGATTTCTT
Organism: Flaveria trinervia; assembly: GCA_025506515.1. NCBI lineage: Eukaryota > Viridiplantae > Streptophyta > Magnoliopsida > Asterales > Asteraceae > Flaveria > Flaveria trinervia. The sequence continues at coordinate 80,524,051 of CM046448.1, forward strand.
TGTAATGACCTTGAGGAAAGGGAAGGTCTCATCTCAGTGGAAATACATACTTCATGTGGTTATCCACAGCTTGTCCAACAAGCCTGGAGGATGGGACCAGATTCCTGAGGATCTCTCCTTCATAGTGCATGGAATGGTTAAAGGGGTCAAGTTCAGGTACTCTCAATTTGTTTATATCAATTTACTTACAAACTTGGACTCCATAGAATACTACATGTTCCCTAGATATGTTCAATACATTCTTAACTGTGAACTGGCTCATAGTTAAGGGGAACAAGTAATGTTCTTAAACTGGGACAGATGAAGCCCGACATCTGTAAAATTTTGAGAAATCCACTATTGGCTTCTCTGGGGTAGAAACAGCCCTTGTCCCAAAAATGTTAGAGCTCATTGCTAAAAGTGGCAGCCTAGCAGCACCAGCTAGTGTTGAACCCACACCTTCTACACCTTAACCACATACACAACCACAATCATCCTCACCTACCAAAGAAAATCCCAACGAACCCCTACTCAAACTATTCAGTCTATGCAGGCACCTATATACTCACCCATATAAGAGGAAGTGGATACTGGAGCTCCCACTTCTCCTGAGGAGCAAACCATCCTATTACTCCAAAGATCAGTGGTGAGGTTCCTCATGCTCAGCCTGATAAGCTCACCAGCCCAACTGCCTTAAGCCTTCATTCTGAATCTTAACACTCAAGTGAACAACCTTCAAGGATAGCTACCATCCCCAGCCTTTAGATTTAAACCACCCATTCCTAACCTTGACTTGTATACTGATGAAGACTTTGGTTTCAGTGAGTACTATGACTCTCTCTTTTTTGCCACTACTCAAAGAGAGATGAGTGCTCCTGAGTCTCCTATGTTTAGCCCACATCAATCACCCATAACTGAGGTGGATACTTCTGAACCTGTTAGGATATCCATATGGAAGAGGCTCTCACTTCTGTAAGTGATTACATCATTAAGACCTCAACCATGGCAACTCAGCCCATTGACATCTCAGCTGAGGCTGCCAGTGAGCAGAGGAAATCCAGCAGCCAAGAACCTGAAGCTGGTGGTGAGAGAGAGGACTTTGGTCCAATAATCTCATCCCCCAATGATTCTTCAGATGAAGATAGGGGGAATTTGAGGCTAAAGGTGCAAACATTGACACAAACATGCACCTATTTAGTCTCCAAGGTCAGTCATCTTAAATCTTAGGTGACTACCTTGCCAAACAAGGTCAATGATCAGCAACTTGAGAGTTCTTATCTTAGGGAACAACTAGTTGGGAGACCTTTAAGAGGAGCTCAACCAGAAACACAAGAACCTGTGAGTGTGTTTGACCTAACTCCTAGCTCACCAATGCAAGAGGGTGATGCTACCAAAAATGGGGAGAAAGTCATTATAGTTACAGAACCTGAGAGTTCTTCAGGGAGTACGGACATTAAGGACTCACCATCCTCACTTGCAATTATGCATACTCAAAAACTTCCTCAAATTCACATTGATGTGGACTCCATAGACTCCTACATTCAGAGTCTGTTTAAGGAAGGCATACCAAGGGCAATGTCATCTCCACCAACTTCAAATCATATAAGTGGGTGGATGTATGACGAGAACAGAAGAGCCCTCATCATTCAAAGAGTTCAAGGGCAACAAGTAGTCTTCAACTTTCAAACCTTGAACTTCTATGAAAGTCTCGATCTTGTCAGCATGACACTTGTCAACCAAGGCCAATCCAGACAAGCTAACAAGCTGGCTCAAAGAATTCAAGACAGAATCACTGTAGAGTTTAGCTTCAGACGGAGACTTAAACAATTAGGAAATATCATTGGTCAACTTGATGTTGAGGCAGACCCTAAGATTAGCTTCATAGGAGAAACCTTGACTGAAAGCCTAGTGTAGAACCTGAGAGCCCTGTCTCACCAACATCAACTATTGTAGAGTTTCATTCCCTTTATGAGACACCTGCTGGTGAGGGTGCATCTCAACCTCTCTCTGGCTAGAGCTTGGAAGCTACACCAAGCAATAAAGGCCAAAGCTCTGTCCACCCTGAGTCACAAAGGTCCGTGAGTGACAAAAGGAAAAGAAAAATGACTTTTGATCTGAGGAGGAGGAGATAGAGAGGAAAAGGAAGCTAAGGGGAGAAGGTTCCTCTACTGGGTTTGCAAGACTCATGGAAGCTGCTATCAGGACTGCCCCCAGGACAAACACTCAGAATGATAAGTTGAGGGCAATTAGGATCAACTACTTGCACATCAGGAACTATGACATTGATAACATCATATCTCTCCCCTTATAATAATTAAATGAACTAGTAGACATGGAATTGTCAAAGGAAAGAAAGGATGCAAAGGATGCAGAGCTACTTATTCAAATCAAAGAAGAAAGAAGAAAGAAAAGACTATACAAGCATGTGCCTACTCTCTTCCCAGTTCAAGAAAGTATTGTCCAAGAGGATGTGGTTCCACAAGAACCTCAGGTAGACAAAGAAGAAGATAGGATCAAAATGATCAACTACTTTAGTGCCACAGGTCTTTATCAGGCTGCTGCACTTCTTCCCTTATCCTATGACTACATTGAGTTTGAGTACCTCAAACAACTTGAACTTGAGATAGTCAAAGAAAGAAATATCACCAAAAAGAAGCTAAAGGAAGATGCTATAAAGTCAAGAGCCATCATCCAGAAAAGTATGAAGAAGTCTGCTTTAAGGCCCCGTTCCCGGGACGCTCACAGCTGGTCAATCATGGCACATAAAACATATATTTGGATTTAACTTAAATAAACACTGCAACGGAATCATTCAAATATGACATTTCATTTCATTATAAAAGCTTTTGCAAAATAATACATCGTTATCACATTACAAAATACTTATTGCATTACATCATAAAAGCATTATAAAAAGGGATGCCATCTAAAAAGAGCCAAGTAGCCGCCCTGTGCCATCCTCAACAACCTTTACCTGCCAACTGGAAACACACAAAAGTCAGCGTTGCTGAGTGAGTTCTAGTTTTAAACCATTCTTTAAAATCGCACGCGATCATGCACTATACATACACATAGATAATATCATTATTATCTTTATTATTAGTTAGTTCCATCCATTCATTGGTCATTAAATCTTTACTTTCATTCGGACCAATGCCATGTGCTTCACCCCACCGTCATGCATAAATCGGGTACTGGGCCAGAGGTCTTTCATAGACCCCGAACATTGTGCACGTAGCTGACTCCAGTACCTAGGGTAAGCGACAAGGGTCCTATACATATGGTTAATCACAAGGATCGAACCTTAGTGTGCATCCTTTTGGGGTAATTAACCCGCACATAGTTGAGCTAACACCCTTTATTGGGTATGAACCTCTATACATACGCTTAGTCACACGGATCAAGCCCCAGTGTACATCCTTCTAGGGTAGCTAACCCGCACACGGTTAAGCTAACACCCTTTATTGGATGTGAACCTCCAAACATAGGCTTGCAAGCCTTTCTTACTTTCATTTGTTCATTAATGCATGCGTTCTTTCATTACGTTGCTCTTTTTATTATCTTCCACTTTACGTTACATAATACTTTTCGTTTATTCATTAACATTCAATGTAAAGCCATTTGAAAATAAACATAAATAACAGAAACATAAACATAAACATACAACATCGGCATACAAGGCACCACCATACATGCATAACATACATCATACATACCATCATGCATCAACATCAATCATACATCAAATCATACCTACATTGCCCATCATATTATCTTTGACTTCAAAAAGTCAATTTACATAGCCCTTGGGAACCTCCCAAGTCAAAGCTTTCATTTCACTTCTTCCCCGAAAATTTAGAAAATATTCTAAGTCTTTAGGCACATGAGCACTATACAGGCGCATGAGCACTATGCACGCACATGACCTCTCAGACGCATGAGGAACACTTAGGCGCATGGGCCACTTTCAGGTGCATTACCACTATTGGGGCGCATGAGCAACACTTAGTCTATTCTGGGCAATTCTAGAAGCTTGAGCACTATGTAGGTGCTGAGTGCCTAGGCGCATGAGCTATCTGGGCGTATGAACACTTAGTCAATTTCAGCCTATTCCTAGGTGCATGAGTAATATACATGTGCATGAGGTTTTGGGCGCATGGGAACACTTAGTCAGTCTTTCAGTTGGGCGCATGAACCCTATTTTGCCGCATAAGTAGCCTATTTCACACTTAAACATCATAATTCAGTCCCCAATCATGCTCAAACTTATCCAAAGCTTAAATCATGCATTCTAAGCCTTCGAAACATATTCATAACATCATCAAACATAGACATAGCCCAAATTCACACCCCACCCACAACATACACACATACATACATACAGGTACAAAACTCAACTTTATAAAAATGTTCATACATGCATTTCCAGGCCTGAAGCAGTTAAAAACATGTAAAAAGGGGGTTCTAGAACTCACCTTAACAGCCTCTTCGAGTAAGACTTCATTCAAAACCCGATTGCTACAAGTTCTCACCTAGAAACCCACTAAACACACACACAACTGAGCATACAACCACGTATAAGCATACAACCGAGGCAAGGCTAGTTAAGAACACTCAAAAACCATGAATTCTTACCTTGAATTCGGTCTCTTCTGTTTTTGTTCTAAAACTCGAGAGTTTTCTGCTCTTTTCTTTCTCTCTCTCAAAAATCTGAACAATGTGGGTGAAGAGAGGGTGATGGGCTGCCATCACCTTTATTCACCAACTTTATGAAGATTTGGTCCTTTTTTACACTTTCTACCCCTTAACTTGGGTAAAATATATTTTCTTTCTTTTTCTTCACTTTATTCATATTTCTTTGTATTTTATAAACAACCGGGTGTTACAAGTCCACCCCGCTTATATAGGTTTCATCCCCAAAACTGTTATTCCTCAAACAATCGTGACTAATGCTGTCTCATCTCCCCTTTAGTCTCCCACGTAGACTCAGATCCCTTCCTATGCTTCCATTGTACATGCACAAGAGGAACCACTTTATTCCTTAACTTCTTCTCTTTATGATCAATGATCGCCATTGGTTGCTCCACATAATTGAGCCATTCATCTACCTCGATATCCTCTAGTGGTACCATCATATCTTCTTCTGCTAAACACTTTATCAGATGAGATACATGGAATGTTGAGTGAATTCCACTTAACTCATTTGGTAACTCTAGCCTATAGGCCACCTCTCTTACTCGAGCCATGATTCGGAAAGGCCCTATGTACCTTGGGCTCAAGTTGCCCCGCTTTCTGAACTGAATGATACCTTTCCAAGGTGAGACTTTCAACATAACTCTATCACCCACCTAGAACTCAATCGGTCTATGTCGTTTATCGGCATACGACTTTTGCCAATACTTAGCTGCCTTCATAATGGCTTTGATCCTTTCCAGCTTCTCAGTTGTAGCCTCGACCACCTCAACGCTCCCTAACTCTTTATGACCAATATCACCCCAACACCCTCGTGTTCTACATCTCCTACCGTATACGATCTCATAAAGAGGCATACCAATGCTGGCATGATAGCTATTGTTATATGAGAACTCAGCTAACAGTAAGTGGTCATCTCAGTTTCCTCCAAAGTCAATGACGCAGGCCCATAGCATATTGTCCAGCGTCTGGATGGTCCTTTCTGACTGACCATCTATTTGGAGATAATAAGTCGTGCAAATGTGTAACCTCATCCCCATAGCATTATGGAATTTCTTTTAAAATTTAGATGTAAACCGGTGTCACGATCAGACACAATAGACATCGGCACACCATGACGAGTTACAATCTCTTTAATGAACATACTCGCCAACCTTTCGGATGAATATGTCACGCGAATCGGTAGGAAGTGGCACTCTTCGTCAAACGATCAACTATCACCCATATGGCATCGTACCCTCGCACGGTACGCGGTAGCTTCGTAATAAAATCCATGGTGATGTGCCCCCACTTCCACTTTGGTATGTCCAAGGGTTGGATCTTCCCATATGACTTTTGGTGCTTGGCCTTCACTTGTAAACAAGTAAGGCATTTACTCATGTACTCCACCAAATCATGCTTCATACCCGACCACCAATAATCTTTCTTCATGTCTTGATACATCTTTGTAGCACCGGGGGGAATAAAGTATCGAGTCTTATGAGCTTCATCCATGATCTTTACACGTAGATTCCCAAAACAAGGAATCCATATCCGTCTGAGTTGGGTCGTAACACCGAGTGTGTTTTCACCCAATTCCGCAACCAGACCTCTCATTCTTTTAGATTTAAGATGATCTTCTTTCAACACCTCATCTTGAAACTCCTTGACTTGCTTCATCACATCAGAGGTCATGATCAACTAGTAAGCTTTCACCCGAATCGGCTCGGGTCTCTCCTTTCGGCTAAGGGCATCCGCCACCACCTTGGCTTTGCCCGGAAGGTAATGGATCTCGCAATCATAGTCCTTTATGAGCTCTAACCATCTCTTTTGCCTCATGTTGAAGTCCTTCTGCTCGAAAAAATACTTCAACCTCTTGTGCTTAGTAAATATGGTGCACTTCATCCCATACAGGTAGTGCCTCCAAATCTTTAACGCAATAACCACAGTTGCTAGCTCCAAGTCATGAGTAGGATAGTTAACCTCGTGAACCTTCAACTGTCAGGATGCATAGGCTATAACCTTTCCTCTCTGCATTAACACACATCTCAACCCTGAGTAGGAAGCATCAAAATAAACCACCAGATCTTCACTTCCATTGGGTAACGACAAGACAGGAGCTTGAGTCAACCTCACCATTAACTCCTTGAACGCCTTCTCTTCGGCTTGACCCCATACACGAACACACTCAGATGTATTCTTTGGAGACTTCCATTACATCACCGCCTCCACTTTTGCCGGGTCCACCATAATCCCCTCGGGATTCACCATGTGACCCAAGAACTGATCCTCGTGAAACCAGAATGCACACTTGGAGAATTTAGCTTACAACCTCTCCCTTCTTTGCATCTCCAATACCTTTCGAATGTGACCAGCATGCTCCTCCTCACTTTTTGAATAAATCAGGATATCATAAATAAACACAATCACTAGTTTATCTAACATCGGCCGACACACTCGATTCATCAAGTCCATAAAAGCAGCTGGCGCATTGGTCAAACCAAAAGACATAACAACAAACTCGTAATGTCCATAGCGGGTGCGAAAAGCTATTTTAGCAATATCCTGCTCCTTCACCTTTAACTGATGGTAGCCAGATCGAAGGTCTATCCTTGAAAACCAACTGGCACCCTGAAGCTGATCAAATAGGTCATCAATTCTCGAGAAGGCGTACCGATTCTTCATTGTCAACTTATTCAACTCACGGTAGTCTATACACATCCGCATACTACCATCCTTCTTCTTCACGAATAAGACCGGAGCACCCCAAGGAGAGATACTCGGTCTAAAGATTCCCTTGTCTAGCAACTCCTAGGTACCAGTTTCATTTTGTAGAGAGGTAAGGGTTTTGATATGGGCTGAGGCCTATAAGTACCAGTTTCATTTTGTAGAGAGGTAAGGGTTTTGAGAGTGTGCTCGGGGCCTAGGTGCTGCCGGATGAGAGGGGAGATCATGCTTGTAATCATTAGATTTTATCAAGGAAACCATTCTATTATTATTCGTTCTCTTGTTTGTCTCTGGGTTTTTTTCCCTTTCGTCAAGAACACGCTCAGATGTCAACTGATCCAGCGATTTCACAATTGGTATCAGAGCAAGGTTACTGCTAGAATGATCAAACAATCATTCTAGCAACCCGTGCTCTTGAATTCTTGATCTATTTCATGTTCTTTGATGTTAAACCCACTTTGTTTTCTTTGTGTTTTGCTCAGATCTTGTAACGTGCGTTGTTTCTTGGTTAAAATAGAACTCGAAACCACATTATCATCACCCTTGCGAATCTTATGATGTCTATTTTGTTTCGGTTCATGTAAAATTCATCAGATTAGGGTTTTTGGCAGCCATGGCGGCTGCAGATCTGAAAATCTATGTGCAGATCCGCTCATACGACTGGACCATGCGACTGGACCAGTCTTATGTCCAGTCATGCGACTGGACCAGTCGAATGTGCAGTCGTGCGACTGGACCAGTCTTATGTCCAGTCGTGCGACTAGACCAATCTTATGTCCAGTCATGCTACTAGACCAGTCTTATGTCCAGTCATGCTACTGGACCAGTCTTATGACCAGTCGTATGAATATATCATTCGTATCATCCATTCACACGAATGTGGTATTTGTCCTCCATGTCATACGAATGAATGGTGTTCTAGACCAAAAAAAATTCTCGAACTGCCTCTTGCACAAATTTGAGGATGAGCAAAGCACATTCACCCTGAGGTTCTTTTGTCAAATAAGTACGATGGATACCCCATTATTCGTTGGACTTCCAGAATATATGAATGTAGTTAGAACACAAAAGAGAGAAGAGAAGATGTTAGCAGCCGGTGTTGATTTTGTGGGGTAGTCAGGAGCATTTGACTATTTATGAGCCAATCAAGTTATATTTATCTACACGGAGAGGATTCTGATTCTTAGGGCGAATCCATGTATAGGGAAATTGAAGACGCAATCAGAAAGTGATGATGTGAGCTGGTTTCTGATGATGAATCTGATTGCATGCTGATTTGTTTGAGATTGTGAGTTGTGGATTGGAACCTTCTACTTTTTGCCTAATACACTGTATGAAGACGCCAGGAGAGCATAATGTTTATATATTGGGATATACAGAATTTGAGGGGGAATTTCTGCAGGTGTTAATATTAATCAGGTTAGCCTGTGTGAAGATTGGAGCAATGGAAAACTATTCATATCATTATCTTGAAAAAGTAGTCATATGAGGAATCTTGCTACTATGATAGTGTTGTGCAAAGAAAACGAAAGCCATTAAGCCTAATTTTATTTTCAAGGATACATTATCTTGAAAAATCAGTCATATGAGGTTCAGCATCATTTGCTAATATGGTGTTTCGTTTGATTCTATTGGAAACCAGAGCTAAGATTGATTGAAGATTGTAAGAGGTGTTATCTACTATTCGCAAGCAACATCCAAGGGGGAATTTGTTAGAGCATATATTGTCATATATAGTATTTTTGTCGCTTGACGAATAGTCTAGGCTTAATGTAATACACTTGATATGTTGTAAGCACATGAAACTAAGTCATTCGCAGGAGCATATGCGAATGAGACTCAGTCGTATGACTGAGCCACGCTAATGGACCAGTCGTGCGACTGAGAGATGCTATTGGGCCATTTGTAAGACTGAACCATAAGTATAGTCCAGTCATACGATTGAACCATACCTATGGTCCAGTCATACGATTAAACCATACGCATGGTCCCATCATATGAATGGGCCTAGTCGCATCTGATATGGGTTGAGGCCTATAGATACCAGTTTCATTGTGTAGAGAGGTAAGGGTTTTGAGAGTGTGCCCGGGGCCTAGGTGTTGCCGGATGAGAGGGGAGATCATGCTCGATCTCCCCTTGCCAAGAGTCATGATTCTTCTATTTAACGAGCTTGTAATCATTAGGTTTTATCAATGAAACCAGTCTATTATTGTTCGTTCCCTTGTTTGTCTCTTGGTTTTTTTCCCTTCCGTCAAGAACATGCTCGAATGTCAATCGATCCGGCAACTTCACATAGAGAAAAGCAAAGAAAGCTCAGGAGATCAAGCCCACCTTCAACACTAAGCAGAAACAAGTTTTCATCTTTGCAGGATTTGAAGTGGTAAAGACTTAAGATATTAACTTGAACTCTAGTACAAGAAGTTCTAGTTTAGTCTCAACTCATCCCAACAGCAAGAATCAGGCCGATCAACTGTGTATCATTGCTGCACAACCTGAACCATCCAACTCCAAAAGAAGCTCTCACCCTAAAAGGACTTCCACTACATGTTCAAAGATGAAGGTGGAGAAGGAAAGTGATCAAGTTTAGCCTTGTTCACAAAAGAAGGCTCTTAAGAAGAAGAAAATGGAATGCGTTATGTGTGAGAGTACTTCTCATCTTGCTAAGGATTGTCCTTACACTCCAAAAGGCACTCTCCACATGATGAAGAAAGAGACTTATAAGAGTTTCAAGAAGAAGCAAGCTTCGGAAGGAAAATCTGTTTCCTTCGAAAGCTCCAAATGAAGATGAAGGCAAGTGGAAAAATGCCTTCGGATGAAAACTTGGTCTCGAAATAAGGGAATACTTCCGAAGCACTAAAGTCTGCTACAATGCTAGCAAGATTATCTGAAGGTTCAGTCATCAAAACTTCTGAAGTCAACAAAACTTCCAAAGTATTGAAGGTCAAGTCTGAGCTTCCAATGTGGTGTGGATGTCAATAAAGACCAATTGACTAAAAGTTCTCCATCAACATGAGCAAAAGATTCTTAAAACATGACTATAGGAACTATTACTGTTGTATTACCTTCAACTTCTTTTGATGAACCAAGCCAAATAAGGCTTGGGTTCCAAATGTAACTAACCATCTATTTTGTTTAGGAACAACTAAAGACAAATAGAAACATAGGGATCATTGATAGTGGCAGTTCTAGACACATGACAGGTAATAGGTCACTAGCCCAAAATTTTAAAAAGCTTGATGGAGGACCAGTTGCTTTTGGAGGAGATGCTAGTGGTTATATTATTAGAAGGGGCAAGGTCACAAATGTTAAGCTCAACATTGAGAAGGTAAACTTTGTCAAGGAGATTGGATGCAATCTTTTCAGTGTATCTCAATTTTATGATTAGAGTCATAACGTGCTCTTTATTGAGCATGAGTGCATTGTTCTCAAGCCCAGGGTGGTCATTCCACATGAGCATATCCTACTCAGAGCCCCTAAGGAAAGGAATATGTAGAAGATGGACTTACAAGATTCATCTCTCTTAGGAGAAGTATCATGCTTTTTGCCTAAAGCAAATAGTGATGAGTCTTTCCCCTGGCATAAAATAATGTGCCATGTAAACTTTAAAAACATGAATAAACTGAATAAGAATGATTTGGTACTGGGAATGCCAAAGAAAGTGTTAATCCAAGGATCGCGAACAGGAATTGTCAATGTCGGTCGATTGACAAGTCAACGTTTACGGAATGAACGTTGATTTGGTTTAATTGTTTTGCAATAACTTTAAATATCAATAAATGTTCAAGAACACATGTATCAAAACACAATTAATGATTAATATGTATTTCATAAGAACATGTTCATGATTACAAATATAATGAATGAATGATATCAAAGTGTGTTATGATGTGACGGTTGCTAGGGTTTGATTGAGAGACTTTGAAGTGATGGTTATAATGCTGATGCTGTTGTCGCTCAATCAATCATCTAAAACAACCTCCTGAATCGGAACCTAGGATCCATATATATAGAAAATGATGTTTCTGTTATAGGAAACACCGGATCTCTTAGGATTTGATTTGTGTTAGTTAAGGAATCATCGGATTTCTTGGGATTCGCAAAACTGGCTTGTTGACTTGTTGACTTATTGACTTGTTGACTTGTAACACTTGCATTATACAAGTGTTTGGACTCCGTAGGAATAATGTCTTCCGTAGAAGTTTGTTCTTCCGCAGAAGAATTGTTCTTCTGCAGAAGTCTTGTTCTTCCGAAGCAATCTTGTTCTTCCGAAGCAATATTGTTCTTCACTTCTGGTTGTTCCTCCGCAGAGGATCTTCGGATGAATAGTTACTTGTATGAAATATATCTACAGAAGAACAAAATGTTCATCCGTAGATGTTTCTTACACTTGGTCAATTTCATAAGTTGACCGAGTATAATGTTTGTACGTGCAACCTTACATAAATCAACACACACAAAAATGGGTTAACCTATATATTTAATGCATACACAATAATGAATTACAAACATTCATTATAGATATTAATTCAAGTACTAAGCCTATACATAATGAACTAGATCTACTGAAACTAGACCTAACAATACTCCCCCTTAGGCTTAGATACTTGCAATAAGTTCTTCAACACTAAAAGTTCCTTGACTCTGGCTATGATCTTATTGTAGAAGTAAGACACAATAGTCTTATGATCATCATACTTGTAGTTGATCTTCATCTTGCTGAACTTCTTCAGAGTCTCAAAGCTTATTCCCAAGACATCTTCCTCCGTAGTAAGTGTGTCTAACACATTGTTGTTATACATCACTTCTAACTCATCTTGCTCTGAAATTCTGAGTTCAGTGACTTCATCAAAAGTTGTTCCCTTTAGCAGTCCAGCATTGTATCTTCTTCTTTTCTAGGTTTTGGCATGTAATTTGTCAATCACTTGGATCACATGGACATGCAGGAACAAATCATTCTGTGCTTTTTCATCGGCCAACTTGGGAAAGAATTTGTCATTAAGGTATGAGGTGTAGCTGGGATAAAGTAGTTTGATTTCCAAAGGATCAAAGATCCTGATACGGTTAGCTTTCTTGTTTTCAGCATTTCTTAACAACACCAACTCCTTTGTTTTCTCAACATAGCCCCATTCAGTTATAGGGTATGTGAATTGAGTTCCTTCAATACATTTGATTGCTGTTGTAGTTCTACTTTTGTATCCAACCCTCTTCATGAATTCATCATCTACAGATTTTAAGGCATTGGACTTGTATCTTTTAAGCCCTTTGATTCTCTTCTAATGCTCTGCATCTTCTCTTTTAGCTTCACTTAGGACATCATCTTTAAACTTAGTCTTGAGCTTTCCCACTATAGTTGAGAAGTCTTTTCCTCTAGGGTGAATTGGATAATTGCAAATGATCAGGCTTTGAAGATCTTTGATGTCATTTTCTGGTAGACTAACCCCTAAAAATACATCATGGAAGTATTTAACTCTTCGAGATGTTCTTCTAATTAGAGCACAATCCCAGTCTGGATCATATTTCCAGGCCATGATCCTGTTCTCTTCCATAGAACTGGGAGTTGTGAGGTGGTCTATTAGTTGTATTAGAGTGGATTTCTGTTCAGTTATCTCCCTCACTGTAGTGCCCAGTGGCCATACTTTGCCGGGAATTACTTCTCTTGGCTCTCTGATCAGTTTGTCCTTCCCTTTGTGCTGATCTTTATGTTCCACTGTTATAGGTTCAGTAGGAAGCTTACTTTGTTGCTCATAAGATGGATGAGGAGCTTCAGTTCTAAATTTTACACAAGTATCCAGCTCAACTTTCATCGCATGCTCCATTATCCTTCTATGTTCTCCTATTGACCTTTCCTTAAGCTCATGTGGTTTGTAGTTATGGCCTTGTAACTAGCAAGTCATGTTATATCTACTCAGCTTAGCTGTGTCACAATAACCCAACTCTTTCTTTATCTTCTGTATGGATTGAAAGGTGCTGAAAGCTTCATAGTCACAATTTGGAATCATAAAGCTTGCAAGTTCAAACACATTCAATGTGTTCTTCATCTCAGACATATTCATCCTTTGAACCATGTCATATGGAAATCCATGGTTGATCAGGGTCATAAACATAGCAGATTCAGGCCTCTCTTCCATGATGTCTTTTGATGTAAGAAGAACATTAGTATTTGATTCTTCTTGAGCTTTGGCAGGTTTATCTTCAATCAACTCTTTCCATTCAGTATCACTCATAGATTCATCAATAGCAACTTGCTTTGATGTTAAATTTTCCATAGAAGGAGTGTGCTCAGAAGATGTATGTCTTGATCGTTTAGGAGAGTCTTCAACATTGATTACTTGAATCTTTGTTGGGACCAAATACTTCCTCTTCCTTGAGTATTGAATGAGATGCTTAGAAGATTTAGTAGGTTTCTTTTGTTGGTTTGACTCAAGAGCACATAACTTCATTTTCAGTTCATCAATCTCTTCTTCTTTTCTTCTTAACAGAGCTGATTGATCATAGAGAGTGTCATTGATTTGATCAATTTTCACTGTTAGCTTCTCATTTTCTTCTCTCTCTTTATTTACTTCTTCTTTGAGTTCAGAGTCTTGTTAAAGAAGAGCATCAATCACTTCATTATTGCACATGACATCTTCTCTCAATCATTTTATTCTAGCTTCTTGCTTCATCAACTCTTCATCCTTTTCCCTGATCACTCTATTCAACTCTTGTATTCTTTGCTTTCTATTATTTGATTTCAGCACCAGCTTGTTGTACTCAGCAACCGATAACTCTTGCAGACAGGGATATTAGCATCACTTAGTTCCTCTTCATTGTATGCTATTACATCAACATGGTTAGCTTCTTCTTCTCCTTCCTGATGTTGAGAAGCAGTCTCATCATCTTTAACTTCTTCTGAGTCTACACTTGCTGAGCTTGAACTGAGCGTAATGAGTTGATTTGCAAGTTCTTGATGAGATTGTTGTTGTTGTTGTTGATCAGACACTACAGATACTTGTTTAGTTTTGTTTGAGAGTACTGGGGATTCAGTTTTGGATGATGACAGTTTAACAGTACTGGTTTGTGAGACTAACTCTATCTCCCCAGTGTAAAGACGGTTTGGTGAGTGGGGTTGGATAGGAGAGATTGGTTCTGTATTTTGGATGGCTGGAGATTGTAGTTGAGGTGTTTGTTCTTCATTTGGTGATGGATGGTGGATGGGAGAGATTGGTTCAGTATTCTGGATGGCTGGAGATTGTTGATGTATGGGTGATGTATGTGGTGAGAAAGTGTCTTGAACAGACTTGGTTGGAGAATTCTCTTGTTCATCTTTCCACACAAGCTCTTCAGGGATATTTGCAGCAGCATCAATCACATGTGCAAACATGTCCATATCACCTCCTTCATATTTCCCAAAAATTTTGTTCAGAACAGATCTGCCAAGGTGTGGTTGACTAAACACACCATTATCCACAGAAGTTCCAGGCAGATCATCATTAATGATCAGTTGCAGGAACCTTGGAAACATGTACATCTTATCAGCCTTCTGCACTCTGATGTGATCACTTAAGCAGTTGAAGGTGTACTTAGAATAATTGTAGGTTCTTCCTCAAAAACACCAATAATCCCAGAGGAAATGTGCCTTGAGAATCTGTCAAGACCAGATTTTCCGTTTGGCATGCACTTAAGATAAGTGTGACAGAGAATCTGTACGGCTTGCAAAGTCTTCCTTTCTTGATTTCTCCTTTGTTGAAATCACCATCATATCCCATCAGTAGAAATACTTTTTCTATGTATTCATCTTCGAACACATCAGGATGACCAGCTTCGACTTCTCCCAACTCAAGAACCCTTCTTATTGTCTATTCATCGATTCGCAATTGTCGATTCTTCCTAGTAGCCAAAATAGCTTCACCATCTTCGTCTATGCGTGCAGAGTTCCAGAAATCAATGATATGTGATTGATAAATCACAGGCTCTGCTGATAAGGCATAGAACAGCCTTGATCTTCTTAGATATCTGATAAGTTCTTGACACCCTTCTGAGACAGGATCATCAGGGTTTAAGAAGGCACACACATTGTGTTCTTTCACAAATTGATTATCCATCTGTTCATAGGAAAAAGACTTCGATAAAATCACATTATTGATATGAGAATACGGACAGTTGTGAGATAAACAAGAATCAAATGGTTCATTCTTGAATATTACAACATGTTTCACCTTAATAACAGTGGATCAAGAACACAAATATATGTTTGTTTATTGTTTTGATTTGGTGAAATTTGAATACTGAGAAAGTGGGAAAACGTTTGTTAAGAGTGGGTTTTTCTAGGTCTGAAAAATGAGCTAAAAAAGCAAATAATGAATTTGAGAGGTCAAACCACATTATTTATACTCTCGGACACATTTATTTATCTCATTTATTAAGTGGGATCCTCAATGTATTCTTCCGCAGAATATCTACGGATCGACAACATCTGCTGATGAACATTTAAAATTAAATTACATTTGTTGATCTTTGTTCATCCGTAGTTTACCAATCTACGGATAAACATTTAAGATTTCCACATTGTAGCTTCTGCTGATGCTTAAGATAGCACTATAGCTTCTGCTAATGTTTAAGATAGCACTGTAGCTTCTGTTGATGCTTAAGATAGCACAGTAGCTTCTGCTGATGCTTAAACTAGCACAATGTAGAGAAATATTGTTGTTTGTATGGTCCAAGTCCATTGGTTAGAACCATTTATTGCTTTAGGACCTTGTAGGCTTTGTATACATGGCAATTTAGCACAAGAAAGCTTAAAATGATTTTGAGAAAATTTTCGTGTATCCAGAAGCTAAGATGATGCTCAGATTCCAATTCCTTCAAATTGATAACGAGATAGACAATGCTGTTGATTGAAAAACTTAAGTTCATGTATTTGATTCTTGAATATTACATCATGTTTTACCTTAATAACAGCGGATTAAGAGCACAAATATATGTTTGTTTAATGTTTTGATTTGGTGAAATTTGAATACTAAGAAAGTGGGAAAACGTTTGTTGAGAGTGGGTTTTTCTAGGTCTGAAAAATGAGCTGAAAAAGCGAATAATGAACTTGAGAGGTCAAACCACATTATTTATACTCTCAGACACATTTATTTATCTCATTTATTAAGTGGGACCCTCAATGTATTCTTCCGCAGAACATCTACGGATCGACAACATCTGCTGATGAAAATTTAAAATTAAAATACATTTGTTGATCTTTGTTCATCCGTAGTTTACCAATCTACGGATAAACATTTAAGATTTCCATATTGTAGCTTCTGCTGATGCTTAAGATAGCACTGTAGCTTCTGCTGATGCTTAAGATAGCACTGTAGCTTCTGTTGATGCTTCAGATAGCACTGTAGCTTCTGCTGATACTTAAGATAGCACAATGCAGAGAAATATTGTTGTTTGTATGGTCCAAGTCCATTGGTTAGAACCATTTATTGCTTTAGGACCTTGTAGGCTTTGTATACATGGCAATTTAGCACAAGAAAGCTTATAATGATTTTGAGAAAATTTTCATGTATCCAGAAGCTAAGATGATGCTCAGATTCCAATTCCTTCAAATTGATAATGAGATAGACAATGTTGCTGATTGAAAAACTTAACTTCATGTATTCTACTCCCCCTAAATTTGTGACTAATGTTGAAATTAAGCATTTATCATAAATTTCTTTAAGAGGAATAACATGATTTTTAACTGTATGATGATGATCAGACATGTATACACATATGATGGGATCATACTATAATACTAAGCCTCTTCTTGATGAGTTATTTTTTTGAATTGATACCTGAACAAAGTTCTGATTGCAAGTATTTTGTCCACTTAAATCCATACAAGAGCTCATGTATCAACTAGGCATGCTGATTATCATGTTTTCATGTTGATTTAGAAATAACTGTTATGGGCTTCACATCCAATTTACAAAGATTTTGTCCTCCCTTTGCAAGTCAAATCATCACTTTTTCACACTTAAGAACTATGTACTTTAAGTTATAAGATCTATCTTGAGATGCATTTGACATCTCATTAATGCAATGATGTAAAAGCTCAAGATAATATACAATTGATCACATAAGATTCTTTTGAGAGCTTAGATATGATCATCATCAGGTCACCAGGTCTTTACTTACATAAAACAGAGGTGCCTTTAACCCAGGTCTTTGTTTACACAAAACAGAGGGATGATGTGGATCATGATCTGTTC
Source organism: Flaveria trinervia (assembly GCA_025506515.1). NCBI lineage: Eukaryota > Viridiplantae > Streptophyta > Magnoliopsida > Asterales > Asteraceae > Flaveria > Flaveria trinervia. The sequence goes on from CM046448.1 coordinate 80,541,648, forward strand.
ACCATTTGTAACTGAATTTTAGTATGGTGATCATACACCCAGGTCTTTGTTTACACAAAACAGAGGGAGTAAGATTTGCAAAGATAGCTAATATAAAGTGTTGGTACATAGTATGTTTAGATGAGTGAATTGGTCACATCAGAAAAACACTCACCTTGTATTCTCAAAATGAAGTTTCCCACAAACAATCACTTTAGCATTATGTTTGGCATGCACTCAGATGAGTTTCCACTCAAGATGAATCTACTCACATATCAAGAAACTTGCTGAGATTTATTGTTATTTATGAATTCAGGAATAAGCAAAGCTATAGTGTACTATCATTTCCCATACATATGTCATGCTGAAGCATCATTACACACAGTATTGTATTTGTTTAAACTTGATTAATCTAAGTTAATCATGCCCAGAGACTCAACCAGAAAGTTAAATCTGACTGAATCAAAGGCTTTAGTGAATAAATCAGCAAGCTAATTTAAGGTATCCACTTTGACTAACTTAATCAAACCCTTTTCTGAGCAATCTCTCAGAAAATGATATCTTATTTCAATATGTTTTGTTTTACTATGTCGCATAGGATTAGTAGTTATAAACATAGCAGCAGAATTGTCTATATAAATTGAAGTTTGAAGGAAGTTGTAACCATATTCAAGTAATTGGTTTTGCAACCAAAGAACTTGAGAACATGCAGCTGAAGCAGCAATGTACTCAGCCTCAGTTGTGGATACATAACATTGGTTTGTTTCTTGCACTACCATGATACTAGCCTTGGTCCAATGAATTGACGTCCACCGGTTGTTGATTTTCTGTTACTGTTACAGCCACCATAGTCACTGTCTGAGTATGAGTAGAGTGTAAAGTCGCCATCCTTTGGATACCAAAGACCAAGTCCTGGTTTTCCTTTAAGGTATCTGAAAATTCTTTTTACCGCATTGAGATGAGACTCCTTGGGATCAGATTGGTACCTAGCACATACACACATAGCAAACATAATATCAGGTCTACTGGCAGTTAAATACATAAGTGAACCTATCATTGATCTATATATTTTTTTATCAATAGATTTTCCATAAAGATCAGGAGCAATCTTATTAATTGTTGATGCTGGTGTTTTGCATGAGGATACTTCAACAATATTGTATTTCTTTAGAATTTGATGTATGTATTTTTCTTGATTGATGAATATCCCATCTAATCTTTGATGAACTTGAAGGCCAAGAAAGAAGGTTAATTCACCCATTGAGCTCATCTGAAATTCAAATTTCATCAGCTCTTCAAAATTTACACACAATCTCTTATTAGTTGAACCAAATATAATGTCCTCAACATATATTTGAACTACTAGAAGATCTTGATGTTCTTTTATAAGGAAGAGAGTCTGATCAATAGTTCCTCTTTTGTAGCCATGCTTGAGCAAGAAAGATGATAGTGTTTCATACCATTTTCTTGGTGCTTGATGAAGACCTTACAGGGCTTTATCTAGTTTGTAACCCTATGGGGATAATGAGGATCTTCAAAACCAGGGGTTGTGATACATAAGCTTCCTCATCAATCTTCCCATATAAGAATGCACACTTTACATCCATCTGATACACAAGTAAACTTCTTATATGATGGATAAGCCAGAAACACTCTTATGTCCTCAATTCTTGCAACTGGTGCAAAAACTTCATCATAGTCAATTCCTTCTTCTTGAGTGTATCCTTGTGCAATTAATCTTGCTTTGTTTCTTACAATAATCCCTTTATCATCCAGTTTGTTTTTGTATAGCCATCTTGTTCCAATAGGATGTCGACCTTCAGGCAAATCAATAAGAGACCATACTTTTTGCTTTCTGAACTGCTGAAGCTCTTCTTGCATAGCTTCAATCCAGCTATTGTCTTTTAAAGAAGCAGTGATATTTGGAGGCACCACTTGAGAAAGAGAACAACTGAAGAGACAAAGGTTGGTTGTACCACTTTGAATCCTTGTAGTTCTCTTTTTAGGATTTCCAATGATGTTGTCAATTGGATAAGTCTTATGCATCCTCATTGAAGGAGTTGATTCAACTGGTATAGATGATCCCAGATTAGTCATTTTCAGTGTCTCACACTGATTCACCTAAGCTTGTGAGTTTAAGAAATAATCAAAATGCTTAACATGAGAAGAATGATCATGAGAGTCTCTTGTATGGGCTGCATGGGCATCTCTAGTTTTGTTTTGCTTTTCCGTAAGAACTTCTCCGGAAAGATTTTGCTTTTCTATAGCAACTTCTCTAGAAACAGTTTGCTCTTTCGTAGGAAGTTCTCCTAAAGCATTTGCTCTTCCGCAGGATCTTCTCTGGAAGCATTTTGCTCTTCCGCAGGAACTTCTCCGGAAGCATTTTGCTCTTCCGTAGAAGTTTCTCTCAATATTAAGTGAGGACATGAATCATTTCCAAAATTTGTTGCATTCACTTGAGAGCCTGGATCTGTTGAAGGCACATTATTCACATCTCTGGGTGCAACATGTTTGTTTCCAGATGTAGTATCTGCATCAACTGAAGTGTTTTCATCCGAGAATGGGGGTGTCCTTAGAGGATCAGTAGATAAGGTTACTTTAGTCATAAGATGTGGAACAAATGGATAACACACTTCATCAGATCCTGCATTGTTCAAATAATCATAGTTAAATGATTTGGCTAAAGCATCTATGTCAAACAACATGATGAACCTTTAACTGACTTTGTAAATACAGATTCATCAAAAGACACATTAGGAGTTTCTTCCACAATTTTATGTTATGGAATATAAACCCTATATGATTTTGATGTTGAAGAGTATCCAATAAAGAAACCATCATATGCTTTTTCTAAAAATTTTCCCAATGACTCTTTCATGTTTAAAACAGTTACATGACATCCAAAGACTTTCAGATATCCGTGTATGGTTTTCTTTTATATAAGAGCTCATAGGGAGTTTTGTTATGTTCTTTGACAATTAATGTTCTATTTTGAACATTGCATGCAGTATTCACAACCTCAGCCCAAAAAGTGATAGGTAATTGTGAATTAGCTAGCATTGTTCTGGCAGCTTCAATGAGAGTTCTGTTTCTTTTTTCAGCTACTCCATTTTGTTGTGGAGTTCTTGGTGCACTAAATTGTCTTGCAATACCTTTGCTCCTGCAAAAGAAATCCAGTTCAAAATTGACAAATTCAGTACCATTGTCACTCCTAAAAATTTTAACTTTTGAATCAAGTTGATTCTCAATCTTGATCACAAAGTCCATTAATGTTTTTGATGTTTCATTCTTTTGTTTTAAGAAAAAGACCCATGTGAATCTTGTGAAATCATCAACTATCACCAAACAATATTGCCTTTTTCCAATGCTCATCACATTGATAGGACCAAACAGATCCATGTGAAGCAATTTGAGTGGTGTAGTATTTGAATTGATAGTTTTGTATTTATGACACACTCTATGTTGTTTTCCTTTGTAACATGAAGAACAGTGAGTTGAGCAATGAAACTCTTTGTTTGGAAATCCGATGACCAGATCATTTTTCACCAAATTATTTATGTTCTTCATGTTAGAATGGACAAGCCTTCTATGCCATAATTGAGACAAATCTTCTGATAGTTTAGATATAAGGCATGTTTCATGTTTTATGAGAGAAGTGTTGTTCATATCCAAAACATAAGTGTTTCCTTTTCTTGCTGCTTTGAGGAGGATCCAATCTTCTAGAACAATAAATCCTAGCTTTAGAATGTAACAGTTAGTATTATCAAACAATGTGGTATATTTTGATCACAGATTTGAGACACACTAAGTAGATTATACTGTAAATTTTTATAGTAATTTACTTTCTCAAATTTGAGCACACCAATTGTTATCATCCCTTCACCAACAATTTTACCTCCCATTTTATCCCCACCAAATGCCATATAAGAAGCATTTTTATGTTTGAAGTCATGGAGAAGTGAACAGTTTCCTATCATATGCCTGGAACAACCACTGTCAACATACCACTTGTTCTCATCTCTCCAATATTGTTCCTGCATTCAAAAATAAATCAGTTAGAAGTGACAACCCAAATCTGAATGATCTTGGGTTTGTCAACAGAGTCTAAAATCTTTACTCCTTCATGACTTAATCCTAAAGTTTTAGTATTAATTTCATATATAGTTGATTCATTTTGATTTGATGGCGGTGAGGATGATTCTGTTGAATCTGATGCAGAAGCTTTGGAGTCTTCTTTCTTCATTGATTCTTCCTTCACCCTATCTTTCTTTGGTTGATATTTTGATTTAGAAGATGAACCTACACTTTTGAAGGTTTCATCATTTTTGGCTTTGGATTAAGACACATGTGATCCCTTTTCAAAATGATCAAAGAAATTATCATTAATGATTGACTTCTTCTCAGCCAAGTCCACCCTTTTATGAGGTGTTTTGAATTGGCTTGATGTTTTCTTCATAGATTTAGCATCTTCAGAAGATTTCTGCTTTGGTTTTGCCTTTTGCTTTTGATTTACCTTCTTTTTCTTTGAATCATCTTGACTTTCAGCAGATTGAGAGTCTGATTCTGTCAAATCAGTTTTTGACTTCTTTGTGCTTTTGTTTTTGTTCCTTTTGTTAAAATAGCATTCCTGAGTTGAATGATTATTTTTGTTGCAAATAGCACAGAATTTGTTGAAGTAACACTTTGAATTCATATTATTGTTCATATTGCATATGGAATAGTAACTGTTGAAGTAGCATTCTTCTGTATTGTGATTAATCATATCACACCACTTGCAATACATTTCTTCATATTCCTCTTCATGCTCATCTTTGTTCTTTTTCTTTTTCAGTTTGGGAGCTTTTGTTTCCTCCTTTAAAGAGCTTGACTTGTTCTTGTTGTTCCCAGGAATATTAGCAATTCAATCTTTCTTATCCTTTGATGACTTTTGTTGCTTCAGATTCAACATCTTTTGATTGTTAACAGCTACTCTTTTTGATACCTCATCCGTAGATTCGGCTTTCTTCTTCCGCAAAAGTTCTACTAATTCAGCAGACTTTGCTTTCCGCAGTTCTTCTACAGAAGAGTTTTTCTTTTGCTTAGTTGAAACTTGTTTCTTCTTACCTTTATCTGCATGAGATAAAAGTACTTCTTCAGTTGGTCTGCAGCTATTAACTTTTTTTTGAAGATTCAGTTCTTGGAGTCCTTCATTGAGTTCAACAATCCTCTTGCAGATAGTCTTCACCATGTTTCTCTGCTTTGGAGGATATTGAAGCTTTGATTCTCCAAACACTCTTGGAATACCAGTTTTAATACGAACATTCTTACCAATGGTCACATCAGGTTCATCAGAATCATCCAAGTCATCACAATTATCATAATCAAAGTCCGAATCATTTTGATACAAAGATTTTGATTCAGAGGATTCAGTTTCACTCACCTCAGCTTTATTGTTAATGTTGATTTGAGATGATTCAGTTTCAAACTTAGTGCTAGGCATAAAATGATTTGATAGAGTATTGGTCATTGTTGTAGGTAAAGATGTATAATTATCATTTATGGGTGGTGGAACAGCATTATAACCCAACCCAGACCTTTTCTTTGCTTCAATATGAGAATTTAGTAATTTCTCATATTGCTGAGATGATAATTGAAACTTCTGAAGTTTCACTTTAGTTGATGCATGATCAGCCATGGATTTTGTTAAGGAAGTGGTCAAATGCTCAACTTGGGCTTTTACGCTATAGTTTTCAGAAACAAATTTTTCTAAATCTTTTTGCAAAGAGTTAATTTTGATTTGATACAATTTATGTTCTCTAATATGGGATTCATTCAAAATCATAGTTTCTTTTACTTTGTAAGCCAACTGTTGAGCATGGACTCTATAATGTTCAACTTCCTCAACACATGTTGATGAACACAACCTTTCTTATACCTCTCTTGCCATTGGTGGAACTATTTGATCCATATGAGCCATCAATGCTTGATTTTCTTCCAAGACTTCTTTTTCATACACACTCCAATCACACGTTCCATCTTGAAGTATGATCAGTCCTGACTCCTTTGAGTTACTAGGTCCAGCTGATTCATTGGTGGCTGGTGGGGATGCATTGACCAATTGAGATTGTCTGTGCAGTCCAGCTAATTCATTGGTGCTGGTGGGGATGCATTGATCAGGTCTATGTAGAGGTCTTTGAGAATTTGGTTGTTGATAAGTGGAATCTGATGTTGTTGATGTTACTGATGTTGTCTCATCTCTGGATATGACTGTTGATTGCATTCTCTAGAAAAATATCCATAGAGATTGCATTTGAAACATCTTACCTTTGACTTGTCAACACCAATCTTTGATGTTTTACTTGCTGATGCCAAGTTCTTATTTGTTCTGAGATATTGCTTTGCTCTATAAGCAATCATGGCCATCTGCCATTGTAGGTCCATTTCTTCCACTACGTCAGGAGGTAGTTCTTCTAAATCTTGTTGGCAGATATTTGCTGACGTTAGAGAGCTTCCCGGATATGCTTGGAAACTGGAACTAAAAGCTGCTTTCTGTTCTTCAGAGTCCAATATCAGAGTAATTGTTCTGACGGATTGGTTGAATGGGAAGACTTAGCTGTTGCTGCAGTTGTATCTTCACGATCAACAGTTCTTCCTTTATTCTTTTGTTTCTTATTTTGAGATGATTTCTTTGAGGCTTTAGAAGCATAAAAGCTAACTTCCTTCTCATCATCACTCCTAACACAAGAGTTATCACTTTCATTATTTGAAATAAATGCACTTCCAACATTATTTGTTTCTTTGAAGTGATAGGGTGAGACATGAGTTCTCACACTCTTGTTTCTTTATTTTTTGTCCATTTCAAGAGCTTCCACTTTTGCAACCAGAGTATCTAGACCAGTAGATTTCAGATCTATTGTGTTATTGAACATGGACACAGTTTGCTTCCAACTTTTTGTCAAAGTGTCGAGCATTTTCTTGTTTAATTCCTCATTGGTATATTTTAACTACAATATGTTCATCTCAGTTACCAACTACATGAATCTATGAAGTTGTTGAGGAATTGATTCACCCTCAATATGATGAAATGTTTCATATTGCGACCTGAGGGTGTCTCTCCTTATGCTTCTATCTCATCACTCCCTTTGCAGAGAGTGTGGAGTATCTTCCATAAGGAGTGTGCTGTTTTGTAGTTCTCACACTTGATCATATCTCTTCAGGTAAAGCCATACTAAGCAAACTGTATGCTTTGATATCAACTTTAACCTTTTTGACATCATCAGGTGATAGATCTTTGGTACTGATTGGTTGATTTTTGTCATTAAAATCCAGCCCAAGTGTGGGTGGAATATAAGGACCTTTAGTGATGGATACCCACAAGTCAGAATCAGTATAGTTTACATGATTCCTAAACTTGATTTTCCATGACTTGAAGTCTGCTTTTGTTTCCAACTTTGGTGGTTGATAAGATGATCCACTAAAGTTGCTCATGATGTTAATTGATGAGAAAGATTAACAAGGTCTGCTATTCAATTGATTTGAATATAGATACAAGTTAATCAAAATCTACGAAAATAAGAACTGACAAATTAAAATCAATCAAACACAACTGACACTGATAGATCAATCGATCTAGATCAATGAGCACTTGGCTCTGATACCATCTGTGAATCCAAGGATCGCGAACAGGAATTATCAATGTCGGTCGATTGACAAGTCAACGTTTGCGGAATCAACGTTGATTTGGTTTAATTGTTTTGCAATAACTTTAAATATCAATAAATGTTCAAGAACACATGTAACATAACACAAATAATGATTAATATGTATTTCATTAGAACATGTTCATGATTACAAATATAATGAATGAATGATATCAAAGTGTGTTATGATGTGACGGCTGCTAGGGTTTGATTGAGAGACTTTGAAGTGATGGTTATAATGCTGATGATGTTGTCACTCAATCAATCGTCTAAAACAACCTCCTTGAATCAAAACCTAGGATCCATATATATAGGCAATGATGTTTTTGTTATAGGAACACTGGATCTCTTGGGATTTGATTTGTTTCAGTTAAGGAATCATCGGATTTCTTGAGATTCGCATAACTGCCTTGTTGACTTGTGACACTTGCATTATACAAGTGTTTGGACTCCGTATGAATAGTGTCTTCCGTAGGAGTTTGTTCTTCCGCAGAAGAATTGTTCTTCCGCAGAAGTCTTGTTCTTCCGAAGCAATCTTGTTCTTCACTTCTAGTTGTTCATCCGTAGAGGATCTTCGGATGAATAGTTACTTGTAAGAAATATATCAACGGAAGAACAAAATGTTCATCCATAGATGTTTCTTACACTTGGTCAATTTCATAAGTTGACCGAGTATAATGTTTGTACCTGGAACCATACATAAATCAACACAAACAAAAATGGGTTAACCAATATATTTAATGCATACACAATAATGAATTACAAACATTCATTACAGATATTAATTCAAGTACTAAGCCTATACATAATGAACTAGATCTACTGAAACTATACCTAACCAAAAGAGTTTACAAGTGATGACCACTGTGTTGTATGCGTGAAACGGAAGCAACACAAGGTATCTCAGAAGCCAAAGGAAAGAAACTCCATCACTACTCCCCTACACTTTTTACATATGGATCTATTTGGCCCTACTAGTGTAATGAGTCTAGGAAAGACCTCTTTCTATTTGGTGATCATATATGACTTTACAAGATTCACTTGGGTCTTCTTTCTTAGAACTAAGGATGGGACCCTTGAGATTCTAAAGAATTTCACCTTAAAGATTGAGAATCAATTTGATCACAAGGTCAAAACCATAAGATGTGATCAAGGAACTAATTCAAGAACCAAATCCTTGATACATTTTGTGATGAAAAGGGTATTGCAAGACAATACAATGCTCCCAGGACTCCTAAGCAAAACGATTTTGCTGAGAGGTGAAAAAAGATACTGATTGAGGCTGTAAAAACTATATTGTCTGACTCTAAGCTACCTATCACCTTCTGGGCAGAGCTAGTCAACACTACCTGCTATGTGTAGCACATGGTTTTTGTGGTTAAGGCACATCGTAAGACTCCTTATGGACTTTGGCACAAGAGGAAACCTTTTATTAATTTTCTCAGGTCATTTGGATGTCCTTGCATCATCTTGAATATCAAAGATCAAATTGCCAAGTTTGCTGAGAAATTAGATGATGGACACTTTATTGGATACTCTTCTCAACCCAAGGCTTATAGGGTATACAATATCGGAACTAGAGTAGTTGAGGAGTCAGCCAATGTGACTTTCAATGAACACACACCCAGTTTAAATGGTTTTTCACCTGATTGGCTATTTGATCTTGATTTAGTTACCAACTATTTTAACAAATCTTGTGAGAATGGGGGCTAGGACCAGATTCCTAAAGATATTTCCTTCATACAGCATGGGATGGTTCAAGGGGTCACTTCAAGTACTTTGAGTTTGTTTATATAAATCTGCTTGCTAACTTCGACTCTTTAGAGTATTATATGTTTCCTAGATATGTTCAACATATTCTTAACTATAAACTGGGCTCATAGTTAAGGGAAATAGATAATATTCTTAAATTGGGATAGATGAAGCCTAACATCATTAAAATTTTGAAAAAGCCAACTGTTGGCTTATCTGGGGTAGAAGCAGCCCTTGTCCCCAAAATGTTAGAGCTCATTACTCAAGGTGACAACCCATGAACACAAGTTAGTGTTGAACCACACCTTCTACCTCTCAACCACAAATTACCCTCACCTATCAAAGAATATCCAAACAAACCCTTGCACATGTTATTAAGTCTATGCAGGCCCTCATATCACTACCCACACAGGAGGAAATGGACACTAGAGCTCCCACTTCCCATGAGGAGCAAACCACTCCTATCTCTTCAACAATCAGTGCTGAGGTTCCTCATGCTCAGATTGATGAACTCATTAACCTAATAGCCTTAAGCCTTCACTTTGAGTCTCCATACTCAAATGAACAACCTTTAGGGGAAAGCTACTATCCCCACCTTTAGATTTAAACCAACCAATTCCCAGCTTTACTTCTATGATAATGGGGACTTGGGATTCAGTGAGTACTCCCTAATCTTGATAATGAACAATATGAAGTCTTTCTACTTTTCCCCTACTCAAGAGAGATGAGTGCTCTTGCCTCTCCCTTGTGTAGCCCACATCATCTACCAACCATTAAGGTGTATCTCCCTAATCCTGTTCAGGAGGTCTATATGGAAGAGGCTCTTACTTCTATAAGTGATTACATTACTAAGACCTTAAACTATTGACACTTCTGTTGAAGATTTTAGTGAGCAGAGGAAACCAACAGTAAAGAACCTGATACTGGTGGTGAGGCTAAGGACTTTGGTCCAATAACCTCATCCCCAATAAATCTCCTGATGAAAAAGAGGAGAATCTAAGACTAAAGGTACAAAAACTGTCAAAAACATGCACATATTTACTCTCTAATATTAGTCACTTGGAATCTTAGGTGACTACCTTATAAAATAGGGTCAATGATCAGCAACTTGAGATATCTTATCTCAAGGAGAAACTAGCTGGGAGAACTTTCAGAAGAGCTCAACCAGGAACACAAGAACCTATGGATGTAATTGACCTAACTCCTAGTTCACCTATACATGTGGGTGATGCTACCAAAAAGGGGGAGAAAGTCATTACAACCATAGAACCTGGGAGTTCTTCATGGGGTATGGACACTAAGGACTCACCATGCTCACTTGCAGTTGTTCATACTCAACAACTTCCTCAAGTTTATATTGATGTGGAATCTATAGACTTTTTCATTGAGAGTCTCTTTGAGGAAGGTATACCAATGGCTGTGTCATCTCCACCGTAAGGAATTTCCAACTACATCATAGAGTGGAGGTATGATGATGATATAAGAGCCCTTATTCTTTATAGAGTACATGGGCAGCAAGAGGTTTTCAATTTTTAGACCTTGAACTACTATGAAGGTCTTGACCTTATCAACATGCCACTTGTCAACCCAAGCCAATCTAGACAAGCTGACAAGTTGACTCAAAGAATTCAAGACAGGATTACTAAGAGTTCAAACTTATAAGGAGACAAAGTCAATAAGGAAATGTCATTGGTTAAATGGATGTTGAGGCAGACCCTGAGATTAGCTTCAAAGGGAAAACCTTGACTGAAGGCCCAGTGATTGAACCTGAGAGCCTTGTCACACCTACATTTGCTTTAGAAATCTATTCCCTTGTTGAGACACCTAGTGGTGAAGGTGTATCTCAACCTCTCTCTGGCCAGAGCATGGATGCTACTCCATGCAATGAAAGCCAAAGCTTTCTTCACCCTAAGTAATAGAGGTCTATTGGTGACAAAGTCAATAAGAAAATGACCCCTGAGGAGATTGAGGTCTGTAGGGTCTGCTGGCTTCATGGAAGCTGCAATTAGGGCTGCCCCAAACCAAACACTCAAGATGATGAGTTAAGGCCAATCAGGATACTTACAGACTAGGAACTATGATGTTGATAACATTATCTCCCTCCCCTTAGAAGAGTTGAATAAACTAGATGACATGAAATGTCAAAAGAGAAAAGGAAAGCAGAGGATACAAGGTTGCTCCTTCAAATCAAGGAAGAAAAGAGACTGAAAAGACTCTACAAACATGTTCCTACTCTCTTTAGTTCAGGAAAGTCTTATGTAGGAGACTGTGGCACCACAAGAATCTTAGCTATATAAAGAATCTAATAGGATCAACATGATTAACTATCTAAGTGCCACAGGTCTCTACTAGGCATCTACACTTCTTCCCTTATCCTTTGAGTATCTTAAACACCTTGAACTTCAAGTTCTCAAAAAACAAAAGGCATCTAAGAGAAATATGTGGGAAGAAGCAGCAAAGCAAGAGCCATCATCCCAAGAAGTATGAAGAAGTCTATTAATAGAAAAAGGATGATGAGCTTCTTGAAGTTGTATTCATTCTTCAAAAGGAATCTAGGTCCCATGTCTCTATCTAAAATGGATGAGCATATAAGGGTGATCAAGTAGAAGATCAACAGAGGAGAGCTTGTTGACTTACACTTCCTACCAAGTCAAGCTCCTCTGGATGTGGAGGTTAAGGTTGAACAATTTGAGGCAACACAACCTAGACCTCAGCTGAATCTCAACAAGCTTCAGCTTATGATCCATTATAGTAGGGTGAACCTTCCTCTCCTTCTTAACCTGTAAGGGAGGTAGATCTAACTGAGAAAGACAAAGATGATCGGCAAGGTGCTATAGGCTAGTCTTCTCAATTAAAAGGCTTAAAGAGGAAGAAAACAATGGCTTCTAGACCAAAGTCCAAGAAAAAGAAGAAGTTAGAGTCATCCATTTCCAGGCCTTAGGATGAATTAGATCATCCAAAAAAGGTGCATGAAGAGGCTACTCCACTAACTCCAATTCGAGTAGCTCTAAAATCAGGAAGACCCATCTTATCTTGGACTTACACTACTAATCTATACAGATGGCATGTGATCAGAGATCATGGTATTGAAGATTTCTACACAAGGCAAGACATGTTCAATCTACCTCTGCATGATCACTTTAAGATGAGAAGACATTATGAGAGTCTAAGTGATCATGACCATCTAGTGAAGAAAGGATTAGTCATCATCATGATGAGGACTGTTGATATCTGAAGTCTTCAAATGTTTATCAGCCTAGGGGGAGTTTATAAGGTTCTGTATAAGGCTGATGCATCCAAAACATCCAATTACATCCAAAAGTCCATCTTGCATGCATGCACAGAAGTGTTGAGTAGAATACTTTCGAAGTTTCACACTCTGCCTTAGAAAATATTCTAAGATTGAAATCTTCCGAAGCCAAGACCAACATCTTTTGAAGCTTAAAGTGAAGTCTTCTGAAGCTTCAAGGAAAAATTATTCCGAAGCCAAGAAGTGAAGAGAGATTATCTTCTGAAGACTTTTCAAGACATGCTTTTATTTGATGTCCTTTACCATAAAGTTGGACCACCTTTCTGTTACAACTCTATTGACTCACCAATTTTCACAAGTTGGTGAAAAGGTCCATGCTTTTGGTAACTGTACATTATGGTCTTGAGTCTTTTACTTTCTACTTTATATACTTTTATCCTTTTTGTAATATATTAGGATGTTAGCTATGGCATGTCATCATCACTAGTTAAAAAGGCAATCTGCCTCTTGACTCTACATTGATTTTGTTGTCGTCTAGATCATGTATCCAACTGGCCTTCAAAGTATGGATGTTTGTAGGATGTATTATAAGTATCTCTGGTCTTTGTAATTTATTTTTATTCTTGTACACTTGCAAAACAACTAGAGAGAAATATACATCCTTGAAAACCAAAAGAGTTATGTTGTTTCTATTCTTGTTCTGTCTCATATTTTCTAGTGTTATAAGTGTCAATCTTGTGTTACCAACTCTCTATTTGATCTATTAAGTGTTCTAAACAAGTCTCTCCTTATTATGTATTATGTTGTAAGTGAAAAGAACTCACTTAAATAGTCCTGCAACCATGTATACTCTTCCCTACATGAATTTCATATTGTCCACAATGTGATTATCGATCACGATTAGGTACAGAATGGTAAATGTGAATTCCCCTAAAAGTTGGTGCGCTCCTCACTTGTGATGGTTGCCACAGCTACCTTGAATGCTCAACAAAAGAAAACATTGGGATTGATCTAAAACTTCACTAAACTATTTAAAACACAAAAGATTAAATTTATAAACACATACTAAAAAATAAAATGAAGATGACATAAGATATAAAGATACAAGACATATATCTTTGCCTTAGACACAAAAACTAATAAGGTATTCATGGGCTTTGTGGTGGGATATCTCCCTAGTTGTGGAAAAACTTTTATCTAATATAGGTGACATTGTTGCTCAAGTCATCAACTTTGTTGGATAGATTGTTTACACAGTTTATAGTTTGCTAAGTGCACTAGAAAGAATTGTGGGCATAATCACTTGTAGTCTAAATCGCTTCATAGAGGTTTAGCATGGATGGAAAGCTAGACACACATGAACTTGATTCCTTGATATCTTTGTGTTGTGCCAACATTTAAAGGTCCATGATAATCTGTTATGGATAAGCCGAATCCCAAACCTACCCTTTTGAATCAATAAAGTGTGGTTAACCATTTGGTAGATAAGTGACCATACTCATGCTGAGACAAATGCTTAAATCTAGGACACTCATTATAACTCCCTTGGTTCCTTCGGTATTGCCCCCATAGCTTTTATAAATTTCTACAATCTAGCTTCCACTAACAATGGGGTTGGAACACCTACAATAACATTCTTGGTAAAAATTTACAAAACAAATAAGCAATCATACATGGCTGCCAATTCACTATACAATATCATATGAAATGATATCTTAACCTTACAACACCCTCCCTTTTACCACGTGTATTTATTGATAGACTAAAAAAACAGTGAATGTAATGATCTAGTGGGACTTTGAGTTTTCTGCTTTTGGTACTACTCATATTATAACTTCCTTCCATTACGCCTCTAGAATTCCTAATGCATCTCACCACTATGTGCTATTTTAAATTCGTCATACGGGAATGTATGATAAACACATATTCCTGATACTGCTTCTTCCTCGACTTCAATTTCAGTGTAGATGCCCACATAACCTCCAAACAGGGATATAGAAGTTCAATAATGGCATCTGCATAACCTAAATGATACCACACTATCATCACATGGACCTATTTTGCTCATATCGAATGGGAATGTAGCGAGGAACTTGATAGTGAGTTTATACGCTGACTTATAATCCCTTGAGAACACCATTCTCCATTGGGTGTTTACCAAGTTATTGTATCACCCAAGTTTGCCTACATAAGTTAGTGTGTCTATGATTGCATGAATGTGTGATCTTTTTTCTCATTGGAGAAGATTATGTGTCCGTTCATGATGCCATCCTTCGTGACTCCCATTAAACACTAGATTAGCATGAGCCATGTTCAAGAAATTACAATTTAACAAGTTAAAGCACAAATATGAATTTGAAGACAATTTTAGGACTACAATAGGGAGGCACAAGGGTATGCTTGGTGAGGCACGACCCATATTTGTGTGGTATTCATCCAAAATAGCCATAAAGTCGATCTAGGTGAAATATCCAGTTAGAACAGGGGCGTGCCTCATGGAACATGGCCTTGTGTTTGCTTTTTGGTTAGAAATTGTTTACTTAAACCTTTGTGGTTTTGTCTATAAACCTTTGATTGACTATGGTTTTTGTAATTTCTTAATCATTTAATCAAAGATTATGCACTTTAGTCTCAACAATTTGTTAAAAATCAAGAAAACTTAAATATTGGGTTTTAGAATCTTATGTTTACCAATGGATTTCTTGAAACATGAATGCATTTAACAAGAGTTTAGACATTAGTTCTTGGAGGTAATCATAATAACAAACATAATAAAAGCATAAACATGAAAGATTAACTAACATTAATCATTATCAAGAATTCACATACCAATGAAGGATTTTGGTTATTTAGAGGCCTAATCACGTAACTAACGTGAACCTTATCAACATTATGAAGTGGGGATGAAATTATCTTACCTTGAATGAAGAAGATGATGAAAACTTGAAAGAAAATAAAAAAATGATAAATGGATATGAATTCAAGACTTTTGGGTGTTAAAAATGAATTAGAAAAGTCAAAAACAGAAATGGATATGATCATTCGCAACAAAAGTCGTTTTGGTGTCAGAGTGTGTCGGGCATGGGCGTGTGCCCTAGTAGAGGTCCGGTTTTAGAGATTTGTTTAAGAGTTATCTGTGTTATGCATTATATGCTTAAACCAGTTATATTTCATTTATCCCAAATCATTAGTAAAGGTACGATTAATATCCTAAAGTTACTTAAAACAAGACAATGACCATTTGATTACTTAATGATGTACAGTTACACAATACGTTAGTTAAGGTACAATTAATGTACTAAAGTTATATAAAACAAAACAATGACCATTTGATTACTTAACGATGTATGAATACACAATACGTTAAAGCCAATAATTTATAATTGCAAAACAAGACTGTTGCAGGAACGTTTCTTTTATTCAACACAAGTATTTCTTTCAAACTCACTAATGAACACTCAAGAAGCAGAGTTCCTCTAAGAGTTGATTATAATATATTAAGTAACACACAAGAAAATTATTTTCAAGATACTTGTATATATTACTTCTCAACTCAAAGTATTAAAAGACTCTTACAAGCTTACTACAAGAGTTACAATGAGAAACTATATATACTACTACCTACAGTCGAATATACTTTGGTACCAGCTGGAATCCTATAACTAAAGCAAATACTACAAAGCTATGGTTAAGGTATCTTAGATAATATCTTTTCTAAGATATGGTAGTCATGACAT
Source organism: Flaveria trinervia (assembly GCA_025506515.1). Taxonomy (NCBI): domain Eukaryota; kingdom Viridiplantae; phylum Streptophyta; class Magnoliopsida; order Asterales; family Asteraceae; genus Flaveria; species Flaveria trinervia. Next base: position 80,558,045 of record CM046448.1, read on the forward strand.
GTCCATGACTTACCTTTTGTCACCAACTAAAGTTAGCAACTATACTAACTGATAAAGTGTGAAAAGTGGATTAAATTATGGTCAAATCCATGGCCTTTTGGGAAAATGCCATGCAGTATTAGAGGCCTGCAGCGGAGTGCCAGAGACACAATACTTATGTCCACTGGTTCATAGTAGGTATTTCCGAAGGTTAACTGGCATCGGAAGAACTTGTTCTTCCAAAGCCACTTATACTTCGGAAGTGGCTACTTCTTCCAAGGCTTCCTTTGGACTTCACTCTTCGGAAGTTGTAGTCTTCATGTCTTCTAAGTGTTGAAATCGCGAAAGAGCATAGACTTGGTCCTCGGAAGCTGAAGCTTGTCTTCAGAAGTTCCTTTGAGCTTTGCTTCAGAAGTTCAGCATATACCTTCGGAAGTGTTGAACTTGTCTTCGGAAGAACTTCATTAGTTGTACTCAAAATACTCTAAGTGTTTGGTTTTGGTTGCACCAGCCTTCTTGATCCAACAAACTCTCCCTAGGCTGATGCTACCAAAACCTTACTTGTTTAACTTTCAACACCACGGAAAGCATATACTTTTTGTTTCTTTGTTCTTCTCGGAAGTGGAGCTGAGAAGTTTATACAAATCATTCGTGGATAGGAGATCCAGTTTGTCACTCTGAATGATATGTACCCTCTGCTGAGTCCATCTGAAGAGAATTAGTTGACGGGAGTTATAGTCATACTCCCATCTAACAATTGTTTCCAATTCAGGACCTTCCACCATTTGTAGAGAGGCTTTGCCTTTGATGGTTGACCTTTCCTTGTCTTCCTCTCTCTCTGCTTCAACTCTTCTTCAATCTTGTCTTATGCAGTTAGCTCAGCAAGATGAAGGCTACTCATATGATTTCTGATGTGAGCAACTATGTTAGAGTTGGAGGGATTAGAGAATGGCTTCTCTGCTAACTCAACATTATCAAATCTGCCAAAGTGTAGCAGGGAAGAGGAATTTAGCCAGTTGTTCTCTCCATGACAAAGTTGTGAGAGGCTTGATCGAACCTCCACTAGACAATCTTCTTTCTTGGCACAAGGGGCTGACTAGGAACCTTATCCCCTTTCTTTGTATCTAGTAGAGTCACCAGCTTTCTTCTAACCTTCTTCTTTTCATCATTTAAGGAATCAAAGTTTAGGCCATGTAGTTGATAGGATCAAATGAATATATCTGTGATGATTTATAAACACAATTCAATGAAATTCACACAAAGTAATCAGATCAAAACAAGATATCAATAAAATTCAAGTTTTCATTCATATCAAGCTAAGACAATTACAAGTATGAAAAACAGATTCGAATATCTTGTGTATTCGTTACTATCTACCTGCAAATCTAAGCTATTTATACTAAAAACAAAAAGTAAAGGAACTAACAAATTACACAAATAGTCCCTATACAATTACAAAATATCAAAAGACAAATAAAGACAACATGTTAATCTTTCTTAGAGCACTTAACAATACTCCCCCTAAGATTGACATAGTCTTCAGTCTTCAAAATCTTCAAGCTTGACTGCTAACTTTATCTTCCATTCTATCTTCAGCCTTGACCTCATCATTCAAAGTAATCTGCTGGTTCTTCTTTGACTTTGAACATTGGCTTCTATTTGTACATATCTAACTCTTTCAAAGCTTTTGATATAGCAGACTTGAATTTCCTTGCAAGAATGCCTTGTTCTGGTTTAGCTTCATTTGTTTTAATCTCCATCTTGTCCATTGTCTCCAATGTATCTTTTGAAAGACATGAAATATCAATATTAGCATATAACTCAATAGGCTTGTTACTTTCCTTTGAGTGGACTTTTAATGCCCCTTTCCTTGATATTCTCATGTATTCAATATCTTTAATATCTTTCTGACAATGTTGGCATACGCAAGAGCTTTTCTCAAAGAAATCCTTTCCATGGCAGCATTCATCACATTGATAATAGAAATGAAATATTTCTTGTGTTGCTCAGCCACTTCAGGAGAGACTTTCTCAAATTTTTGAACTGACAAAAATGAAATATAACTTGGATGTAACAGTTTTAGTTCAAAAACTCCAAATAAAGTAATCATGTCCTCATCCCATCTTTCTAGATTTCGGACTAACTTCAGCTCAAATGTCTCAGTGTTATAGAACCATCTGAGAATTGGCTTTGAGTTTTGATTACCGTCAATCACTTTCAGTCCAGGAGTTGTAACTTTTTTAAAATATTTATCACAGAATTCTATCAACGCATATTCTTCTTCTGATTGAACTCCCTTAAGCTTCTTGTTTTTCATTAAAGTAACGAAATAATCTTTGTCCTCCTGATCACATCTTGTGTTAAGAAAATTACTTGATCTATCCAATCCTCGTCTTAATAGTTCTACAAACATCTTCCCACGCTTTCAATCAGTAGGATTGATCAGAGGTAATCTATTCAGCTCTTTTAAGTCTTGCACAGGAAGTTTTATGATACTGGAGTAAAAATGATAAACATCACGTACAGCATTTACTCTCTTTATCAAAAAGGCATCAAACACTTCATCATACTTCCATGCAATGATCTTTACTTGGTTTGTAAAATCTGGGGCAGTCATTGCATTCAACAGTTCAGCAACTGATTGTCCTTTTTGCAATATATTTCTTACCAAGTCTCCGGTTGTTCTTGAACTATCAAGAATATGCCTTTGTTCAGTTGATGCTTTATAAGTCTGTCTTTCTGGATCAACAAACATTTCCATCAATTCTTTTCTATGGGCATGAGCATCATCAAATCTTAACATTTGTTTTATTTCCTGAGGCTTTAACATTCTTGTTCTTTTTGTTATTTCAAGATACTAAGAGTTATCTGTATCAAGCACTATCATCTTCTTCATTTGTTTCTCAGTTTCTTGAAAGCTTCTTACAAGATTTCTTAGAGATACAGATTGTAATCTCTTCAGCTTCCTCCACGGGTAATTTCTAGCTTGCAACCATGATCTAAGAGCGGGAATACTCATATCATCAGGATCAGGATGGTGCAGCTTAGAACTAGACAGTTCTTCTACATTTATAACTAATTTTGTTCTTATCCATTCACCATGCTCAACCACTATCTCATTTGGATCTATTGAGGCAACTGACTCTGCATAGATACATTTCTCGTATTCATCATTAATCTGAGAAACAGTCAGTCCATCCAAATACACTCGATTGTATTTCATGTTCACAAGATTATTATATTTTTCTTCAAAATCTTGTGGTAATTCATCTTGTTCTTGTATATGTTCTTGTGAAGAGAAATGTGACACAAATTCAGCTTCATCAATATCTTTATTCTCAAGAACTTCATCATACCAATCATCATTGTATATTTCTTCAATATCATCTAAAGCATCAATCTGTTCTTGAACATTTTGCTCTTCAACCAATTCTTCAGTTCTTTGAAGTTTAGAAGAGGATTCAGTTTGATCAATATCTTCTAATTCATTTACTTTCCATTTGCATTTTCTTTGCTCAAGATTTTCTTCAACCTGCACCTCAGTACTAATCACATGTACTGGTGATATAAATTTCTGAACTTCTCTTTCATTTATTAATTCAGCTTTAAGATTTTCATTTTCTTCAGATAACTTCTTGAATTCTCCTCAAGACTATCATAATCTTTAATCATAACTTCAAATTTCTTTATCACATCTTCTTTATCTTGGGCAAAACTAACAATCTTTTCATCTTTTAACACATTTTCTTCAGACAACTTTAAATTTTCGTCTTTGAGCTTTTGAATTTCTTTTTCACAAGAACTGATTATCTCTTTCATTTTTTCATTTTCAACTTTCATTTCTTTAATCTCTTTTTCTTAGTTTAAATTTTCTTCTTTCAATCTTTCAATCACATCAACTTCAACTATTTCCTCTGTTTGTATCGACACATTGTGTGACATACTAACAGGGATTTCTTCTGCTCCTTCATTTGTGTCAATTTCAAATACTGGATTGAATGAAATATCACTGATAAAGTCAGAATCAGATGTTTGATTTTGAAAATTTCTTTCTTGTACATCTTCCTCGACATTTTCTTCAATCATAGGTTGTGGTTCATTTCCAGTATCTTCAGTATTCCTTTCTTCATTTCCTTCTTGATTTGTGTCAATGGCTTCATCATTTCCATCGTCATCATCATCACTTTCTTCACTTGATGAAATTTCAGACACATCATCATCACTTTCTTCATCAACTTCTACATCTTCAATCAGATCATTTGGATCTATTGGTTCTTCTTCAGTTAGATGGAAGTGTGGCTGAGTAATATCAACTTCATCCATTGATACATTCCTGATATATTAAAAAACTAGAATGTTTTGAGAACCAGTGATCATTGCCAGTCTTTTGTAAACACTCTCTGACATGTGCTCTAACTGAATCTTATCACCAATAACTTCTTCAGCATACAAATAAAGATTTGCATCATTAATGAGAAGTTGAAGAAATCTTGGGTACATCAGATACTTATGCCTTACTCCTCTTTCCAGATTAAAAATGAATCCATTCATTATCCACTTAGCCATATTAAATCTTCTGTTTGTTGATAAGGCTATATTGGAGATGTAATGTCTACAGGGAATGAATCCCAACCCGCACTTTTTTTTGTCATGCAATGTTGAAATATATAGCATAAAAGCTTCCAATGCTTAAATACACGAGCTGTTGGACCAAAAGAACCAATGAGCCGGATTAGAAAAACCTTTTAAGTTCCACAGACGTCACAACAACTACTGAAGACCACAACAGCTGAAGACAACAGATGATTACAAAGTCTGAAGACAAGTGCTGAAGACAAAGTCTGAAGACAAGTGCTGAAGACAAAGTCTGAAGACAAGTGCTGAAGACAAAGTCTGAAGACAAGTGCTGAAGACAAAGTCTGAAGACAAGTGCTGAAGACAAAGTCTGAAGACAAGTGCTGAAGACAAAGTCTGAAGACAAGTGCTGAAGACAAAGTCTGAAGACAGTGCTGAAGACAAAGTCTGAAGACAAGTGCTGAAGACCAAAGTATCAGACGTTGTCACAACAGCTGAAGAGGTCTTCTTCAGTAGTTGTGACAGTTTACCTTTCAGTAGTTTTATATTTTATCTATTCAGTAGTTTGACACAACAGCTGAAGAATACTTCTTCAGTTGTTGTGCTCATCAGTAGTTTTATATTTTTCAGTAGTTTTGTAAAACGACTGAAGAGCTTGTTCTTCAGTCGTTGTAGTTTCAGTAGTTTCTTATCAGTAGTTTCATATTTAGTACTTAACACTCTGATATGTTCTCAGTAGTTGTGAACATTTCAGTAGTTTGTTAAGAGTTAGTTATTTTTGTAATAGATCTGCCAGTTGTCACTTTCCCGTGATAATAGCAGCGATTGCACTCTATATAAGGAGTGTTAACCTATTGTAATAAGTGAGAATGATTTGATCAGAAATATTCGATATCATAGAAACATTCCTTGTTACAGAAATACATTCTCTCGTTATAACTGTATTTGTTCTTAATGTATACGAGAATCAAATTCTTGCTACAATTTGTCTAATTCTTGTTCGTATTCCGCTGTGTTACGCTCTAATACATCAAACTTGTGATCACTGATCCTGACACGAGCTCTGAAAAATTATTTCTTAGGGAAATGATCTGGATGACCCATCTGTAGAAAAACTTCTCTACATTCATTAAATGTATATTCTGATAAATCTTCAGGATCATTATCACCCAGTCTTAGAACTTGTCTAATTGCTTCTTCAGAAACATCAAGCATTCTTTCTGATGTGATGAAGGCTCTTAAAACTTTGTTTCCTTGATCATGTCTTTCAACTTGAGCAGTTCTCCAGAATTTTTTAATCATTCTTCCATTTATCATGGGCCTTGCACACATGGCATATACATATTTTGTTCTGAGTAAAAATCCGATAATATCTTTATATCCTGTAGCTTCTCTGTTTTCATCATCTAAGAAAGCAGCTACATTGTGCTTTGGCTCAAATTTTAATTCTGGCATCTGCAAAACACAACAAAAGAATTATGAGAACATTGAATATTGATTAATGAAATTTATTTCTATATATGACTTTTAATTTTGACCTTTGAGTTTGACCTTTTTATTTTTACTTTTAAATTAGTATTTCAATTTGTAAAATATTAATATTTATTCATTTTGAATTTATTATTTAACATTTCAATTTTGATTTAATTTTAATTTTTATTTATTTTTGTTAAAAAAAATAACTGTCTGTTCATCTTCTTCTTCTTCGACTATGTAGAGTCGACTGAATTCATCATCAACAAAAAAAATTTCACTTTAAGATCAAAACAATATATCAACAGACTCGCAAATGTGTTCTCATCACTAATCCAGTATCATTTTTGATATAATACTTATTTGATCTGTTTAAACTTGGATTATATTGATTCGAACGCCCAAATAGCATTCAACCCTCTCTGACCAAATGTTGATTTAATCCAAAATTATATATTTGAATCACAAACTTACGTTTATATATTCAAATACAATGTATACTCAAAGGATTTGATTTGATTTCTGATGAAATATGAATATGTTGATGCTCGATAGTCGCAGTTCGAGGGTTTTGGTTCTGAGATTTTGAAGTGTGAACGAAAAATACGCATAAGTGTTCAATATATATAAGTGAAATTTTAGGCGTATGAGCCCTGTTCGGACGTATGGTCCATGTTTAGGCGTATGAAAACCTAGAATTCACTTATTTTGTTAGACGTATGAGCACTGTTGTGCGTTTTAAGTCAGACGCATGAGAACTGTTCAGACGCATAAGCACTGTTTAGGCGCTTTTGCACTGTTCAGTCGCATGGACTTTGTAAAACGTCTAACACTTGAAATTTTGAAACTATGCAGAAGCATGAGACATCACATACGTCTAACACACTATTTAGACGCATAGGATTATCACAAACGCCCAACCCTTGTAATTTTCAGATGTATTACAACTGTTTAGACGCATGGGAATGAATCAAACATCCAACACTTGTAATTTTCATAGATGTATTACAACTGTTTATACACATGGGAATGAATCAAACGTCCAACACTTGTAATTTTCATAGATGTATTACAACTGTTTAGACGCATGGGAAACGTCCAACACTTGTATAATCCTGAAAATTTCATCATGCTCCTATTGAGGCACATGTGCACTGTTTAGGTGCATGAGTTGAATTTCATGATTTAAACACTTGTGATTTCCAATTTCTTCACTTTCACACTTTTTATCATTTAGATCCCCAAATTTTGAACTTTTTGCATTTTGCACTTTCAATTTATAAAAAAATTTTATTTTATTTCTTTTTAAATTTCTTTTGTCCCTTCATTTTAGTCTCAACATAAAATCAAATATCATCTAATTTTCAACTTAAAAATCATTTATTTTCAAAGATTATGTATATTCATGTTGTAATTTTCAAACACATTCTTTCAGTTTACACAAATACTTTAAACATAAAGCATCTTCCTTTCAATTCAACATTTCAAATTTTGATTATGATTATTGAATATTTTCTGAGAACAACTCTTTCATTTATTACACCCCCAAAACTTTTAAGTTTGAAAAACTTATAAGTTTCTTATGAAAGAGAATAAGATCACACATCACATTGAGACATTGCCTTCACACACAAAGACATGCATAAAAGAAAAATGAAAATAGAATTAAAATCTAATATTAAACATAGAATAAATGTCTGCAGAGAGATCATATTAATGAAGATCAGCACATTAAAATAAAATAAATATGGAGAGTCAGAGACAATGAATAAATCCTAATCAAGTGTGTTCCAGGTCAGTGATATCACAGCAAAGGAGACAGAAGATCTATGGACAGACAATGAGTGTTTTTGACACAATTATCAACTCACTTACTTTTCAATTCTTTGATTGATTAGTGTTGATTTAGATATGACATGATGTAAAGCATACAGAGACTAAGAGAATTCAACTATCATCATGAAATGTAAGAAAGAACACATGCTCAACTTATTACCTGAAACATAGATATCACCAGAGTTCATGTTACTAAGTTAATAAAGTATGATCAGAGATAACCATTTGATCAGCTCTGACTATTCATTTGAATAGGTTGTGCACATTGGCATCTTTTTGCATCAAAAAGAGAATCCAGGTCTGTAATGACTTACAACAGAGGATATCTCAGTACTTCAGGTCTATGATGACTCATAACAGAGAAGTGAAATGATGCTTTGTAACAGATCTCATGATTTCACATAGTTTCAACAGGTGTGAGAGATGTATCTTAACAAACATTCATTCTGATAAGCTAAAGCAACTCCATAGTACTCAGATTAATACACACAAGCATGTATGTTTAGTTTGATTACAAGAATTTATTTTTTCAGCATAATAGTCAGATATTGTCGACACATCATATCTGATCATGTCTAGACTTTATTAATGAGTGAAGTATGCAACTGATCTCACTAATGTACTATCATTTCTCACATGTTGCAAAACATAATCCTTTCTAAAAGAAAAACTATATTTTTTTATTTTTTATATGAAAAACATAAATTCACACACACACAAAATATAAACAGGCAATTAACAATGAGATTATCACTTATTATGATCTTTTGATTTAGGGAGATCACATATGATTTATAAGACCAATTGATTCTACTAAATACTCAAACCGTCCTGATAGGAAGGCTTTAGTAAATAGATCTGCCAATTGTTTTTCTGTTGCAATTTGAATCAATATGATTAATCCTTTTTTAGAGTTATCTCTAAGAAAATGATATCGAATTTCGATATGTTTTGTTTTTGAGTGTTGAACAGGATTAGCTGTTATGAACATAGCAGCTGTGTTATCAATGTAAATTGGTGTTTTAAGAAAGTTGAAACCATAATCTAGTAATTCATTTTGCAACCAAAGGATTTGAGAACATCCTGCTGATGCAGCAATGTACTCAGCTTCTGCAGTTGAAACAGAGACATTTGTTTGTTTCTTGCATTGCCATGAGACTAATCTGGGACCAAGAAATTGACACCCACCCAAAGTAGATTTTCTATCTTGACAACATCCACCATAATCACGATCTGTATATCCATATAGTTCAAAGTTACCCTCGTAAGGATACCAAAGCCCTAAGGCTGGTTTACCTTTGAGATACCTGAATATTCTTTTGACAACAATTAAGTGAGATTCTTTCGGATCTGATTGATACCTGGCACATACACAAACAGCATACATAATTTCTGGTCTAGATGCAGCAAGATACATCAAAGATCCAATCGTTGATCTGTATAACATTTGGTCAATAGATTTTCCTTTTGGATTAGGTTCAATCTTGGTGTTAACATCTGCTGGAGTTCGTATGGACTGACAGTCTTGCAACTTAAATTTCTTTAAGAGCTTGTCAACAAACTTTTCTTGATTGATGAAGATTCCATCTGTAGTTTGTTTGACTTGAAGTCCAAGAAAGAAGTTAATCTCTCCCATAGAACTCATTTGAAATCGAGATTTCATTATTTCTTCAAATTCATTGCACAATTTTGGACATGTAGAACCAATATGATGTCATCAACATACACTTGTACACATAAAATATCATTATTATCCTTCATTATGAATAAAGTTGGATCAATTTTCCTCGTGTGTATCCATGTTGGAATAAGTGTTGTGATAACGTCTCATACCAAATTGTAGGGGCTTTATGAAGTCCATATAAAGCTTTACTCAGTTTATATACTCGATGTGGAAATTGTGCATCCTCAAAGCCTAGAGGTTGCTTCACAAACACATCGTCACTAATTGGTCCATATAAAAATGCACCCTTTACATCCATTTGATACACCTTGAATTTCATGAATGAAGCATAAGCCAGAAAAACTCGAATTGATTCAAGTCTTGCAACTGGTGCAAACACTTCATCATAATCTATACCTTCTTCCTATATGTATCCTTGTGCAACAAGTCTCGCTTTGTTCCTTATTACAACACCACGATCATCAGTCTTATTTCTAAATAACCATTTCGTGCCAATTACATTTTCCCCTTCAGGTAGATCCACCAAATTTCACACTTCTTGTTTGCGGAATTGAAGTAATTCTTCTTGCATGGTTTCTATCCAACCATTGTCCTTTAATGCTTCGGTAACATTTTTAGGAACAATTTGAGAAAGAAAACAAGAGAAATTTCTGGTCTAGATGCAGCAAGATACATCAAAGATCCAATCGTTGATCTGTATAACATTTGGTCAATAGATTTTCCTTTTGGATTAGGTTCAATCTTGGTGTTAACATCTGCTGGAGTTCGTATGGACTGACAGTCTTGCAACTTAAATTTCTTTAAGAGCTTGTCAACAAACTTTTCCTGATTGATGAAGATTCCATCTGTAGTTTGTTTGACTTGAAGTCCAAGAAAGAAGTTAATCTCTCCCATAGAACTCATTTGAAATCGAGATTTCATTATTTCTTCAAATTCATTGCACAATTTTGGACATGTAGAACCAAATATGATGTCATCAACATACACTTGTACACATAAAATATCATTATTATCCTTCGTTATGAATAAAGTTGGATCAATTTTCCCTCGTGTGTATCCATGTTGGAATAACTGTTGTGATAACGTCTCATACCAAATTGTAGGGGCTTTATGAAGTCCATATAAAGCTTTACTCAGTTTATATACTCGATGTGGAAATTGTGCATCCTCAAAGCCTAGAGGTTGCTTCACAAACACATCGTCACTAATTGGTCCATATAAAAATGCACCCTTTACATCCATTTGATACACCTTGAATTTCATGAATGAAGCATAAGCCCGAAAAACTCGAATTGATTCAAGTCTTGCAACTGGTGCAAACACTTCATCATAATCTATACCTTCTTCCTATATGTATCCTTGTGCAACAAGTCTCGCTTTGTCCTTATTACAACACCACGATCATCAGTCTTATTTCTAAATAACCATTTCGTGCCAATTACATTTTCCCCTTCAGGTAGATCCACCAAATTTCACACTTCTTGTTTGCGGAATTGAAGTAATTCTTCTTGCATGGCTTCTATCCAACCATTGTCCTTTAATGCTAGGGTAACATTTTTAGGAACAATTTGAGAAAGAAAACAAGAGAAATTTCTGGTCTAGATGCAGCAAGATACATCAAAGATCCAATCGTTGATTTGTATAACATTTGGTCAATAGATTTTCCTTTGGATTAGGTTCAATCTTGGTGTTAACATCTGCTGGAGTTCGTATGGACCGACAGTCTTGCAACTTAAATTTCTTTAAGAGCTTGTCAACAAACTTTTCTTGATTGATGAAGATTCCATCTGTAGTTTGTTTGACTTGAAGTCCAAGAAAGAAGTTAATCTCTCCCATAGAACTCATTTGAAATCGAGATTTCATTATTTCTTCAAATTCATTGCACAATTTTGGACATGTAGAACCAAATATGATGTCATCAACATACACTTGTACACATAAAATATCATTATTATCCTTCGTTATGAATAAAGTTGGATCAATTTTCCCTCGTGTGTATCCATGTTGGAATAAGTGTTGTGATAACGTCTCATACCAAATTGTAGGGGCTTTATGAAGTCCATATAAAGCTTTACTCAGTTTATATACTCGATGTGGAAATTGTGCATCCTCAAGCCTAGAGGTTGCTTCACAAACACATCGTCACTAATTGGACCATATAAAAATGCACCCTTTACATCCGTTTGATACACCTGAATTTCATGAATGAAGCATAAGCCAGAAAAACTCGAATTGATTCAAGTCTTGCAACTGGTGCAAACACTTCATCATAATCTATACCTTCTTCCTATATGTATCCTTGTGCAACAAGTCTCGCTTTGTTCCTTATTACAACACCACGATCATCAGTCTATTTCTAAATAACCATTTCGTGCCAATTACATTTTCTCCTTCAGGTAGATCCACCAAATTTCACACTTCTTGTTTGCGGAATTGAAGTAATTCTTCTTGCATGGCTTCTATCCAACCATTGTCCTTAATGCTTCGGTAACATTTTTAGGAACAATTTGAGAAAGAAAACAAGAGAAATTTCTGGTCTAGATGCAGCAAGATACATCAAAGATCCAATCGTTGATCTGTATAACATTTGGTCAATAGATTTTCCTTTTGGATTAGGTTCAATCTTGGTGTTAACATCTGCTGGAGTTCGTATGGACTGACAGTCTTGCAACTTAAATTTCTTTAAGAGCTTGTCAACAAACTTTTCTTGATTGATGAAGATTCCATCTGTAGTTTGTTTGACTTGAAGTCCAAGAAAGAAGTTAATCTCTCCCATAGAACTCATTTGAAATCGAGATTTCATTATTTCTTCAAATTCATTGCACAATTTTGGACATGTAGAACCAAATAGGATGTCATCAACATACACTTGTACACATAAAATATCATTATTATCCTTCGTTATGAATAAAGTTGGATCAATTTTCCCTCGTGTGTATCCATGTTGGAATAAGTGTTGTGATAACGTCTCATACCAAATTGTAGGGGCTTTATGAAGTCCATATAAAGCTTTACTCAGTTTATATACTCGATGTGGAAATTGTGCATCCTCAAAGCCTAGAGGTTGCTTCACAAACACATCGTCACTAATTGGTCCATATAAAAATGCACCCTTTACATCCATTTGATACACCTTGAATTTCATGAATGAAGCATAAGCCAGAAAAACTCGAATTGATTCAAGTCTTGCAACTGGTGCAAACACTTCATCATAATCTATACCTTCTTCCTATATGTATCCTTGTGCAACAAGTCTCGCTTTGTTCCTTATTACAACACCACGATCATCAGTCTTATTTCTAAATAACCATTTCGTGCCAATTACATTTTCCCCTTCAGGTAGATCCACCAATTTCACACTTCTTGTTTGCGGAATTGAAGTAATTCTTCTTGCATGGCTTCTATCCAACCATTGTCCTTTAATGCTTCGGTAACATTTTTAGGAACAATTTGAGAAAGAAAACAAGAGAAATTTCTGGTCTAGATGCAGCAAGATACATCAAAGATCCAATCGTTGATCTGTATAACATTTGGTCAATAGATTTTCCTTTTGGATTAGGTTCAATCTTGGTGTTAACATCTGCTGGAGTTCGTATGGACTGACAGTCTTGCAACTTAAATTTCTTTAAGAGCTTGTCAACAAACTTTTCCTGATTGATGAAGATTCCATCTGTAGTTTGTTTGACTTGAAGTCCAAGAAAGAAGTTATCTCTCCCATAGAACTCATTTGAAATCGAGATTTCATTATTTCTTCAAATTCATTGCACAATTTTGGACATGTAGAACCAAATATGATGTCATCAACATACACTTGTACACATAAAATATCATTATTATCCTTCGTTATGAATAAAGTTGGATCAATTTTCCCTCGTGTGTATCCATGTTGGAATAAGTGTTGTGATAACGTCTCATACCAAATTGTAGGGGCTTTATGAAGTCCATATAAAGCTTTACTCAGTTTATATACTCGATGTGGAAATTGTGCATCCTCAAAGCCTAGAGGTTGCTTCACAAACACATCGTCACTAATTGGACCATATAAAAATGCACCCTTTACATCCATTTGATACACCTTGAATTTCATGAATGAAGCATAAGCCAGAAAAACTCGAATTGATTCAAGTCTTGCAACTCGTGCAAACACTTCATCATAATCTATACCTTCTTCCTATATGTATCCTTGTGCAACAAGTCTCGCTTTGTTCCTTATTACAACACCACGATCATCAGTCTTATTTCTAAATAACCATTTCGTGCCAATTACATTTTCTCCTTCAGGTAGATCCACCAAATTTCACACTTCTTGTTTGCGGAATTGAAGTAATTCTTCTTGCATGGCTTCTATCCAACCATTGTCCTTTAATGCTTCGGTAACATTTTTAGGAACAATTTGAGAAAGAAAACAAGAGTATAAGCATACGTTTGCTTGTTATGATTTACTCCTTGTTGTTCTCTCATTCAATGAACCAATAATCTGAGAAATTGGATGATTCTTGTGAATGTGAGATGTAGTAATCTCATCACATTGAACATTAACATCCAGATTTGTTTGATTCAAGTTGGAAAACTCATGCATCAAAGTAGAAGAATGTGGATTGAAGTTTGGAACTCGAGTAGGTGAACTGACGAATTAATCAAAATTACTTGTATCAACTACATCACCTGAAATGGATGATGTTCCAGACTCAGGTATCACAAACTCATTACCATCATTAGGAATATTTTGTGATTCTTCCTGATTAATTGACTCTGAATGATCTAAAACTGTATTTTCATGATTTTGTATTGTTGAATCCTTGACAAATGATAAAAATGGGTAGTCTGAGCTTAAATCATCTGGGTCATGAGAATCTGAATCTTCATTGAAAGATCCAAGATCTCCTCTTGAGTTCTTCTTATCTGTAGAATTAAGACAATTTGGTTGATCAAACAAATTAGATTGAAAAGAGTTTGATAATGAATCTCGATCAAATAACCATGCAGGACCATTTGAAACTGATGGAAAAGAATTTTCCATAAATTTAACATTGAATGTTTCAAGGATTACATTCGTCCTAGAGTTGTAAACTCGATAGGCTTTTGAAACTGATGAATATCCAACGAAAAATCCATTATCATATTTTGCTTCAAATTTTCCTAATTGATCACTTGAATTAAGCATCATAACAGGACAGCCAAATCATTTTAAAAAGTTTATGTTCGGTTTTCTACAAAACATTAACTCATATGGAGTTTTCAGTTTATCTTTGACAATTAAGATTCGATTCTGAACGAAACACGTAGTTGATATTGCTTCATCCCAAAAAGTGATAGCTATATTTGCATCAACTAACATAGAACGAGCAGCTTCAATCAGTGTTCTATTCCTCCTTTCAGCAACTCCATTTTGTTGAGGAGTTCTGGGAGCATTGAACTGATGAACTATCCCTTTCTGTGCACAAAACATTTCAATGTTAGCATTTTTGAATTCTGTTCCATTATCACTTCTTATTACTTTCACTTTGTTGTCTAATTGATTTTCAACTTTAATGATAAATTCTTTTAATAATTCAGCTGTTTCAGATTTGGCATAAAGAAAGAAAACCCATGAAAATCTTGTAAAGTCATCAATGATAACTATAAAATATGATTTTCGTCCAATACTCTTGACATTTGTTGGTCCAAAAAGGTCCATATGTAACATTTGAAGAGGTTTGGATATTGAGTTTATAGGCTTGGACTTATAAGACGCTCTGTGTTGCTTTCCCTTCAAACATGCTGAGCAGTGATCATTTGTTGCAAACTTCTTGGATGGAAGTCCAATGACATGATTTCCTGCTACAAGCTTGTTCATGTTCTTGAAGTTTGAATGACCGAGACGTCTATGCCAAAGCTAGCTTTCATCATTTGACGCCTTTGCAATTAGGAATGTTGTTTCAGTTGAAGGATCAACTTGAGACATATCCAATTTGTATACATCTCTGTCTCTCTCAGCTATAACAATAACCCAATCTTTGCTTATCTTGAAACCTGGCTTCAAAACATAACAGAATGAAGTATCAAACAGAACAGAATAAGATTTGTCACATATTTGAGATACGCTTAAAAGATTAAAGTTCAATTGTGAACAAAAGTTGACTTTATCAAAGCTTATTATCCCATTGGATATTGTTCCTTCTCCTGTTATTTTTCCTCCAGCATCACCACCAAAGGCGACGTGAGTTCCATCTTTTGACTTAAAGTCTTGTAACAAGGCAGTATTGCCTGTCATGTGCCGACTACACCCACTATCCATATACCATGTATTGATTGGTCTTTTTGGGCGTAGCTGCACTACAAGAAAGTTAAGTTGAAATATCTACCCAAGCCGAAATGGTCTTGGGCTTTCCAAATTTATCAACAATTATAAATTGTTTATAATGAAGATTATTCAAATCAGGTTTATTTTTGATGAATTACCAATTTTATTCTGAAAATTGTTTGATTTATTTTGTGAACATTCATACCATTTGATTGATCATCTTTTGAAATGTATTGATGTCTAACATTTTTATTATTCATCCTTACAGATCTTGGTATAAAGTGTTCTTGCATGTTATGTTTTGAGCTCATATAGTTGTTCTTAGGAAATGATCTCAAACCTACATTAGTTTGATTAATGTCTCTTTGAAATCCATTAGTTTGATTTCTCAAATACTGTGGATTAGCAAATCCTTTGCTCATGTTTGATTTTGCAAAGTTTCTAGTGAGAGATCTATTTCTAAAGTAACAATTTGCAGTATTGTGAGTCATTTCATCACAATAAGTACAATATTTGTTATAATAACAATCTGCTGTCGAATGATTTCTCATGTCACATATGTGACAGTACTTGTTGAAGTAGAACTTAGCAGTATTGTGATTTTTCATATCAAAAATTTCATAGTACTTTTGTGGAGTTAAAAACAACTTTTTGTTAACTTTTGACAATGACATAATGTTTGATTTTGGTGTCATATAGTTAAACTGTTGTCTTTCATTTTTCACAGTTTGATTTTGTGTCAGATTATTGTTCATTTATTTAACATGAACTTCCTTCTTGAATGTATTAGAAACAAATCTTTTTGCTACAGCGGAAGTCTTTGAATCTGAACTAGATTTCAGATCAGAGTTTGATTTGTTCATAATATTTGCTTTATTATTTGGAAGAGAATTCATATTTAACATACCTGCTGACACAAATTTAATTGGTTTTAGTTTTGATGTTTGATTTGTTGCGTTAATCAATTTTTCTGAACTTTTGTTTTGTTCAGATGTTGCTTTTGCAGATTTCTTTCTTCTTCTTTGATTCTTTGATTCAGAAGAGCTTGGTTTATTTTCAGATTGAACATCATCAGAAGAAGATTCCTTTTCTAGATTGAAATTGTTTCATATTGATGGTGTTTGAATCTTCTGATGTTCCTATCTGTTGTTTATCCTTGTTTTGAACTCTGACATCTTCTATTACATTATGAATTTGATTAGAAGATATATTTTGTTTTGGTTGTTTTGGTTGTTTTGGTTCATATGATTTTATCTTGATTGGATGACCATTTTTTATTTTTTCTTGATCTTTTTCAACAAACACTTGAACATTTTCTTTTTCTTCTTCTGCATTCTTGGTTTTGATCTGAAAGGCTTTAAGCTTTGCTTTATTTTCAGGTGAATGATCATGAGTATTGAAATTCTCTGGTAGTGTGTTTGTGATAGATTCAGGCATAGGTTCATGAGTGAAACCTAACCTTGCTTTTTGTTTATCTTTCCTTTCACTGATTAGTTTTTGTACTATCACTTTTGAACTCTTTACTTTTGCTAGATCAACTTGAGTAGCAGCATGTGCTATTTTCTCTTGTTCAAGATTCTTGGTCATCTCTTCTAGTTGTTTTGTAACAATTTCTAAATCTTTGATTGTTTTGTTCCATGAAGTTTGAAGAGAGATAATCTTTTGATCTGTAGTTTTATGATCAGATTTAAGTTAGTTATGCATAGATTCCTCTTGTTTTAGCTTTTCACAGATTTTGCATGAATAGTTTCTGTAGTGTTCAACATGTTCAAAGCATGATTTGGTGCAAAGCTTTTCTCTTACTTCTGATGGTATTTCAGGAAATTTTGGAACTGTGGTTTCAGATGTTAAAGTAGAAGATTTAACCTTTGGTTGATCAGACTGAACCATTAGAGCTACTTCCTCTGTATCCTCTTTAGGATCAGACTTGTCACTCCAATCATACTTATCTTCCTCTTCATCACTTTCCACTTTTGGGTCATTGTTTTTTGACCAATCTTCTTCTTGAATTTCTGCAATAAGAGATAAACTTGATGTTAATTCCTTTGTAAATTGATCTGCATATGCACTCCAATCATATCCATCTTTTATGTTGACTACTAGTGCTTTCTTTGTTTCATCAGATGATTTGGTTTCATCTTTAAGCTCTGGCATAGGAAGACTTTGATAAGGCTTTTGAAAATTCTTCTGAGCTTGTTGAAACCTTGATTATTTGAGCTTGAATGAGCACTTCCTCCATTATTCCTTGGAGCTTTGCATTCTCTTGAAAAGTATCCATAACTGTTGCAGTTGAAACATCTAGCTTTTGACATGTCAAATCCAACAGTCTTGTTTGCACTAGGCTTGTATTTCTTGTTGACATAAGAATGTTTTTGAGTCCTGTAGGCAATCATCACCATCTACCAGTTCAGGTTCTCCCTTCAACATCTTCAGGATCCGTCTCAAATAAATCCTGTAAAACAAAATCTAGTTGAGTTAAATGGCTACCTTGATATGCTTGAAAGCTGGCCATAAAAGCAGTAAATGCAGTTTTAGACTCTTCATACTCTAATAGGATGTTAATCACATCTCTAACTTTGATAGATTTAGCAGAGTTAGATGATGAAGAAGTCTCTGTCTGAATATTTGATGATTGTGACTGTGGTTTAGAAGGAGATTGAGAATGAGACTGAGTTGTATATGCAGGTGCACTGTTAAATGATGAGTCAGTGAAAAATCCTGCTCCTACAAACAGATCTCCTTCTTCTTCAGGACATTTCTCACTCTTTGCCATGAATGCATTCTCTATGGTGGTTGCCAGAGAAGCAACAAACTGATATTAAGACATTGATGCTGCTCTATCATTGTTCCTTGAGCTTTCATCAATCTCCACTGATTCTATTTTTGCAATAAGAAGATCTAGATCCATTGGAAACTTCTCAGTATGCTTTAGTAGTGTTACAGTTTGTTTCCATGAAGATGGTAAAGCATTGAGTAGTCTGAGATTTAAATCTTCAAGATCAAGTTTGATACCAGCTATTGACATCTCAGTTATGAGTTGAACAAATCTGTTCATCATTTGATTTATTGTCTCTCCAGACAAATGTTGAAACAATTCTAATTATCTTTTCAGCTTTTGTTTCTTTAATTTTGAATCTGCTTACCTCCTTCACAAATGATCTTCAATGCTTTATATAGTGTATATCCAGTTTGATATGCATCAAGCCTTGTAAGAACTTCCAAAGGTAGTCCTTTACACATCAATGAATAGGCTTTAATATCATTCTTAACTCTTTTCAGATAATCTCCTTGTAGATCATCTTCTGGATAAGGTTCTGAAGAATCTTTAGTATACACAAATCCTCTGTCTGGTCCATTAGTTATTATAGGAATGTATGGTCCTTTTTCTATAGATTTCCAGAGATCAGTGTCAATGGAATTAAAATGTTCTTTTAGTCTAAGAGACCAATTTTTGAAATCAGCTCTATTTTTAAGTTTTGGAAATTTCAGTTCGAAACTTCAAACCATTTTCGAACAACTAATTCAACAATTTACTTGAATTTATGAATTGGTCTGCTAATTGTAATTCAAATCATGTTTCACATGATGAAACGCAACTGAAATTCACAAATTTTCAATTGAATTGTATTTCAATCACAGATTCAGTGAGATTTTGAGGTTTTCAAGTTCGATGAACTTAAAAAGAAAATCAATCACTAACAGCTTACCAAAAGCTCTGATACCATTGATAGGATCAAATGAATATATCTGTGATGATTTATAAACACAATTCAATGAAATTCACACAAAGTAATCAGATCAAAACAAGATATCAATAAAATTCAAGTTTTCATTCATATCATGCTAAGACAATTACAAGTATGAAAAGTAGATTCGAATATCTTGTGTATTCGTTACTATCTACCTGCAAATCTAAGCTATTTATACTAAAAACAAAAAGTAAAGGAACTAACAAATTATACAAATAGTCCCTATACAATTACAAAATATCAAAAGACAAATAAAGACAACATGTTAATCTTTCTTAGAGCACTTAACAGTAGTCTAGCAGCTTGGTCCAGTGTTCTTCTTGGGAGATCAAGGAATTGCTCCCTTGTGAGGGAACTTGAGGAGTTGTCTATGTAAGTCAAATTAATCGACTCCTTCTCACAGGAGATATTGCTCAAAGATATTCAGTTGATGAGCTTCCTCTTGATCTCTTTAAACTCTTCTAAGGAAAGAGATTTGGATGGATGAGAGGATGACTCCGGTGGTTGTTTGGTTGATGAAGATTGGGTTCTTGGTAAGGTTTTAGGTTTGAGAATGGGTAGTTTTGGTGGTTGTTTGGATTGAGTGGGTGAGGAAGTGGGTAAGGTTGATGTTTTGGGTTTAGTGGGTGTAAGGCTCAGAGGTTGGTTTAGTTTTGATAGGGAGAAAGAAGGGATAGGGTCGGGTTAAGGTTGTGGTAGTGAAGAAGGTTTGAAAATCATCCCCTGTACTTTTCTATACATCTCTTTCCTTCTTCCTGAGCGTATATCATCTTTGATCTCACTAACAATACACTGCAGGGTCTTTGTGGACATGGATCCAACCTACCTACCTGAGAAGCCATGAGCCCTAAGATACTCTTTCATCCAGGCTTTGTCTCCAGACTTCTTCAAGGCTACAAGCTCAGCATCATGTTCCTTTTTCTTCTTGTGCCTCATCCTTTCCATAGAAGCCCTCTTTCTTTCCTTCTCCATTTGATCCTGTTCTTTGTTTACCAGCCACAGGATCGTGCCATTATTATGTGGAACAAGTAATCCTCTTGAGTACAAAAAGGCTATTCTCTCACTCCTTAGCCTTTGATTGGCTTCCTCCTTTTTCCTCAGGTTTTCTTCTTCCAAGGCCAACCTTGCTGGTTCTTCTTGTTCTTTTAATAGTTGGGCAGCCTTTTCCAATTCAATCAACTCCTCTAATGGTAAAAGGAGCACTTCTTCACTTACAGCTCCCATCTTGACAAGTCTGTCAATTACTTCCACTCTTTTCTTGTTATTAACTACCTCCTGGTTGGCTATAGCTACTTTGCTATTGGTAGCTAGTAGTTTCCCAGAGGGTAGTCTCCCCTTTCTTTTCAATTTCTCCAACCTTTCCTTCTCTAGTAGTTCTTCCTTAGTCAGTTACCTTTTCCCTTTGACATCTTTGGAAGCTTTAGACGTTGGAGGTTCTTGTGTAGAGGATTTAGGTTGTTGACTGGTTGTAGGAGCATGAGGTGATGATGGTTATTGGGTGATGGGTAACTTGAGAAAGTCCTCACTGTTCACCTCAGATTCTAGCTCTAGGATTGCATCTGTGATGATAAGATCATCAGACAAGAAGAAGAGTCCTTCTGCAGTTTCCATGTCGACTTGGAAGATTGAAATTGTTCTTCCATAGCTTTGACTTCTGCTTCGGAAGTCTATGGTAATACACTCTCTATCCAACTATTTTGGTTGCTGGGCCATCAGTTTCCATTTTCCCTTTGAATTAATCTCAGGTTCCATGCAGACCTTAGGTTGACCAACTTCCTCAAAAGTGGTAGAGGGTGTATTCAACCTCTGAAACTCTTCAGGTCCAAAGAAGGCCACATAGATATCTGGTTCTAGTAGCCACATAGAATATCCCATGAGAAACAAGGTAAGAAACTTGTTTAGATCTTTTAGCATCCTAGGATCCACTTGTAGGGTAACTGGAGGAGGCTCATGGAAGACATCTGAGTGCTAAGAGGGATATTTTGAAGAGAGCTTTGAGATAATTGAGCTCTTGGACACCATGGGTGTTTTTCTTTAAACATTCTCCCCCTTTTTGGTAGCATCTTCTTGAGAGCTAGATGAGCTAGAGGAAGAAGTCAAGGAGACCTGAATTAAGACATGCTTAACAGACCTCTCAATCTATTTCTCAGCTAGTTTAGCCCTGAGATTGTCAATCTCAAGTTGCTAAGTGGCAAAACTACTTTCTAAAGTCTTGAGAGTTTAATGAGTAGGTTTTGAATGGTGAGTTTCAGTATTCCCTTATCTTCATGAGAAGAATCATGGGGAGATGAGGTAAAATACCTTGTATGTTCATCCTCACCACCAGAAGTGGTTTCTTGGCGCCCTGGTTTCCCATGCATAATTATGTCTCTTTCAGAGTCATTAGAATGCTTGGTTGCAATAGATCCAGCCTTAGCAATGTTACCACTGACTTGAGGGCTCATTGAGGCACCTACAGTAGTGGCACCTGAATTTACATGAGTCCCCTCCACTCCAGTGGGACTCACCTTAGTTTGGATATGCTGATAGGGGCTAGAGATCAGGGGTCTCCTTAGGCTTAGTTGATCCTTTAATAGGTGTTGTGGATCAAATTCATTACCGTGAAGAGACATGAACTCTTCATCAGATCCTATCAATAGGTCAGTGAAATATATGGAAGTTATGCCTAATGACCAATACTTTAATCAATGTCTAATGGCATTGAACCTCAATAACCATATTGAGGTCAAGTGTAAAGGAAGGTGGGACCTCAGGCTGAGTGGGAGCCCATGTTTCCACTTTAGCCTTTTCGGGTAGAACAGGGGAACTTGTTCAATCAAAGGATATTAAACAAGGGTTCATTTTGGACGTCTCTGGTAGGTGATCTTGATAGGTGGAGAAGGTGTATTGGGAATGTGAGGGTAGTTGCTAGTGTGGGTTCATCACCTGTGGGGTTAGCAGGGATGTCACCAGGAGCCATTGGCTCAATCATACTTGGAAGAAGTGCAGTATGTCTTCCAGTGAAATTGGTGGACACTTTCTTCAAAACTTTGAAGATGGTTGGCCTCATGTGAGGGACAGTCAAAGCAGGTGCATAGAAAAACTGACTTTTGTCTAAGTCACGGTTTCTGAAGGAACTTTGGATACCTGAAGAATGTGTCCCTTCGGAGGTTCCCCATAACGTTAGTTAGCATAAACTTTGTGTAGTTGAAGTGGACGCTTTTCAGCATTCTATGAACTAGGCACCGTAGTTCATATGGGATTTGATCCCATCCCCCAGACTTGATTAATAAACAATGGAGAACAACACGTAGCATGAAATTCCAGTGGTAGGAGAAGTTAAACTTGTAGATGGTAGACCTGCTTACGCCTCCACCATAACCCATCAGGGTGTATGTATCATCCAAGTTTAACTTGGGAAATTCAGTAGGAGCGCCCTCATCATGAAGCTCCAGATGCTCCCTGATGATTTGTTTAGAGATGACCAACTCCTGGCCACAAATGCTCGACCGTATAACCCTAATTTGAATTAGGATTTTGATACAACCGTTGGCCCAAAACTCCTCCATTTGGTTAAGATAAATGATGGGGTTTATAGTCAAGGCAGTATAGTAGGTAGATTGGGTGAGAAAAGAGATGATTTCAGAGAAGTCAGCATCCCTAAATGAATCTAGAAGTGTGACTTGATTGTGTTGAGGGTTTAGTGCCATTGTGAGAAAGAAAAGGGGAAACAAGTTTGAATTGGAGAAGGTTGTAATGAGAAGTGCTATGGGCAGTAAAAGTGGTAAAAAGATTAAAGTGATGAGTCGGAATTATTTAAATGGGTGAAAAAGGCGGATGGATAAGGTGAAGTGATGGTTTAGGGGTAAGATGAAGGTGTAAGATGTGATAGGGGCGGTAAGGTTAGAAACCATTTAAAAGATTCCAATATCATTAATAAAATCTTGCTTTTACAGTGTGGGGCCAAAGGTTTCTCTTAGAGAGTAAAGTCTTCTTCCGAAGGTAAAAGTTTTTCTGAAGGATTTTGTCTTCCGAAGTCAAAACTTACTTCTGAAGATAAATAAATTTACTTTAGAGAGTAAGAATGTCTTCCGAGTGAAGAAGTTTTCATGCTTCGGAAGTTGTGAAGATATACTTTCGAGACTAGAAACGCTTCGAAAGATAAAGCTTGAATTGAGAAAATTTCTTTCGGAAGAAAATGAAGAATTCTTCCAAGGGTAATTTTCTCTTCGGAAATACTCACACTTAGTCAATTTTGAAGAATAACCCTTTGCAACAAGGCTTATATTGTATTTTACAGAAGAAAAGACATATTTTAAAAAGGTTTCCTAATAAAATATATTAGTCAATGTTTATCATCCCAATAGACGTAATGAGATACTTAAATCTTTGTTCATCAAAGGCTTTGGTGAAGAAATAAACATATTGTTCATTTGAGTCAACTTTAACTAATTTAATTAGGTTTTTCTCATGAATATCTCTAATGAAATGGTACCTGATGTTAATATGCTTTGTCTTGGAGTGCTTCACTAGATTTTCAGTAATGGAGATTACACTCTTGTTGTCAATGTGGATAGGAGTGCTCCTGAAGTTGGATCCATAGTCTAGCATCTGATTTTGAATCTAGAGTAGCTGAGCACAGCAACTTGCAGCAACAATGTAATCAGCTCGGTAGTAGATATTGAGACACATGATTACTTCTTGCATTACCATGAGATTATCCTTCCACCAAGAAATTGACATCCTCCTAATATGGATTTCTTGTTGATATTGTAGCCACCATAATCACTATCAGTATATCCATAGATATTGAAGTAAGAGTTTATAGGATACTAGAGACCAAGCTTTGGTGCTCCTTTGAGGTATCTAAGAATTCTCTTGGCAGCAACTACGTGAGACACCTTTGGAGCAGCCTGATATCTGGCATAGATGCATGTAGCAAACATAATATCAAGTCTGATTGCTGTGAGATACATCATAGACCCAATAATTGCTCTATACTGATGCTGATCACTATCCTCCCCCTCAGAGTCAGGGCAAAGATTATGGTTTTCGGGAATAGGTGTCTTGGCTGATTTACAATCTTTCATGTAAAATCTTTCTAAGATATCACTGACATACTTAGATTGATTTATAAAGAACCCTTCCTTTATTTGCTTCACCTGAATTCCAAGGAAAAAGTCATATTTTCCCATGGAACTCATCTCAAACTTCTTTTTCATAATGCTCTCAAACTCTTTACACATTTGGTCATTTGAAGAACCAAATATGATATCATCAACATAGACTTGGACGAGTAATATTTCTTTCCCGGACTTTCTTATGAAAAGAGTCTTATCAATGGTACCTCTAGTGTACCTATTCTTCAAAAGTAATTGAGACAAGGTATCATACCACAGCCTAGGTGCTTGGTGCCGCCCATATAGAGCGTTATCCAGTTTGCACATATAGTTGGGTTGTTGTGGATCTTCAAAACCTGGAGACTGGCACACATAGACTTCTTTATCTATATCCCCATATAGAAAGGCACACTTGACATCTAGCTGGTAGATAATAAAATTCTTAGATGCAGCATAAGCAAGGATGATCTTAACTGCCTCAAGTCTTGCAACAAGTGCAAAAACATCACTATAATCGATTCCTTCCTCTTGAGTGTATCCTTAAACTACCAGTCTTGCCTTATTCTTGATGATCAAGCCTCTATCATCTCACTTCTTTCTAGAAACCCATTTGGTGCCTATAGGTACTCGACTAGATGGTAGCGAGCAAATGTTCCAAACCTTTTGTCTTTTGAATTGTTGCAATTCCTCTTGCATTGATTCAACCCAACTACTATCTTTCAAGGCATCTTCTACCTTTTTGGGTTCCATCTGAGACAAAAAGCATGAGTACAAGCAAACATTCTCATTATGAGCTTGTCCCTTGGTTCTCACACCTTCAGAGACATTTCTAATGACGTTTTCAACTAGATGAGTGTTTTGAATCCTAAGCCTACGAATTACATCCAATTGCATGGATAAATCTAGATTTGAGAAGTTTGGCTAAAGATTTTAGTGTTGTATGTTATCAGCTCATCGTTATGCTTACTTTGCTGGTAACTTGTTGAAGCTCCACTGGTTCCTGAAATGGTCATGTTGTCAGATCTACCAGTGGTGGGAGCTTAAGGTTCAAAGACTCTTGGAGAACTTGGAAGAGGTTTGGGTAACTCAAATAACTGCTCTTCATCAGAATCACTTTGAGTTCCTATTCTAGCTGAAACATTCTCACAAGATAGTTTAGAATAGTTTGGAAACAATTCTAAATCAAAAATATGGTCAGGGCCATTACCCCTAACACAAGGAGTGTGCTCATTAATAACAATGTTGGATGATTCCTCAAATTGTTGCTTTTTGATGTTATAAACTCTATACGCATAGAGTTGGAGGAATATCCAACAAAGATAGCATCATGTGACTTCTCATCAAATTTTGACAATTTTGAAGGATTCTATGTGCCCAAGACACTTAGAATATTGATGTGGTTAGTACGTTATGATCCAAGTCGGGTTATACCAATAACAAGCTTAGCAAACACCAATTAATATTTATTTGATGATATGATCATGCAATTAAATATTTACACCAATTTAGAAAATGGGTTTTCTAAATAAGTTGCATATGAGATGGAACAACTTATTAGGATATTTTGTTCAGTGATATTATTTGTAATGTTATTTAAGTAAGTTGGATAACTTCACATATTAATAAAAGGAAGTGTATGGACAATACAAATAAAAGGTTAATTATATTTTCTAAGGATAAGACTAGTTAACATTTTAATGTGTGAGATTTTAGGAGGGAAGCCATTTTAAATCCCTTGGCCGTTTCCCCTTATGCATCCAGTTGGACCATTTTTTTTGCCTTGAAAAGATACATATTAACTAGTCTTGTCTATCTTCTCTCACATATACAATCTCATTTTGCATGCAAGAACCAAAAATCTTCTTCTCTCCTCTCTTCTTACGGAACAAGGCAGCAGCATTGAAGCTCTTGGAGAACGATTTTGTGTTCATTTTGGTGGTGTTCTTCCTAACAAGAAGGTGTCTTGCAAGGAGCTTGGGGGTAAACACACTTGAGGGCTTCTTCCTTGGAGTCTTGGCCAAGATTTGAGCATCCAAACCTTTCTTCCTTGGTCGTTTTTGCTGCTCGAAGAAGGAAGTTATCACAGCTCATTGAAGCTGTGATATTATGTAGTTTTTCATATGCTAATAGCTTATTCATTCACATATTAAAGATCCTATTGATTTGGGTTTTTGTTTTCATCTTAAAACAGCTTTTAGAACACGAATTTTCAGATTATAAACATGTTATAATCCTAAACCTCCGCTGCGTTTTCTGAATGTTAAAAGCTTAAACTATGTTTTAGTGTTCTAACAAACCCTTCAATGGCATCAAGAGCCGGTTATGTGGATGACTTGCTTGTTTTGTCTTTAAAATTGGTTTTAAAGAATGATAATAAGCTTAGTATAGGCTGATTTTGGGCTGCTAAGTTCATATGATATGAAACCCCAATCTTTCAAAGTCATATCACACATGCTTGTGATTAAACTTTGAAAGATATACATGTTTGTTATTTGTTTTGTTTGGACAAAATAAAACCCGAAATTTCAGTTTATATTGGCTGAAATTTCGTGGTTTTAAGTGGGGTTTTCATTTTTTTTGGATGATATGATAGATGCTTGTTTTAGTGCATAACCTAGCCATTGACCTTGTGATTGTTTGGATGTTTGTGATGGTTGTATTCATTCATTCAATTGGGTTGTATTATTTGTTATTTGTGCTTTGTTTCAAATGTAATTTATTTATTATTGGGTTGTAATAAATAGATTAGGTGTATTTTCATTTTACTAGATATCTTGTATTAGGACTTTATATCTTGTAATATGAAGACATACACATTGGAAGCACAAAGGAAGGTCATGAAAGAAACATGGAGCATTTTGGATGCGGTTTCAAGTGGGAGGCTTTTGGAAGTTTTCTATATGCTTTGTTTGTGACCCTTAGGAATGTCCTATGGACCACACTTGTGATGGCAAACAAGTGTGGACCACTTTAGATGCTATGGTTATGCACATATGCACATATGGTTGTTTATGTTTATGCTTGGTTGATTGTTTGTTGTTTGATTGTTTGGTTGATATTTGGATATTCATAACAAACTCATTAACAAACTTAACAAGCTGAAAATTAATGGTTCTTAAAAGTTAATAAAAGGTTATTAAAATGATTTAATGATTTTAAAGATTAAAATAGGTTTTAATCAAAGAACCATATGGTACCTTGTATTTGAAAGCATGCAAATACAAGTACATAGAGTTTTCTAAACTAGAATTTTGAAACCTCTAAACTTTTTTTACAAACAAGATCAACACCGTCCTTTTACACAACACTTGAGTCACTTGGAACTCTTAGTGGATAAAGGTCACCTAACCATTTTGAGGGAACTTGTGACTTGAGGTGAGAATGCCTTATTTGTGGGATAAAGGTCACCTAACAACTTATTTTGGCAAACTCACACGTAGGTGTAAGTAGGGTATCTTGATTTGCAAACCATGTCAAATGAATCACCTACGGTGTGGTTTCCAAATGGTGTTGATGGGATTAACATGCCGACTTTACTTATGATGTTTCAAGTCGATCCCATATTTCTAGAAATTGCAAATGGTTGCAATCGTCAAACGTTGACCACCTTATTAATTTAAATCGTGGGATAAAGGTCACCTAACCACAATTTAAATGTAATGTTGGGTTCTAAACTTAAATATAAAAATGACCTTAAAAGGCATTAATTATTAAAAATAACAATATCGAAAATACTAAAATAGATCTTTGTTAAATTTTGTAGATGGCCATAAATAATGAAAATCATGATAACTCATCCGCGTCCAACCAATCATTACGAGCGATCCTCCAAAAGGAACGTCTAAATCATAACAACGTTATTGATTGTATCGAAACTTGAGAATCGTTCTCAAGAAAGAGAAAAGATCATATGTTTTAGACGACCCAATCCCCGATCAACCTTCCGAGGATAATAAGGAGGCCTATAATGATTGGCTGAAATACACTGAGGACTCCGTCCAAGTGTCTTGTCTCATGCTAGCGAGCATGACTCCGGATCTCCAAAAGGAGTATGAACATCACAGAGCTTACGACGTGATAACCCAACTGAAGG